>JAZGLO010006698.1:2597186-3197186 GCA_036873155.1 Biomphalaria sudanica
GTCTGTCTGTATCTCTCTATTCGCTCTCCCCTGTCTGTCTGTATCTCTCTATTCGCTCTCCCCTGTCTGTATCTCTCTATTCGCTGTCCCCTGTCTGTCCTGTGTGTCTGTCTCTATTCGCTCTCCCCTGGCTATCTTGTCTGTCTGTCTCTATTCGCTCTATGGAATGAAGTGGGAGAAAGAATGTGCACTCAAACTTTAACAGAGTGACTTGATAAAAGCTTTGTTAAAATAACCACGAAACTTATCAGGTTATAGGCTTCAAAAGATCGGCCTAAAGTGGAGGAACGGGTAGGGAAGGGAGAAAGGCCGAAACCACGTGAGAATATTGTAGGCCTTTAGATCTAATAATGATCGGTCATAATTAGGATTTGAATTTAACCTCGACAGATTATAGCTTACAATATAGTCATGATGTGTTCATGTTTATACATAGTTAATAATTTTGACCTAGACTAAGTCATCCAAGAGCTCTTACCTTTAGAATTCTCATCGGGCTGTCCTCAATCAGACAAACTAGGCCGACATCGTGGTCCACCACAGGTGGAGAGTCATCAACATTCTCAGTCTCCCCTTTACTTTGAGAGAGTGACCTCATCTTAGTGATAGCTCGCAGTTTGTTCACAAACGACATGTTTTTCTTGACCGGAATCTTTGGAGTTGTACTGCCTTCCAACATAGACATGGTCTCCAGACACTGTTTCCCGTGAAGCTTTGTCAAATTCTCAGTCACGTCTGACAAAGTTCGAACGTTATGGGCACGAAAGTTACTCGGACTTTTGACGTTCTTTTTCAAGGGCAGTTTCGGCGAAGGCTCGGTCTTGTTTGATATGATGGAGATGGAGTCATCCAGCGTTTTGAATGGTCTTTCATTTCCTATAGGGCAGCATTCTGATGATGTGTAGCCCAAAGATGCCCGGTTGTTGTAGAATGTGGCCCCAGAACTTTCATGCAAAGCATCTTGCTTTCTCAAAACCTTTTTATCAAATGAGTTCGACATTATAGAACGTATAGTCTACTGATAGGTCAGAGAAGTGTGCAGTCTTTACGTAATGTAAGTAGAATACGAAAGTGAAAGACGCAATAAATAGTCTGTTAGTACTTTCAAGTTGGACACAATTTGAAAGGCAAGATTACGAGGAGACACAAAATGTTGGAAGTAGTAAATACAAATTGCCTTCTAACATTTACCATTGGACTACCCAAAAGTTCTTTCCACCAAAGAATTCTAGAATAATAAAGAAACAAGTACAACGAGGCAACGAATAAATTGTTGCCGTTTTAAATACACGCTACAAACTAGTGTTCATAATAGTGTTCAATAAGTATATTTAAAAAATAGTCTATAGGTCAACAAATAACTAAATACACATGTTTGCAATAATAACAACAGTTGCTCTTGTTTTATGTTCATGTGATGGTTAGTTATTTCTTTTTTCATTAGTATTTTGTTTCTAGTTTTACAAAATTAGCAGCTATTCAAATAGGAGAAAAAAGGACAAACAAAAATGTACTAACATAGAAAAAACAATTTGATACAAAAGTATCCAATGAGATTCGCGTTGATTTGGTTGTTGTTAAGAGTCAAATTAATTTCATATAAAATATAATAAAATATTTTAGTTTCAAAGTTGAATGTTAATTCATTTCTAAAATTAACAATTTGAAAAGAAAAAAATATTTTCCTTACACAGGTTCCAGAATGTTTTTAAAACTCAATGGCAAACCCCTTTGATTGAGTAACTCCTCATTCAAGGCCTGATACCAGCACTACTATAAAAACAGAAATCACACACACATTTCTTTCTCCCCTGCTCCTATGGAAAAGAACACCAAACTTGTTCACTAGGTCAGTACAGCGTGAAAATATTATGACCTCAAGACCGACACAAAATAAGAACTGCAAATATCAAACATTTACAAACGTCGGTAAGGAGGAGTTACACATAAAATATTGGCTTAGATGTGAATGGAACTCTCGAGAACAACCGACGTTTGAAGTGTCACAAAACTCTGTGGAAAATAAAACCCACATCCAAGTTAATAAAGCTAGAGTATCAATCCAAGCAATGTTTGACAGTCTAATTGAATCGCCGTGTAAAGGAGATTTGTTTCATCCAATGCGAGCAAACATTAGCGAGCGCTAATCTTGGGGTGTCGCTAAAAGCTTGTCACAAGCTAAAACAAAGTAAGCTATCAACATTGATTTTTGAAAGTGTTTGTCAGAGATACGACAGTTCTAAATCGCTTAACTGCTTTCAATGGACAGTGAAACACTCATCATGAAGCCTACAAATGTTTAGGTCAAAAAGTCCTGCCAACATTGAGCTCATTGCATTGACAAAATTCGAAAGCGAAATAAAAGCAAAGCAGTTTGTATCTAAAGTTTGATTCTAGAATGATCTTTATCTTCTGGGTCTATCAGAGTTCTATTCAAACTGATTCTAGAATACTTTTCTTTTCATCCTCTGGGTCTATTAGAGTTTTAATTGATCGAGTAAAAGAAACTAATATAATTGTAAATATAATTGAAATTTAGTGGTAAAGCATTAAAAAAAAAAGGTTCTTTACTTTTTATTTTTCCGCCATTAGAAATGAAATATAGTTCAATTAATTATTATACTATTGAGAAATGCACATCCACAACAACATCTTCAGTCTGTTTCGCTGGTTTATAAAAGGCAGAGGCTTATCTAGTATTGCTCAGGTGGCCATTTCGTGGCTGCGGTGTGTCTCGTCATCTGGCCTCCTGGTACATACATTTAATAATTTTTACTTTGATTTTTTAAAAAACTTATAACGCTTTCTATTCTGGTTACATTTCGAAGACTATATCCGAAACATTGATTACACCAGGAATGGCAGTGACATCATAGAAAGAAATGGAATAAGCTTTAGAATTAATTAAGCAAACTTCGGGTATATTCAGTTTAAACACATTTCAGACTTGATTGTTTCTTCATGCTCCACTGAGCTCCATGAACTGCTAAAACATACAGGCTCTATCTACTTGACTTGATTGTTTCTTCATGCTCCACTGAGCTCCATGAACTGCTGAAACATACAGGCTCTCTATCTACTTGACCATTGGGAAGGGTAAGAAAAGCTATAGCCCATTATTCTAACGTACTTTCATTGACTCTGTGCTCAAAGCAGCATGCCCATTATTCTAACGTACTTTCATTGACTCTGTGCTCAAAGCAGCATGCCAATTATTCTAACGTACTTTCATTGACTCTGTGCTCAAAGCAGCATGCCCATTATTCTAACGTACTTTCATTGACTCTGTGCTCAAATCAGCATGCCCATTATTCTAACGTACTTTCATTGACTCTGTGCTCAAAGCAGCATGCCCATTATTCTAACGTACTTTCATTGACTCTGTGCTCAAAGCAGCATGCCCATTATTCTAACGTACTTTTATTGACTCTGTGCTCAAAGCAGCATGCCCATTATTCTAACGTACTTTCATTGACTCTGTGCTCAAAGCAGCATGCCCATACTTCAAAACAAACGTTAGGTTATTATTCATAAACAAGCCATTGAAAGTCTACGATTAGTTAAACATGAAGGAAACATTGATAATGAAATCGCATCTTATGGTAGGCTGTCTAGAATGTTTGGAATATAGACGAGGTATTTCCACAAACACAAAGCTAGGGGCCCTAGGGGGTATATCTAACTGTCATCCTCCCTACATTGCTCTAGGCCACAGAAACGTGTACAGTATATAGAAGACATACAAAAAAACTGAACCAATTTCACATGATCTGTCTCAGAAAAATACTGAATGTTAAAAGGCAAGAAAAACAAATGAAACTGAAGTCCTTCAAGTCCTGCAAAGTATCCCTAAACGACTACTGAAGATCAATGAAACAAAGGGAAGCGTTCACAAAGTGGACAAAATAAAAGTTTCAGGGACAGTTTCAAAGCTTCTATGAGAGTCCTCAGCATTGACCCAGCCACCTGGGAGATGCAAGCACACGATAGAGCATCATGACGTCACGCTGTGAAAAGTGACGCACAAGAGAACAGCGCTGGCTAAAGAAAAGCGCTAGAGAAAAAAAGCATGGCCAATGGTCAATTCCTGGCTCATATAGGTCTCACTAGCAACATGAGGAGGCACAGAACCCGAGTGCAAAGCCTTCAGCCCAATGGATGACAAAAGTGATCATCATCGAGCCGCGATGGACGAACTATATACATGAATTGTAACATCTTCTTAGTCTGTTTTAGTTCTAGCGTAGCTGTCAACTATCAGCAATCACTGGCACAGAAGCATGTTGTATTTCATATATTTCATTCCTGTAATACGTCGCATTTGACCACGTTTACGAAATGCACAACACTAAAGTACCAATGATGAAAACATATACCATAAAACAAACCGAAAGTTAAATAATAAATCTAACAATCAGAGAAGGAAGTAAAACTGTAAACAAGACAAGTATCTCTAACTGTACGTCTGGCAGCAATGTTGCCTACGTATGTAAACAAGACAAGTATCTCTAACTGTACGTCTGGCAGCAATGTTGCCTACGTATGTAAACAAGACAAGTATCTCTAACTGTACGTCTGGCAGCAATGTTGCCTACGTATGTAAACAAGACAAGTATCTCTTACTGTACGTCTGGCAGCAATGTTGCCTACGTATGGAAACAAGACAAGTATCTCTTACTGTACGTCTGGCAGCAATGTTGCCTACGTATGTAAAAGAGACAAGTATCTCCAACTGTACGTCTGGCAGCAATGTTGCCTACGTATGTAAACAAGACAAGTATCTCTTACTGTACATCTGGCAGCAATGTTGCCTACGTATGGAAACAAGACAAGTATCTCTAACTGTACGTCTGGCAGCAATGTTGCCTACGTATGTAAACAAGACAAGTATCTCTAACTGTACGTCTGGCAGCAATGTTGCCTACGTATGTAAACAAGACAAGTATCTCTAACTGTACATCTGGCAGCAATGTTGCCTACGTATGTAAACAAGACAAGTATCTCTTACTGTACGTCTGGCAGCAATGTTGACTACGTATGGAAACAAGACAAGTATCTCGAACTGTACGTCTGGCAGCAATGTTGCCTACGTATGTAAACAAGACAAGTATCTCTAACTGTACGTCTGGCAGCAATGTTGACTACGTATGTAAACAAGACAAGTATCTCTAACTGTACGTCTGGCAGCAATGTTGACTACGTATGGAAACAAAACAAGTATCTCTAACTGTACGTCTGGCAGCAATGTTGCCTACGTATGTAAACAAGACAAGTATCTCTTACTGTACATCTGGCAGCAATGTTGCCTACGTATGGAAACAAGACAAGTATCTCTAACTGTACGTCTGGCAGCAATGTTGCCTACGTATGTAAACAAGACAAGTATCTCTAACTGTACGTCTGGCAGTAATGTTGCCTACGTATGTAAACAAGACAAGTATCTCTAACTGTACATCTGGCAGCAATGTTGCCTACGTATGTAAACAAGACAAGTATCTCTTACTGTACGTCTGGCAGCAATGTTGACTACGTATGGAAACAAGACAAGTATCTCGAACTGTACGTCTGGCAGCAATGTTGCCTACGTATGTAAACAAGACAAGTATCTCTAACTGTACGTCTGGCAGCAATGTTGACTACGTATGTAAACAAGACAAGTATCTCTAACTGTACGTCTGGCAGCAATGTTGACTACGTATGGAAACAAAACAAGTATCTCTAACTGTACGTCTGGCAGCAATGTTGCCTACGTATGTAAACAAGACAAGTATCTCTAACTGTACTTCTGGCAGCAATGTTGCCTACGTATGCAAACAAGACAAGTATATCTAACTGTACGTCTGGCAGCAATGTTGCCTACGTATGGAAAGAAGACAAGTATCTCTAACTGTACGTCTGGCAGCAATGTTGACTACGTATGGAAACAAGACAAGTATCTCTGACTGTACGTCTGGCAGCAATGTTGCCTACGTATGTAAACAAGACAAGTATCTCTAACTGTACGTCTGGCAGCAATGTTGACTACTTATGGAAACAAGACAAGCATCTCTAACTGTACGTCTGGCAGCAATGTTGCCTACGTATGGAAACAAGACAAGTATCTCTAACTGTACGTCTGGCAGCAATGTTGACTACGTATGTAAACAAGACAAGTATCTCTAACTGTACGTCTGGCAGCAATGTTGCCTACGTATGGAAACAAGACAAGTATCTCTAACTGTACGTCTGGCAGCAATGCTGACTACGTATGGAAACAAGACAAGTATCTTTAACCGCACGTCTGGCAGCAATGTTGCCTACGTATGGAAACAAGACAAGTATCTCTAACTGTACGTCTGGCAGCAATGTTGACTACGTATGTAAACAAGACAAGTATCTCTAACTGTACGTCTGGCAGCAATGTTGACTACGTATGGAAACAAGACAAGTATCTTTAACTGTACGTCTGGCAGTAATGTTGCCTACGTATGGAAACAAGACAAGTATCTCTAACTGTACGTCTGGCAGCAATGTTGACTACGTATGGAAACAAGACAAGTATCTCTAACTGTACGTCTGGCAGCATTGTTGACTACGTATGGAAACAAGACAAGTATCTCTAACTGTACGTCTGGCAGCATTGATGACTACGTATAGAAACAAGACAAGTATCTCTTACTGTACGTCTGGCAGCAATGTTGCCTACGTATGTAAACAAGACAAGTATCTCTAACTGTACGTCTGGCAGCAATGTTGACTACGTATGGAAACAAGACAAGTATCTCTAACTGTACGTCTGGCAGCATTGTTGACTACGTATGGAAAGAAGACAAGTATCTCTAACTGTACGTCTGGCAGCAATATTGACTACGTATATAAACAAGACAAGTATCTCTAATTGTACGTCTGGCAGCAATGTTGCCTACGTATGTAAACAAGACAAGTATATCTAACTGTACGTCTGGCAGCAATGTTGACTACGTATGGAAACAAGACAAGTATCTCTAACTGTACGTATGGCAGCAATGTTGACTACATATGGAAAAAAGACAAGTATCTCTAACTGTACGTCTGGCAGCAATGTTGACTACGTATGGGAACAAGACAAGTATCTCTAACTGTACGTCTGGCAGCATTGCTGACTACGTATGGAAACAAGACAAGTATCTCTAACTGTACGTCTGGCAGCAATGATGACTACGTATAGAAACAAGACAAGTATCTCTAACTGTACGTCTGGCAGCAATGCTGCCTACGTATGGAAACAAGACAAGTATCTCTAATCGTACGTCTGGCAGCAATGTTGCCTACGTATGGAAACAAGACAAGTATCTCTAATCGTACGTCTGGCAGCAATGTTGCCTACGTATGGAAACAAGACAAGTATCTCTAACTGTACGTCTGGCAGCAATGTTGCCTACGTATGGAAACAAGACAAGTATCTCTAACTGTACGTCTGGCAGCAATGTTGCCTACGTTTGCAAAAAAGACAAGTATCTCTAACTGTACGTCTGACAGCAATGTTGCCTACGTATGGAAACAAGACAAGTATCTCTAACTGTACGTCTGGCAGCATTGTTGACTACGTATGGAAACAAGACAAGTATCTATAACCGTACGTCTGGCAGCAATGATGACTACGTATAGAAACAAGACAAGTATCTCTAATTGCACGTCTGGCAGCAATGTTGCCTACGTATGGAAACAAGACAAGTATCTCAAACTGTACGTCTGGCAGCAATGATGACTACGTATAGCAACAAGACAAGTATCTCTAACTGTACGTCTGGCAGCAATGTTGCCTACGTATGGAAAGAAGACAAGTATCTCTAACTGTACGTCTGGCAGCAATGTTGACTACGTATGGAAACAAGACAAGTATCTCTATCTGTACGTCTGGCAGCAATGTTGCCTACGTATGGAAAGAAGACAAGTATCTCTAACTGTACGTCTGGCAGCAATGTTGACTACGTATGGAAACAAGACAAGTATCTCTATCTGTACGTCTGGCAGCAATGTTGCCTACGTATGTAAAAAGACAAGTATCTCTAACTGTACGTCTGGCAGCAATGCTGCCTACGTATGTAAACAAGACAAGTATCTCTAACTGTACGTCTGGCAGCAATGTTGCCTACGTATGGAAACAAGACAAGTATCTCTAACTGTACGTCTGGCAGCATTGCTGACTACGTATGGAAACAAGACAAGTATCTCTGACTGTACGTCTGGCAGCAATGTTGACTACGTATGGAAACAAGACAATTATCTCTAACTGTACGTCTGGCAGCAATGTTGCCTACGTATGGAAACAAGACAAGTATATCTAACTGTACGTCTGGCAGAAATGTTGACTACGTATGTAAACAAGACAAGTATCTCTAACTGTACGTTTGGCAGCAATGTTGACTACGTATGGAAACAAGACAAGTATCTCTAACTGTACGTCTGGCAGCATTGTTGACTACGTATGTAAACAAGACAAGTATCTCTAAGTGCACGTCTGGCAGCAATGTTGCCTACGTATGGAAACAAGACAAGTATCTCTAACTGTACGTCTGGCAGCAATGCTGACTACGTATAGAAACAAGACAAGTATCTTTAACTGCACGTCTGGTAGCAATGTTGCCTACGTATGGAAACAAGACAAGTATCTCTAACTGTACGTCTGGCAGAAATGTTGACTACGTATGGAAACAAGACAATTATCTCTAACTGTACGTCTGGTAGCAATGTTGCCTACGTATGGAAACAAGACAAGTATCTCTAACTGTATGTCTGGCAGCAATGTTGACTACGTATGGAAACAAGACAAGTATCTCTAACTGTACGTCTGGCAGAAATGTTGACTACGTATGGAAACAAGACAAGTATCTCTAACTGTACGTTTGGCAGCACTGTTGACTACGTATGGAAACAAGACAAGTATCTCTAACTGTACATCTGGCAGCATTGTTGACTACGTATGTAAACAAGACAAGTATCTCTAACTGTACGTCTGGCAGCATTGTTGACTACGTATGGAAACAAGACAAGTATCTCTAACTGTACGTCTGGCAGCTTTTAGACATTGCTATTTTGTCATGGCCGTTTTGAGACATTGCTATTTTGTCATGGCCATTTTTAGACATTGCTATTTTGTCGGTACTCTTTGGTCGGCTACAGCAAAAGTTCATGGTTAGATTTAGAGTTTAGATTTTAGATATTATAGCACTTCGCAGTGGCGTATCAAGGGATTTGGGGCTTGGCCTCCTTAGAGGTCCATGCATTTTGACATTCGACATCATGACATGAGATAATGTACTTAATAAATATATGTCTAGTGTGTGTGTGCAATACATGCAACATGGTCACTAATTTACGTAACAATATGAATAGCAAGATAACATGGCATTGGCATTTATATTTAATGTAAAAAAATTCGGACCTACATTTGGGGGTCCCCCTTCAATTTGGATCCCCCTCCCCTAGAAACGCCACTGGCAAATCGGCACTATTTAGGCCATGTCGAGCTCCATAAGTTCATTATAATTAAAGCGTAAATCGTAAATAAAAAAAAATATTCTTAAAGGCTTAAAAAAGTGCTAAGTCATCGAACTAAAATGAGTCGATTATAAAATCTGTTTGTCATATTTACGTAAAGGCATCAACCTTCACCCCGCTAAACCATCTCAGTGTACGTGGGAAAACTGCCATTGAAAACCAATTGACCCGAACGCTGAACTTTTTATCCCCCAAACATTAAAAGTTGTGCCAGTGCCGTAACTATGGGAGTGCTGTCCCTTGTTGGCCAAACCTTGATAAAGTAATTTAAACCTTAATAGATTTTTTTATCAGTAATCACTGTGACTTAGCAAACTTTTGTAACGTTTTTTTTTTCTTTTTTCTTTTTAGGCTACCAGGCCCTAGGATGCGTTGTTAGGGTTGTTGTCATGACGACCTCAAGCTAGAGCCTCGTTCTATGTAATCACCCTACTGTCCCCTGGATTTTAGGACTTGGACGTAATCATTCAATTCCTGAAGGAACTGTTTAAATCTTTCAATCCTATTCATTGAATCATTTCAGCTATCTTATCTTATCTTATCTTATAAGTTACAGACGTCCCTTCAAAAGTAAAAGATAATCCTTGAGTTCATCTGGTCGAGTATGTTAATTTGAGACTTAAACTCTTTTAAGTTTTTGTTTTCATGTCTGATTTAATCCGTTCCATGCACTAAAGGCTCTAGGGAAGAAGGAGCACTCGTAGGAACTAGTCCTGGCTAGTGGAATAAGAAATGTGTCTTTATCGTTGTGTCTTTCTAGATCTATGTTTACTATTTTTAAGTCGTGTCTCATTTGTGAAGCTGTACGTACTATTTGGCAGACCCAAACCCAGGTTACAGTTCTCCTTGATTTCGTAAAACTAATGCTCATTTGTATGAAAGCTCCATTCGTAGCCTGAGTACGTACAGTTCACAAATGTATAGTTGACCATGTTGTCTAGTAGTACTCATGAACTCTGCACACTAGAAAGTATTTTATTGATACCATTTTTATAGTTAATTGCAAATTTGTAACAATAAATCTGAATAAGCATGGTTATGAGCCGATAAGTTGATGATACCTACTGGTAACAATTTTAGCGTCTTAAATGAACACTTTTGCTAGTTGTATTGATACTCCTTATTCTAGCGTTATTTCTATATTTGTCAAATTTTGACAAACAAAAGTGTAAATCTAGTTAATAAATAAAGATTAACTAGATCACAAAAACAGGAGTGGCTTAATTCATTTCAACCAAAATTACCCAATGCATAAGAATGGCATTGACAAGTTTATAGAATACTTTTGCTTCCTTCAACAGTTTCTAGCAACCGTTTGGAATGAATAGCCACTTTCAACGTCCTCTCCTAACAAGCTAAAGTTACCTTATCAGTTGGGTCAGCGTTTAATGTTTTGCAAGAGTGATGTCGGCACGGCTGTTAGTTAATGCAAATATTAATAACTGATAGCGTATGATTTATCTCCATTAAACACTTGTAGAGACCGCTGACATTGTAACTGACTAGTTGGGATTCAAGTACCAGCTACATTTAAAATTTCTATTGGCATGCAGAAAGAAACGAAATAATTACTGAAAAGCTGCCATGAGAAGATCATAATTAACGAGGGAAATGAAATACTAGACAATTGGAAGTAATTTCAGAAGGCAACAGAATGTCTTGATTCTATTTTAACACTAATAAGTTTTCTAAAAAAAAAGTATCTTGGAATTATTTTAGAACTGACAGCCGTTCCTTGCAAAATGATTGTTACGAATAACTTGGTTGAGTTTGTCACATTTAAAGGAGTTTTAATTTACGGGCAAAAATGTTACAGTTTAAAAACAATAACCTAATTAAAAGCTTTTAGGATTCAAGTCGCTACCGTCGCTAACAGATTACTATCCACTGTCAGATACTTGTTGATGAGTAAAGTCATTCTGAATCCTAATAATAAAACTGCAAAATTTGTAGTTATGAAGTTAACATTAGTGATTCGCAATTTTTAGATTCAAAGTACCACAGACAATAACATAACATAGTCATGGACTCATGACTATGCAACAAATTGGAATTTCAGTAATATTTTGATAATGATTTAACAAGGAAACTCTGAAAAGATTTCTGTATCAAAGAGTATTTATTCATCCATCAAGAAGATGGAACCTATCAAAAGAGGAGTTATAGCACACGTGACAAATGATATTAATTCAATATAAAAATTCTAACATAATGTAAGCAAGAAAAGCTAGTCACATCGTATTCTCCTTTAAGTCAATCGTTGAATGGAACACACGAATCACTACACAGTAAACACACATATACTTATAATCCTTAATAGGTCGAAGTACTTTGCACCTTTTCTCAACTTTTTGGAAGGTTACTAGTTCCTAAAGAAATGTTCAATTCGTATATGTACACAGGAAATGTAAACACACAACAGTAGATTTAGTAGGTATCTACTATTTCATCTTTCAACTACCGGTATGCCACAGCTTAAGGCTGTCATGCACTAGTAATCTTTTGAAAAGAAAAAAAAAAACATTGGCAAGGGTGACAATCTCTATACACACGTTAACACATAGATATGTAAGTGATTTCCCTTGCTTGTAAATGTGCGATCCTTAAAGAAGTAATGGAATTAGGGCTAGGTTTATGTAAAGGGGTACACATTCGTCTCTAGGACCTACTTGTTGACAACTAATGGGCGTGTTTTGTTTGGTCTCATGTCAAGTATGCATCTATCTTATCAATGACATGGCTGTTTTGTGTAGTTCTAATAACCAATGGCTAGATTCCCTGTGACTATAAGAGACATATAGAACAAGGTATACACCAATGATGACATACATGTACAGACGTGCCAATAGACAACTTATAATTGTTTCAATTTAAATTTTAAATCTCCTTTACCTATTTAAAAGAATATTATAATTACCGTAACATTATATTAGAATACCTTCTTCTGAGCTCAGTGTTTTATTATTTCGTAAGCACAAAAAGTTTTGAAGACAATTATACTGCATTTTCTTGATGGTGTCCCTTATAACAGTCCTATCCCCGTCATATCCTTTTATTTTGCTAATGGTTGTCAATAATGTCCATTGGAATTGTTAGGGATGAGATGTGGAATGGGTCGTTTAGACTCGAGTGCATTCGTTAAGGTTTTCAGAATCTAGACCAGTGGTCTTCAACCTTTTTTCGGTCTACCGCCCCGTTTTCGTATTTTTTCCTTTAAAAAATCCGCCACCGCCCCCCTGTAAGAAAATTACTTTTAAAGAAGCGTGAGAAGACAAATTTGAACAAAATGTCTCTTATTTATTAATTTTAATGCTTTCAGTAACACTTATCCCGCATGGGAGACGACCGCATGCCAAGGCGATCTTCTTTGGCGAGCTTTGATATATCGTTACAGTGGTGCCCCCCCGTAAGAGCACAAGATTCGGGAAAATATGCAGATCGCAACTGGGTTTGTGTAGTTATGTGAAACACTGCACTCAGCCTTAAACTTCGTAATCGAAGACAATGCCATTATTATCATTATGCAAAAATGATGTCTAATAATTTGCAGTGAATGTTAGCTTTAACGTTGTTGTTTTTTAATTAGCATTTCAATATCAATACATGAACATATGTAGATCAAATAAACTAGAATCTAAAAGGCGTTTTACCTAGTTTGTTTATCAAATCATAAACGTTTACGCGCGCAAGATCTATAGACAATAGAAACCCGCTGATTAAAGCAATGGGGGTACAAATTTAAAAATAGAAAATGGGATTCCCGAACGCAATTTCTACCGTTGTTTCTGTTGTTAAATTAGAAGCAAGCGAACCATACTTTGTCTATATTTATTTTTCCAGCTTTAATGTCGAATAATTTTTATGTTTGTTTTGTTTCAGTGCACTTTTAATTTCTTCTTTCCCCATGTATGCCCAGAGCCCCCCAATTTCACGAAAACGCCCCCCCCCCCCCCCGTTGAAGACCACTGATCTAGACACCTCTATTCTTAGGCAACTGATACTTTTTACGAGAGTGTGGATCTTTTTCTTTAAAAATGACAGGTACAACTGTATTCACCGCTTTCTCAATTTATATAAATATTAATTCTATGATTTTACATGTGTGTTGAGTTCCATTTCTTAATTTCAAGTCATTACACTATATTAAAAATGTTTTTTTCTTGTTTGTATTTTTATGTACTGTCATGTGCAGAGGGCAGAAATCAGTATAATTTTTATTGTAGCAGAGGCGGCTTTATGGGGATGGCGAATGGGGCAGCTGCCTAAGGCCCCGCTCCTCAGGGAGGCCCCGCGATAGAAGAAGTGATTGTTATCTAGATTGTTGATTGTTAATACAAAATAATTCTCAATCATTAGTTACGTTGATTAAAGGCCACTATGACACTCGCCCCGGACTTCGCGTACTGCTAAGGACGCCACTGATAGTAGAACCTGTTGAAATGACTTTCAAAACTGTGGAGTGTAGCGAAGTGAAGTTATATCAATTCAGCATGTTCCATTGAAACAGAAATTGCGTAAGCAATGTTCTTACGTGAGAGGGCCTAAAAAATAAGGGGACCACTACTTTTTAAAGTGACACAGTGTCGTGTGAGTTATCACAATGAGGACCACTACTTTTTAAACGGTGCTATTAGAGCATGGAATGGGTTGCATGATAGTCAGGAAAACCAATGACTTGTCAGAATTTAAATCATTGGTTAACATGCATGACTAGATGCATGACGCGTAGGACTAATCATCTTCTTTTTTGAAGTAACGTCTGTATTGTATAAGATTGGATGACAACTATCAGGCAAGCAAATTATATCATCATATTAAAGTTAAACAACTCAAAAGTGGTTGTATTATGTACCTAGGTTGACAAAAAAAGGTGTCTTATTACTCAATAATCGAAACGAAGAATACATATTAAGAAAACTGTGAAACTAGAAAACTAACAATGTTATGAATAAAACAAGATGATAACAGCACCAGTCTTACGTATACCAGTGATATATTAGATTGTTGTTTATTAGTGCTTTTTTTTTAAAAATTACTTGTCAGGATGAGGCATAATAAAATAAGAGCTTCCGGCAGGGTAGAGGCACGGATGACATCTACTTTGCAGTCTGCCTAGTCCAGGAGAAATGTAGAGAGTAAAATAGAAATCACTATGCTGCATTCATGGATCGAACTAAAACTTTTGATAACTTCAGTCGTGAAGGCCATTGGCAAATCATGTCCAAATTTCGCTGCCAGGATCAATTCATAACAATGGTGCTCCAATTTCATATTGACACGCAAGCAAGAGTCCAAGACAACGGAGACTACTCCAAGCCTTTTCCTGTCTCAAATGGCGTGAATCAGGCCTGTGTGCTGGCTCCAAGACTTTTCAGCCTAATGTTCACCGCTATGCTGAAAGACTACGAAAAGGGAGCTTCAGACCAATAATCTAAGTTAATTTATTTCTATGTAGTAACAGAACAATAACTCTAAAATAATGAAATACATTAAATTGGCTTTCAATACAAGCCAGAATATTTTTGTTTAAATATCAAGTAGATCTTTTGGTCAACAATCTGATAACGCTAAATCTAGTACCTCGTGATAATAGAGGAATATTAAATTCTTTTGATGGTCTTATTCAGGCTCTTGTATAGTCAAATGACAAATATATACAAAGAAATGTATTGCTTGTGTCAGAGACCACCAGTCTAAAATACCCAGCCAGTGCCTTAGAGATATAAGTTACAGCGAAGCATTCAAAATGAAATCTTAAACTCAATAATTTGTTGTGAATAGTTGTGATGTTAAGGAATGTTTATAAATAAAATGTTCAGCTTTATAGGGTATTGTTCAGTGCACACAAACATCGTCAATGATTTAGTATAATATTAATGGCATATATAGAGAGGACTACTGTAAACAGTTTTCTCATTTGGTACTTCTGACTTAAAGACTATAAGAGAAGCTGATAATGATAATGTCGATCTTTTACCATCGGTAGGCCTATATGGACATCTTTTTGCACTTTATAGCATTTTAAAATTAAAGCTCTAGGTTCTGTGCATAAATTATATTTACTTCGCAGTAGTTATCTTTCGATAGAGGTCCTAGATATTACTTAGTTTATCTATTCATTTAAAATTTCCATTATGGCTGCCTGGTCTTCCAGGATGAGCGCTGGTCTGTCGTATCTATGGCCCCGGGTTCAAACTCTGCCCGTTGACATCTTCCGTCTTCCACAAAAATATTTTCTTCTATTTCTTTGTCTTTTTTTTTACGTTGTTCTTCATGTGACCTTGTTTTGCCCCCACAGTTCTATATACCGCTTTCTGTTCTTTGTTTACGTGACTGTATCTTACGTTTCAATAAGTCTTTAATCTGAAATCTTAACAATCGAAAGCTAAACAAAGAGAACAGAAATGTGTTCAAAATGTATCGCAAGAATCCCAGGGGTTTCGATTTGGAATTGAGAGATACATTAATCGTTATTATGATTTTTGCTTTAAAGAAGTCTTCTTTGTAGGAAGGATTTAGTTTTTTTGCCAAATCTAAGCCGAAAGATTTCCATCACATCGCAAACCAAATGATTTCCCTGACATGAAAAACCACATGATTTCCCTCACATGGCCAATCCCATGATTTCCCGCACATGGCCAATCCCATGACTTCCCTCACATGGCCAATCCCATGATTTCCCGCACAAGGCCAATCCCATGACTTCCCTCACAAGGCCAATCCCATGACTTTCCTCATATGGCTAATCTCATGATTTTCCTCACATGGCCAATCCCATGATTTCCCTCACAAGGCCAATCCCATGAATTCACTCACATGGCCAATCCCATGATTTCCCTCACATGGCGAATCCCATGATTTCCCTCACATGGCGAATCCCATGACTTCCCTCACATGGCGAATCCCATGACTTCCCTCACATGGCCAATCCCATGACTTCCCTCACATGGCCAATCTCATGACTTCCATCACATGGCCAATCCCATGACTTCCCTCACATGGCCAATCCCATGACTTCCCTCAAATGGCCAATCCCATGATTTCCCTCACATGGCCAATCCCATGATTCCCTCACATGGCCAATCCCATTATTTCGCTCACATGGCCAATCCCATGATTTCCTTCACATGGCCAATCCCATTATTTCCCTCACATGGTGAATCCCATGACTTCCCTCACGTAGCCAATCCCATGACTTCCCTCAAATGGCCAATCCCATGACTTCCCTCACATGGCTAATCCCATGACTTCCCTCACATGGCCAATCCCATGACTTCCCTCAAATGGCCAATCCCATGATTTCCTTCACATGGCCAATCCCATGACTTCCCTCACATAGTGAATCCCATGACTTCCCTCACATGGTCAATCCCATGACTTCCCTCACATGGCCAATCCCATGACTTCCCTCACATGGCCAATCCCATGATTTCCTTCACATGGCCAATCCCATTATTTCCCTCACATGGCGAATCCCATGACTTCCCTCGCGTAGCCAATCCCATGACTTCCCTCAAATGGCCAATCCCATGATTTCCTTCACATGGCCAATCCCATGACTTCCCTCACATAGTGAATCCCATGACTTCCCTCACATGGTCAATCCCATGATTTCCCTCACATGGCCAATCCCATGACTTCCCTCACATGGCCAATCCCATTACTTCCGTCACATGGCCAATCCCATGATTTCCCTGACATGGCCAATCCCATGACTTCCCTCACATGGCCAATCCCATGACTTCCCTCACATGGCGAATCCCATGATTTCCCTCACATGGCGAATCCCATGACTTCCCTCACATGGCCAATCCCATGACTTCCCTCACATGGCCAATCCCATTATTTCGCTCACATGGCCAATCCCATGATTTCCTTCACATGGCCAATCCCATTATTTCCCTCACATGGCGAATCCCATGACTTCCCTCACGTAGCCAATCCCATGACTTCCCTCAAATGGCCAATCCCATGATTTCCCTCACATGGCCAATCCCATGACTTCCCTCACATGGCCAATCCCATGACTTCCCTCACATGGTCAATCCCATGATTTCCCTCACATGGCGAATCCCATGATTTCCTTCACATGGTCAATCCCATGATTTCCCTCACATGGCGAATCCCATGATTTCCTTCACATGGCCAATCCCATTATTTCCCTCACATGGCGAATCCCATGACTTCCCTCGCGTAGCCAATCCCATGACTTCCCTCAAATGGCCAATCCCATGATTTCCTTCACATGGCCAATCCCATGACTTCCCTCACATAGTGAATCCCATGACTTCCCTCACATGGTCAATCCCATGATTTCCCTCACATGGCCAATCCCATGACTTCCCTCACATGGCCAATCCCATTACTTCCGTCACATGGCCAATCCCATGATTTCCCTGACATGGCCAATCCCATGACTTCCCTCACATGGCCAATCCCATGACTTCCCTCACATGGCGAATCCCATGATTTCCCTCACATGGCGAATCCCATGACTTCCCTCACATGGCCAATCCCATGACTTCCCTCACATGGCCAATCCCATTATTTCGCTCACATGGCCAATCCCATGATTTCCTTCACATGGCCAATCCCATTATTTCCCTCACATGGCGAATCCCATGACTTCCCTCACGTAGCCAATCCCATGACTTCCCTCAAATGGCCAATCCCATGATTTCCCTCACATGGCCAATCCCATGACTTCCCTCACATGGCCAATCCCATGACTTCCCTCACATGGTCAATCCCATGATTTCCCTCACATGGCGAATCCCATGATTTCCTTCACATGGTCAATCCCATGATTTCCCTCACATGGCGAATCCCATGATTTCCTTCACATGTCCAATCCCATGATCTCCCTTACATGGCGAATCCCATGATTTCCCTCACATGGCGAATGTTATGATTTCCCTCACATCGCAAACCACATGAATTTAAAATTGCAAGCTATCTGGTTTACCTCACATGGCTAGAATTGGTCTACGTCTATTTCAAAATGTGACCTACCTTCTCAAGCGAACCAATTGCATCCAAGACAAGTGGATCTACTTTCACTTGTAAAGCTTTTAGCGGTGAAATCTTAGCTGAATTTTTTAAAAAGGTCATTTTATGTTTAAAGTCCCAGTTTCATTTGGAATTTAGACCTATGCACCAAAAAGAAAATTGACTTGTCAAATCTACTTCTGGGTGATATTTTTTGTTCTTGACGATTTGTTAAAATGTCTATTTTATAATCTTAATATTGACAATAAATGCACCACAGTCTTAATTGAGATCACTCCTGCACAGTTGAGGAAGATTTACTTTGCGTGTAGTCCTGTTGAACCTGCACAGCAAAGACGCCTTTGAAATATTATCCTGTTTTGTCTTTATGATCCCTATGATTAGTAATAAATAGTCATTGATGAGTATTGATAACACAATCATTTAACTTAGGATCTGTCCTTCTCTCTCTCTCTCTCTCTCTCTCTTTCTTAAAACTGTCCAGATTGCTTAATGATTAAGAGTAATTTGAATATTAAAGCCAGGCCATCTTTAATAATGTAAAAAAAAAATTAAAGAAATTTTCATTAATAATTCCATTAAAAAGGATTTTAAATTATATTTAAAAAATACTTACTTAACTTAAAAAAACAACACACGCCAGTCCTTAGTTAAAGAAAACCAGTAAATTCTCTCGTATTTCAAAATAAGCAACAATTTAAACAAATTCTGCTTGATCGTTTTCTCGATATTCTTTCTCTATTGATCCAAAAATTATCTGAAAATCGTTGAGGTGATCAATTAGCAGAACATAGACGTATTTATTACGACATTGATTGCTCCAAACATTCTCGTTGTAGGAAATACAACGCACACAAAAAAAAAGTGATTTTTTTAATTCGAAACTTTTGATTCCATCGATTCCATTCATTTTTTTCACCTTTGAATCACCATTAGTGGGACTGAACAGTAAACTCTTGTATAATAGATTTAAATCATTTCGTCTTCTAAAATAAATGTCTCAAAATCTTTAAAAATTCATTTATTTTGTAGTATATTTTGAACAAATCATAAAATAGATTAAACCAATACTGTACAAACTTGTAATGTCTGTTTGGCATTAATGAGATAAAAAAATTCAATTCAAAAAAACATTTTTTTTTAAATACTCAAATGTTTCTTGACGTAAAACACCAAACTTGACTGTACAGCAAAGAATCGCAAACTTTGTTGACTATCGAATGCTTTGGCTAGTCTGTTAGTAGGAGTACAATGACCATTGGCTTTGTGATGGAAATGGATTTAAATCGAACGAAACGGTGTTGATTTTAATCGCGTTCAATGACATTAACATGCTCATTACAGCAGACAACAGCTTTCTCGCAGAGTCATCAGTCTAATGGTTTCAATGATATGGCGTTCTATTCAAAGCGGCTTGGAAAACGTTTGAAAAACTATTAGC
Organism: Biomphalaria sudanica; assembly: GCA_036873155.1. Taxonomy (NCBI): domain Eukaryota; kingdom Metazoa; phylum Mollusca; class Gastropoda; family Planorbidae; genus Biomphalaria; species Biomphalaria sudanica. The sequence continues at coordinate 2,617,156 of JAZGLO010006698.1, forward strand.
GTTGTAAACATGCTACTGGTCTAGCACCTATATGTTCTGGCACTGCATGCTCCATTTAACTGCTATCAATAATGTATTTTATGCTTACATGTCTATATGGGATACTCATTAGGGCATGAACACCGTGGACAGTGGCGTAGCAAGGTACCCTTGTACCCAGGCTCAAGAATATATTGGTGGATCCCCCCTCCCCCAATAAGGCGAATGTAATGTGTGACAAAACAATAGAAATCTGAATGAATCGCTACATTGACCAAAAGACATTCCTATGCAAGTAGAGTAGCTTTTAAATAATCGTATAAAGTGTGAATTAGAAATCCAATTGTACAATTTTTGAACAGAATGAAACAAGTTCACGAAGTGTGTGTTTTAATCTCTACAGAAATGTTGGATGAGTTCTAGTTCCCATTCTACTCATTTGTATTCCTAAAATACTTCTAGACGTCAAACTTTAAAACATTGATACAAACTAGTATCTTTTGCTAAGTCCATAATTTAACAGTTAATAAATAGAATTTTATTTTGCCTTCTAAGTAGCAAAGTAAGAAACCAGTGCATCTATTTCTAAATGCGCGAACGGCTTTTGATGAAATAATGCCCGAAGGTTATACAATCATATTGGAAGCACAATATTAAATTCGTCGGATTCAATAGTTTATTAAACACAACTAATGAGACAGTTCAATGTTTATTCATGTATTGCAAATTCAGTAAAGATCTCTTTTTTTTTTTAAAAGGAAACCTCAGAATTTGCGCTATTCATTTTCAGCTTAGTCATTATAGGAATTCTTGGGCCTTAGGCCTTGTGACAAGTCAAAAGCTTGCTGTCAGAGTCACTCAAATGTATCACAGCATTAATCATTATTTACTATTATTTGGTTATTTTATTTTAATTATTTCTCCGCTCTATCCCCAATTTCTCCACCCGCCCCACCTTTTTCTCTTGGCGTCCTTTCATTTATCTGCCCTTGATCGGGGAAAGGTAAACACACAATCTCTTTTGTCTTACCCGCCGGATGACTGACAGCCGCAGTTGACACCACCTTGGGTAGAATGCAATCAATCTTTCCTCCCCCCCCCTTCTCCCACGTCTCTCTTTGATCTAGGAAATCACTCGGGCCAACACGCCTCGTGACACTCCAAGGTGCGACTTTCGTCGGACTTCACCCACGTGTAAGATAATTCTTAGCCTAGGACATTTCCTGTTTCCGCCCGTCTTTCCCAGGCCTTTATAAGGTAAACTGAATCAAGCCAGACCCTATTATTTCTCTATCGCTGTCAATCGAGTCTGGACTACTTCATTTATTCTTACCTAGTGGTAGGCCGAACTTAATCAAAAGTTCCATCTTAATTACTTTTGTGTATATTTCTCAAGTAGAAAACATAAACATGTCATGTGTATATATTTATGTATTGCATTAATCTATTAATGCTACGTTGGTCAATTGATCGTTGAGGCAACCATGTATGTATTTGTACATCTTATTTTATTTCCTTTATCTCGGCTGACCGCCTTGATAATTTTACTATCGCAGCAATACTGCGCTTAGAAAAGAGATACGAGTTATCTCCCCTGTAGTCATTCTATTTTAGTGGAAGTTGCGCCCCTTGAACGGACACTCTCCTTTTAAACGCACTCCATTGTTCTCGACTGACGGTCGTATGTAAACAAACCGTCAGGGTCACTGACCATCGCTCGTTTCCCCCCCCCCCCCCATTTCTCTTTCCACTTGTGTTGTTTATTTGAGATTATTATTTCCCCTTTTATGTACATTTTTATATTGCTACTATCTGCCGTCTATTTTCCAAATCCCATTAGTCATCATCTCCCCTTTGTGCTCTAAAGACATTTTCCTATCGGACGAATGCACCTCAGTCGAGGGCATCGATAAGATGCATGAGAGACATGTCCTAACTTGTCTTTATTTATCCGCAGCCTCCCTCAGGTGTCTGTCTATTTGCTGTTCAGTGTCTACTCGACACTACTCAACTATTTATCGGATCACTCACCTGCCTATTTATTTGGCATTGTCTGCCTAGTCAATTGCCTATTTGCTATTGAGTATCCTCTACTGCCTACGTGGATCTACTCAACTCTACTACTTGGCGCTATCGGATCTACTTGGTCGCCTATTCGACAGCCCACCTGTCAACTTATTAGGTGCGACGTCCCTATAGACCCAGATATGTGCGAGACGTCATAGCTACGCCAAACCCTCTGCAACTCACTGGACTTATCCTGTCAACTATGCTGCCCACGGCAGATCAGCTCTGCCCGCAGTAACCTTGTGCCCACGGTAGCCGGCCACCCGCCATACTGTGCCCACTACAGATATCGGAACTTTGGATTGAGACTCCACAAGAACTGAATCACCGGCGTCCCTCTACCCACTAGAGCGCTACCTCCAGCTGCAGAACCTCAAGCCAGGATCACAGCCAGCTGCGACCCAAGCAGGACAACCAGCTAAGTCAGAGGACAAAGTGACATACTCTCTTATTAAGTGCAAGAGTGATGATTAAACATAGTATTGCTTAGAGATAGATGCAAACCCTCCCCCTTTTTATTCTTCTATGTAAATATTTATGTAAATAAATATTCTTCATTTTAACTTTGTATCTATCATTCATTGCTTGTCTCATTGCGTGCCTGCTCCCGATTTATATGCTGACGGGTTGGTGTGTGATAATTTTAAAAATAATCATCCCCTAGACATGAAACGCGCCAAACACACGTCACTTTCCCCAACCTGTCACAGGCCTCTTTTCTTGGCCTCCTATTTGGGCTTCATATGCCTTAAACTGTGAATGTATTTGTTGAAATAAAAAAGATAGCATTGCACTATTTTAAATAAAAAACAAATAAAGCTTTAAGAAAATTGAATAATTAACAACTGTATCGAAATTTTAATTGGCAACAATCAGGACTATCCCTTTAGACAACTTTGAAGTGCTCTATGACATTCTCACTCAATGTCTCTCTTTCTGTTCCCCTTTCTCTCTCTCTCTCTCTCTCTTTGTCTTTCTCTCTCTCTCTCTCTCTTTGTCTCTCTCTACGTTTCTCTCTCATTCTCTCTCTTTTTATCTCTGTTCATCTCTCTGTTTCTGTCACCGTCTCTCTCTGTTTCTCTCTAAATCTCCCTTTTCTATCTCTCTATACGTGTGTGTGTACCATTGATCCCACCTTCAAGTGAGCTCTAGCTTTGGAGTTTACACACACACACACACACAGTGTATTTCTATTTGAAGTGGCAGATAACTCTTGCTTATGCTAGTTGAGCGCAAGTCTTGAACCGCTAAGCTCTTCTTTAAAAAAAAACAAAAAAACTAACGCAGTTTAAACTTCAGGTGCCTTTGTTTGCTTCCAACAAAATCAACATATCTTTTTTTTTTATTACAAATGTTTTGAATAATCGATGACTGGTTTATTGATGTTGGTATGTTGGTGACTGAAAACTTCATTCCAATGACATTTATCAACCACCTCTTCTGTCATGTTTATCGACTTGTGTCATCTTCATCGAATATCTCTCATTTTAAACGATGGATATATTTGTTGAAATAAAACATAATTGCATTGCAATATTTTAAATACAAAACAAAATAAAAAAATCAAAGCTTTAAGAAAATTGACACCATACAACTATTGAATAACGCAATCTGAATTTTAACTCTTGAATCATACGTATGTCGTTTTGGAGCTAAATGTTATAGTTTTATATGATATTCATGTTATTGTCTTTTCAAAGAATGATGACTGTATTTTGTATGTGTTTTAATGGCGTATATTTTTATGCGTTTAACTATTTTTTACTTTACATTTCCACTTTTCAGCTTGCAAACTCTTCCTTGGTTTAAGGCCGGAGGACGTTGATCTCGAAAACGGCTTTAACGATATTCCTGGACATTGGACAGTTTTATGTATTTTATTAAAAAAAACAACTAGCTAATTGGCCACACAGAGTAAAGCTCTGTTTTGACCCTTATGATTTGTCGAATATAATAATCTTTAAATTAAATTTGTACTGGAAGTCTTGACATTCTATATCTTGAACACAATTACGTCAGCGGGTATTCCCGTATGTATTCACTCAAGATGGAAATCAATAAATAAACGTACAGGAACATTTTGCGCACCGTCTTGAAAGTCTAGATTTATGGGCTGAATCTATTGGCCTTTCGTTGGAATTTATAATTCCATTCTCTGAATAGATTTAGATATTCTCTTTATCAGGATTTTGTTTCGGACAGGTGTGTGAAATTGTGCGGAGTAAAAAAATGTTTCAGTCTTAGAAAAAATATAATTTATTAGGTATTATGAGCAAATAATGGCTCTTAGGAATAGTCATCATCTTTATAATGAGGAATAGTCTCATTCAACAAACAAGTTTTTGTTTCTTTTTTTTTTTCGTACTATTTTGGAATACAGTTAACGCCATTATTATGTCACGTGACACCAATATTGTTTCTCTTACCTTAGCCGTATGTTACATACAGTTGTAGCTTTTTTTTGCTCCTTTTATGCTCGTATGTCTGTGTTTATGTTCATAGTCTCTAATGTGTCTTACATTTTTGTATATGAACGTCTATTTAGTGAATCAGTATTGTTTTGGGAAGTATTTTGTTGCTTTTTAAATATAATTATGCTAATGTACAAACATAAACAAAGTGAAACTATGGTAGAAAAAAAATCGTTAGAATTATTTTTAATATCACAACAACGATACAAGTGGTACAAATAATCCTAGATAGCATCAGATTGTAAAGAGGCTCGTTGAAATAATAAGAGATGTGCATACGCAGGTCCAACTTTCTCCTAACGTCAGTATCAGAGTACTTTCCATTTGAAGGCGACTGATCACCTCTAATAAACTGCTCATATAAAAGACAAAAGGAGGGGCTGGGTAAGGTCATACCAGTGATTGGCCCCTGACCAAAGCTGTTGTTTGATAACTGTCGTAGTAGTGTAGGGTGGGAGAATAGTGTTCTTCCACTGATGATACCCAGGGGACAAGAAACCTTATTGTAAAGAGTCGGGAGCTTGGAGTGGGGAGCTTGGAGCGGGGAGCTTGGAGCGGGGGGCTTGGAGCGGGGAGCTTGGAGCGGGGAGCTTGGAGTGGGGAGCTTGGAGCGGGGGGCTTGGAGTGGGGAGCGGGGAGCTTGGAGCGGGGGGCTTGGAGTGGGGAGCTTGGAGTGGGGAGCTTGGAGCGCTTGGAGTGGAGAAACTTGTCCTCAGGAACAGATCCTACACGCTATTGTTTGATACAAAGGAGCAAACATTAGATAGTATGTAGATGTAATTACCAACTGAAATTGTGTCGATAATAAAACAACCACATAATAGTAATTGAATAGTGGAACATGTATGTAGTATTGGTTTTCATACATGGAAACATCTCCATATATAGCAAGCATTTTGGTGCATCCATCTTATGGAATGTTTGTGTGTGTTTCTATGGTAACGGTGGGAAGAGGTTAGCGATTGGTTGGTGGCTATGTAGTGTGAATGATGCAAGAATAGCGGCTTTGTCGTCAGCTGTCTTGGGATTGAGACTCCTGATTGCTAGAGTGAAAAGACGTGTTTTTGTAGTGAGTTAGATTTTTTTTCAAAATGCCATTCTATTATTTTATTAAAGTCTACTAAATTTATGTCATTTCCTCTGAAATCTCAAGTTTAATTTGTCAATATTGTAATACAAGTTATGTATAGTAATGTTCACAAAGAAGTTATTCAAGCTATAAGTTTTATAAGTTAAAAATACGCCTACAGTGGTTTAGTTGTCTACTAGCAGTCTGGTGCTTCAGTCAACAACCGTAAACACCAATCCAGTGTACACAATAGGGAAGTATTGATAAGCGAACTAGTTTAAATAAAGTATACACGAACTTCTGAGCTCTCTTCAGCACTGGAAAATCTGTTTTCTAAGCTTTTTTGATTGTAGATCACAATATGTTTTTAATTGATTGGTTAGCAACAATAGCGTCCATGTTGTTGTTTTATTTTCCTATTTATTTAAAGATCTCTCTCAATGTCTCTCTCTTTTGTTTTCTAAGGTTTTGTTTTTATATTACATTATATTGCCATCGTATTTCTTCGTATCGCTTTCTCTTCTTTTTCTCTCTTTGTGTCTTTTATTGCCCAGGAATTGATAATGGAATCTTTAAAAAAAAAATTGTAAACAAAGAACAGATTAATGTAGCCTTCACTGTGAAGATTCCCAATATTATTATCCAATCAAATAAGATAAACCATTTTAATGAATCGATCAGTTACAGAGAACATTTCTCACAAGATTCCTATCAGTCGTCTGTTATCTTTACTCCAGTTTTGCACGCCTAAAACCTAGATACAGCCATTTTAATAACCTTCCCTTTCAAACCTTGCGGTCTATGGGGCCGATGATATAAAAATCATGTGTTTCGGTGGACGACGTTTGACGAAACTGTCATGAGGCCAGCACAAAGACTTTGCTTTTACCCCGAAAATCTTAGACAACCATTACAGTTGACTGGATTCTGGAGCGCTTTAAAAATCTGAAATTCAAAATCCCAGTCTTCAACGGGATTCAAACACAAGACCCGTCGGTTCTGAAGCCAAACGTTTTGAAACTTATATGGCTCTGTAAATAATACTGCATGTATCAGATGTCCTTAAACTAATAATTTATATTAATAATTGAACTTAATCTTTGAAATTTAACAAGGAAATGTTCTATTTCTACCACAGTATCATTGTTTTTGCTCAGTTTCCTCATATCATAAATCGTGTGATGACCGAGTGGCAACGCGTTTGGTTTCCAAACCGAAAGAGAGGCTCCAAATATCAATGCCGGTGAAGATTGAGTTGAGATTTTAAACTGCGAGATATTTAGACATAATTTTCGATTTTAACATAACAAGTATGTAATCTCTATTATAAGAGCAATGGCCCTGACTGACTGATTCATTCACATATCACTAGTTCTCCCACATGCCGTGGACGAAAAAATACGAAAATTTAAACAGTTATTATTTTACTTAAGCCTAGGACAATTAAGCACTTTTCATGTTGTTCATTTAAGCTTATAAGCCTAATTTTAATTCTATGCTTGTAAATATTTACTCTTTCTTTAACCATGTAGATTTAGACGAGAACTCTTTGGCACCTGATGTACCATTTATTAAGATTTCCTTCCAAAAAAGAACTTCTGTAGTTTATAATTAAAGATCTAGATTTAGATGGAGATAATAAAGATCAAAAAATGAAAATCTTTAAATCTCACAATACATATGAGACATAGTAATCCAGATCTAAAGTTTGTATTTGTGTACAGAGCTGTTCTAAGATTGACATATTCCGTTTTTAAGCAATCTACGTTTTATACACCATTCCCTCCACTATTATAACATCCACTAAACCTTTCAATCGGAGGCTCAGAGTGTAAGTCCCAAAATCGTGTCAAAATTTTATATATCCTTTTTTAAACAGCGTTTTCGCACAATTTAATTTTTAATAATTCGATCTACATAAAAGTCGAAACAGAGTTTATAACTTCGATCCTAATATGATTTTAAAAAATGACTTTGTTTGAAGCATACGAAAGCCTTACAAACAGATGAAAAGTCAAGAATACTCACATTGTGCCTATGTAGGACAATTTTCTAAGGCGTAAAGTAAGTGTGTGTGTATATGTATATATATGTAGGAACTAAACAATATTGGCAATCGAATTGTTTATCAAAACAAAACAACAAAAGGCAACTATTTGTTAGGAAGGCGAGTTGGCGGAGGAGAGAGAGAGGTGATGCTCGTCTGCTGGTCCAATTCAACGTCATAGATTCCCTCATTAGGTGGAATGTATGGGGAAGCGTTTCAGTATATGTTATATATTGTTATAAGTAAGAAAACATGGGACGGGTACATGACAAAATAAACAATTATATAGCCTTGCAACAAATCAATGTGTGTAGCTGGTGGGTAATGCTAGTATACAAATATATTTGAATATTGAAATTTATAGAAATATGAAGGAATGTACATGTTTCTTACAGATTTTGCGGTCTACTGATAACATTAATCTTGAGATGTTAGTAAAATCTACATGAAATGTTTCCTATTCGCCAATAGCGATGTAACAGTTGCTTTAAACTTAAGTTTCTCTGTAGAAGATTTGCTTCTATAGGTCTCATTAGTTCTACAATGAATTACATTACAGCCGTAGCTCGACCCAGCGCCCTCATCCCATCCATCGTCCTCGGTAGAGATTTCCATTTTTTGCATGATCTTGCGAAGGAGATGATTGTTTTTATCCATCACGGTGCTTATGTCACGTAGTCTGTGAAATGATTCAGAGAAATGTCAATGACGTTGAAGGACACAAAAGGACGACATAGTGTATGCAAAGGTCATCCTACTTTAAATAGGAAGTAGGTATTCACCAAGCGGAACAAAAGATATCAGCTATGTTTTTACTGTCTTAGCGCCTTGTTTATGTCTTTTGGGGTTTTGCCAAATTTGATGTTGAGAAACACTTATCCTAAGGTTGTTTAATTTTGTGAAGAAAGAAAAGTCTGCTTACCTCACTTTAAGTTTATATAAATCATCTTGAACATAGGAATTTTGAATTCTTAATTGCAATGATTTGCCATCGCCAGAATCTTTTGAAAATGAAATTATTGAAAACAGCTGAAAGCACACAAGAACATCTCATTGAGACAAAAATTGAACAAATGAATGAAAATAATACTTTTTTTTAGCGGAACCCGAAAGGGGAAAAGACGCAAATAATCTGGTGCTTTAATAATGGTCAATTAAAACAGCCAATATGAAACAATTGGCAATACATCAACACTAAAAATGCTATACTGTACATAACCATATTAAACTAATAAAGTCTACTGTCTCTATCTCTTCCTGGACTTGTACATTCACTTCAGGACTCCACCAGGTCCGACATCATGGCAAACTAACAGACCCGGTCTACTCGCTGTCCTGTCTTAAACTGCACTGCCTTACACACACTGTGTCTCTCGTCCACACAGGCTTATGATCAGATGACCATAACCCGGGTCCTATTCACTTGCAAAGTTCATGCCAGTACTGTCCCTTGCCCTTCGATATAGCACGCTAAACTGTATTACTGGCCTGTGTCACATGTCAGCTGATCACACACAGTTAACCATATTGAGTGACTGCGTCACGAATAGGGTTACAACAATATTTTAGATTATTCAAAGTTCTGATGCAACGGTTACTTTTTTCTTTTCCGAAAGTGAACCATCTAATTTTAAAAATTATCTATGCAAGCAGATTTTTCAAAAAATTATTTTGTTTACATTTGTATGTAAAAAAAATAATGTTCTGTCATACTAACTATACATTTACGCTAAAAAATGTTAACTATTTTTTTAAAGAGAAAAAATCTATTTAGTATGCATATAAGTTGGACAGAATTTAAAACAACAATTAATAAGAGGTTTTTCATATTATCGCAAGAACTGCAGAGCCGGTAGTAGATAATAGAACACTGAACTAAAGGAATTTTTTTTTACGGAAATGTTTTTTTCTTGAGGAACAACACATTGTCCCTTTACATAAAAATTAGAGCAATTATATATTCATTATAAGACATTAGTTAGGCCAGGTTCCCATCTAACTTCACGTTCACTTTCAACTATCCTTTGGTCTGCTGGACAGCTGGGGCACCACGCAAGATCTGTCAACCCCTTTTCTCCATGTCACATCTTAGTGACTACATTCCTATTTGTTTAAAAAGTGAAATATGTTATTTATGCAGCCTTTTTTAATACTCACATTTTCGATTTTTTTGTTGCCTCTGTTTGGATATTGTTTGTAGTCTGTGATTGCACATTTGTCACGAAGAAATAATGGCATTTTCCTTTCTATATTTATGTGAAGCTCCACCTTTAAAAATGTACAAATATACCTTAACCAATCAATTCTCAAGTGAAAAACAAATTAGATTTTAATCAGGTAGATGATACATAAAGATGTATTGTTGGGTGGAAAGATAAGAAATATCTATTTTAAGTTTGAACTTTTAATTTCTTTTTGGTTTTAATAATTAGAACGAAATTCTAAACATAGACTATAAATAAACATACCTGCATCGCTAATCTTTTAAGTCTTGCATCTTTTTGAACCGACTCAATATCACCAACCGCTAAACCAATCTGTCCATTTTGATTTCATGTCACAGAACAAAAGACAGAAAAACAAAGGATTGTATATAATATATATATAACTTCTTTAAGTTAATTTAGTACTGGAGTTTTAAGAAATCTTGTAAGAATTCAGTGATTATATTCCCTTTGTGGATATTATTAACTTTGTATTCTTCTTTAAGCTTTAGACTCGAGATCAGTATTGTCATAATATTACGTTTTCAAATTAGAAAGTCTAAACATATAAGACACATATGTTATATCTATTGTTAAAGATCTTGTTTCCGTTTACCAGTAAATTCATCAGTAAAATTGGCATTAAGAGAACAAAAATGCTTAAGAGAGTCAAAGTCAATGTGCCGAAATGCAGAGTGTCCTCCCTTGTATCAGTGTATTGCTCATTGAATGAAGCCATGTAATCCAGTTCAAGCATCATCATGAAGGTTTTCAGAAGTGATAAAGGCGGTGTCGAAAATGCCTTCGATTCCTGTTCGGAGAAGAAAAAAAACTTTAAAGAAAATTCTGTTGGAATAAGATAGTTGTAGTATTTGAGCCAAGTTGCCTTACCTCAATAGAAAGTAGTATGTAAAACGACAGTCCGAATGCAATGATCAGAATGGAGAACACACAAAGCACTTGAACGAGAGTCCGAAGTATTTCCAAAAACATGACCACATAGATACCAAAGAAATCAAACCTAGAAAATATTCAAACAAAAATACCTGTTTACTGATATATGCTTTATTTTCTTTTATGAAATATTATATCATGAGCAGATACAATAAATTAATATCCAAACAGTGAAAATGATATAGGCAAAATAGGTATATCTGTATACGATTAAATATAGGGTAAGGCACAACTTTGGTAAGAACTAAGGTTATACATATTGTTTCTAAAGTAGACACAATTTTTGGACGGATTAATTTAGATAATAGTACTACCACCCAACGGCTACGCCCCTTGATTTGTTTTTTTTTATTTGATTTTTTGTCCGGAACTTCACTTCTATTTTACACCTCAAGTGGAACGACCCATATTTGAATGCTTAAACATACTTTTGAAATCTTACTTAAAATTGGAACAGCCCAATCTTTTTTAACTCGCCCCCTTCACTTCTACATGCTTGTAGCCCTTGAATTTTAGAATCATTGAACTCTCCACTCCCGACTCCACCCCTCCTCAGTTCTAGGCCTAAATCAAAATATTTCATTGCCTCTATGTTGTTTTTGTCAGGAAACTTTCTTTTTGTAACCAACGCATTCTAACGATCTTCCTTGTAGTTTTCTCTCTACACGACCGTCTTATTCCCCCACTTCCTACAGCAGAGGCGCAATGACAATATGGTCATTTGGGCAAATGTCAAGGTGGGCCGGTACTCAAATGGACCGGCAGGGCCAACTAAAGGGCCTCATGAATGCAACTATGACAGGCATTAAATTGTTAAAAGTTTTATAATATTCTCCTATTTAAGAGGTTATATGAGCGTCATGTTAAAAACATCTTTTACAGACTACAGTGTAATGCTAAATTAATCTAACACATCATTAGACAGTGCTATTAGTAGGCTTCATCTTCTTAGGGCCTACAAACATAGCGATTAAAAAGCAATATAAAGCCTTTATTTCTTATAAAGATATATAGCATGCATACAGTTATCGATACATTATAAACATATAACATAATGATTTTGAGAACTAATAGGCCTATAATTGGAGGCCCATCTTATGATATAGGCCTACAATGTATAGGTCGTACTTTATAGCAATGAGCTGATTCGGACATCCAGTCGCCCCTGGCAAAGAATATATATTTATTATATTAAGACCAAATTATCATTTGTTTCGTTTACCGTAGTACATATTTTCATTAAGTACAAAGAAAAAAAAAGTATTTTAAAAAAATGAACTGCTTTCGGAGAGAACTGAACCCAGTACGTCGAGCTCTACAAGCCAACACTCAACGGGAATGCCACAAAGCCAATATAATTGATGAAATCACGGATATGAACACATACGGCTTAAATTTGCTTTTTGGTAGATAAATCTACAAAATGTTCCCTGCTTTATTGTACGAACATTTCTTCAAACTTTTGAAATTTATTTGAATTACAACAATTTATATGGTTTAAAATATTTTTGTAATAAAAAATATAATATTTTATCTTTTTATAAGGTTGACCTTTAAAATAGTTAATCTAGTAATATTTATATAAATTAAAAATAGATTTCATTTTTTTTCTAACAGCAATTAGTCTTTGACGATTAGAGTATGGTATGGGTTGCCAACAGTTATCTGTCTTTGACGATGACCTTTCCGAATTTTATTTCCGTTGTACAATGATATAGAGAACTCTATGGATTTTTTTTGAACAAATTTTTGCATATTTCATACTGAAAAATTCTTTTTCTAAAGTAAAAATGGAAAAAAGGTTAACATATATTTGATTTCTTTACACTTTTTTATTATAAAAATGTTACAAAACAAATTTCTATTTCTAAATATATTTATTTAAATTTCAATTTAAACTATCTTGAACTGGTGCATTTCAATACAACACCAGTCTTATACTGAATATTTTCTTTATATAATTTGTAAGAAATTGAACTGCAAATTGGCAAAATACCATACTAAATAAAATCAAACAAAGCATTTGTGTTTATTACAAGAATTTTCTATAAATCAAATAAGTACATAAAACTAAAATGTTATTTAACCTTGGTTAGGCAAATAATAGAATATGCATCCTCTGTTTGGGACCCCTCAACTAAAGAAAACATTAAGAAACTAGAACAGACACATAATAGAGCAGTGAGATTCATAACAAACAATTATTTACATTTCACTAGAGTAACACCATTAGTAAAATCACTAAATTTAGAAACCCTCCAGGATAGAAGTAGCAATTTTACATAAAACACTGAACCATAATCTTCAAATACAAAAACAAAATTTAATAAAATACTCAGACACAAAGATAAAAGCACATTCCTCGTTCCATAAGCTAGTACAAATTTCTACAAATACTCCTTCTTCCCTAGTGCTATTAGAGCATGGAATGGGTTGCCTGAGCTAGCCAGGAAAACCAGTGACTTGGCAGAATTTAGGTCATTGGTTAATATGCATGACTGAATGCATGAAGCGTAGGACGTAATCATCTTTTTTGAAGTAACATCTGTATTATATAAGATAAGATATTTACCTCTTCAAAATAACTAGGCAATTAAACCAGGCTAGAAACACTGCAAAAGCTCCAGCTTCCCATTGCCAATGAAATGACATGTCCAATAAAAAAGGCAGTACAAAAACTGAGCAGGTAATATACAATGTCCATTCCAAACCATTTCCTATGTCTGCAAAGTAGCGTAGTTTCTGAAACCAAGTCATGGCGTAAGAAATTAATGATAAAGTTTACTCATTTTCTTTACTTCTTATTTTATAGCAACACAAAAAAATCTTAAGTTCATTAAATATCATTTCTCTTTTTTTTTTTTTTTTTTTTTTTGAAAGTATTTCTTTTCAACATATTGCTGTTAGAGCCAGAAAACTGCAAGATTAAAGGGTAAACTTTATACATGACCAAAGATTTGCACATCGGCCCTTTATAAATTCAAGGGATGTAAATTGTATAACGACGGTTCTAAGCGTTTTGGAAACGCTACTTAAAAACAAGCAAAATATAACGTACTTTCAAATAAAGGCAAAGCTTAACTGATTGGAAGAACTCCACATTGACAGCTAAAAGCGAAATATTTCAATAATTTAGAATATGTTTCCCTCTTTCGATGCCAAACAAAATACTTAATTACCAATAGGTTATTGACTCATGTTCTTGTTGAATGTAAAATAGATGTTACAAGTAGTAACATATGATAGTGGGCATGGGAGAAATAAGGGAACAAAACCTCACATATTCAGCCATACCTCTTAATACATGAATTATTTTCACTTGTTGGTATTAAAAAATAATTACCAGTAATTTATTTAACTAATTGATGAATTGTTTTGATTGATTGATGTTTTGTCAGGTACAATAAATAATTGTGAAAAAAAAATCAACTTGATGTTGACAATGTTGACATTTTTTAAGATTATTTTAAAGAAAGTTTTTCATTTATTAAAAGACGTATATATTTCTATTAAAGAAATGGACCAAATGTATGTCCCTCGTCGTTTTTTTTTTCTATTGTCCTAGAACATATTTTGATTGAAGGTCTAGAAGGATTTACTCCTTGCTTCAACATAAACGGTTGGCCGATTTTCAAATTCTAGGTTTGCACATGATATAAATTTTATAGGAGTAAATGTAAATCAGATACAAGAAGTTAATTCCTCACTAAATGTTGCAACTAAAGCAGTTGGCATGGATATTATTGCTAGAAAAAATGAAGTCATTATAAAAATATTAATAATTTAATTATGAAGTGCTGTAAAGAAAAAAAAGAGGCTCAAGGCACTATGTCAGCCTTTATACATAAACACGACAGTTAAAATGGCAACTAATTATAAAAAAAATGTCTTGATAAATTAGGACTTAATGTTATTTTTCCACAACTTGACACAAAAAGTAACGTTAAGTCCATTGAGCCAAGGACTCGTTCTGGAACATATGCAGAGAATAGTTCCTGCATATATATATAAATATATTCATACAATATTGTCAATTTTTAAGGTTATCTTAAAGAAAGTTTATCATTAAATATATATAAAAAATTAATAAAAAATGCCAATAACGAGATTTGTGTTTCGTATCTTCGCCTCCACGGGCCGATGTCTTACCAAAACGTTACCAATTGTATATAGAAGGAATTGTTTTGCGTTTATTTATTTATATATATATTATCAATTTTAAAAGTTCTTTTCAAAAGATAAATCTACAATTTTGGTAATAAATGACTCTGCAACAATGTTTACAAAATAATGATCTTTATATAAATTAAAAACATTTTTATGATTTAAAACAAAAGTAGTAAAAGAAATGATAATGTTAAAAAATGATGCAACCTATAGTTGACCCTTGAAATTCTAAATTTAGCCCAACAGTTATCTTCCTTTGAATATATAACCTTTCCGTTTTTTTTTTCGTAGTACAATGACATAGAAAACTCTATAGATGGTTAAATAACAAAATTTCAGATATTGAGTCCGCCAAAATTATTTTCACTAACAGTAGAAGGGACGAAGGCGAGTGACTGGCGCCTAAATCAACAAGCTTCGGACAGGATAGGGCTCGTTAGCTAATGAAAAACCGTGCTGCCCTGCTGCTACACCCAATCATGGGAAAGTCTTCGGGAGTCAACCAAATAATTGTGGAAAGATTCAACTTGATCAGAGAATGGGTGTGCTCATAATTGTTACCAGACAAACAGTGACTTGATACAAAGTTTTTAATAACCGTCTTTCGTTAAAAATGTGATAATGTTGGAAGTGAACAAAATAGTTTTCAAACTTGATCCATTAACATGTCCTGGCCATCGGTCAGTTAGGGACACAATCAATACTCTATTTTGATTTTCAGCTACTTATTTACTTGGGGTTAAAGCTCATTCTCACCTCCCCTTTTGTAGGCCATAAGTTCTTAATTTATTATATATCTATGATTATTGAATTAAAAAATCCAACTGTTTATTAATTATTCTAATAATTTACCATTATACATATGTGTACCACTTCCTTGATGATATTTAAACAACTGTAGAACATCATAAACCAAAGACAGACTGTGTACATGGGATCAAACGAGTAGCCTCCTTCAATGGCACCATTTAGATGTTGAATTGTTAAGTTTTCCATACTCTTCATTTCAATATGCTTAAAATAGAAATGTTAAATAAATTTTAAAATATTCCATTTCTAAGAATAAGGAGAAAACTGAAAAAGTTAAAAACCCTACAACCCGGTTATCATTTTTTTTTCAAGCTAAGGAACAATTGTCAGTTTAGCTTTAGACATTTCTATGGCCTTCAGTTACAAAAACGATTTGAATCCTCTCATAGAAATGAGAACAATGTTCAGTCATTGGAAAGCGTGGTCGAGAGGCTAAGTGCGCTTGAACTTGGCTTGGCTTGACTACCTTGAAGGGTTAGGCTCGAGGTTCGACACCCGACTCGGACAGAGTTGTGTTTACTGAGCGCCTGAAGGCAGCACGGAAGACCAACTCCTAGATACCCCCTCCCCCCCACTGGTCCACAAATGAGATTGGACCAAAGCGCTCTGAGCATGCTATAAGCATGAAAGTAGCGCTATATAAAAGCTATAAATAATTAGCTATGGTCGAAACAATGTCCTCTCCACGCAGCTGGTGTCTACAAAGGAACGGTAAGTTCCGATACAGATTGGTATCATCGACATAGCAGGCTCTATCAGGCTCTAACAACGGTAAGTTCCGATACAGATTGGTATCATCGACATAGCAGGCTCTATCAGGCTCTAACAACGGTAAGTTCCGATACAGATTGGTATCATCGACATAGCAGGCTCTATCAGGCTCTAACAACGGTAAGTTACGATACAGATAGGTATCATCGACATAGCAGGCTCTATCAGGGTGCCTATTGCAAGCTGCCTAAGAGTCGCCCGCTCCCAGTAGCGGCCTTAGGGGGTGGCAATTGGGGCAACCGCCCCAGGCCCGCGCCTAAGGGAGCCCCGCGCCTGAGATGGGCCCCACGATAGAAGATTCTCTTGTCACCGTCAGGTTCGAAAACCAGACCAATTCTCATAAACTAGGACTTGTTACTCAATATTTTGAAGTCTTTCCTGTCAATTATATGATTCCAATTACCATGGTGTAAGCTCTTAGCATAACATTTTTGGTTTCTAAATACATTTGTTTCGGTAAAGACAGCCTCTTATGACCTGTCGATTCTAAGGTGGATATCACTGTTGAACAGTTTACATTGGCATAAAAAAAAAAAACACGTAACCGAAAGCAACCAATCAAAATCGTTTATTTCGTAGACAACAACAAAACGCGGATGTATTTTTTTCATTAGAAAGTTGGATCTGCAAATGTCAATGGACCACTGTACGCTTTGTTCTGATACCAATGGCTAAATGCAGTAGACAAAAAGTCATATAGAGTATTGTTATGTCGCATTACAGTATAAAAAGAATCAGTACGTATACAGCAAATTGTTACTTTAGTCCGCTATAGAAATAAATGGACGAGGGTGTGTGAGAAGGATTCGGTACTGTGACCTACCTGATTTGCTATACAGTTATTTCTGCCAATCATCATCTAAAAAGTTTAACGATGACATATTCATTTCTCTCCCCCACCCCCAATGGCTACTGTGTACATGCATCGGGGGGCTGTGTGAAAACACGTGTTTCAGTGTACAAAAACAACAACAAACGCGGATGTATTTTTTTCATTAGAAAGTTGGATCTGCAAAAGTCAATGGACCACTGTACGCTTTGTTCTGATACCAATGGCTAAATGCAGTATTTTCTTTTTTTATTCAAATGTTTGGCCCGAGAGCTACCGAAGGCCAACTAACAAACGAAAGCTGCTGCGACTGGAGACATCTTGGCAATAAAGTTCAGCAGCTCGAGGTTTTTGTGCATTAAAATGTTTTTTTTTTTAATGTATCAAATTTTTCTTCGGAGTTGAAGATAATCTACTTCCTAGTCCAAACCTCCTGCAGGACGACGGGGAACAGCAGCGGGCAGAATATGAACCCGGGACCATTGAGACGACCGAACAACCGCACGACCAGGCAGCCATCCATACTTATAATTATGTGTTTGCGTGATTGGATTAAACTCTGAGAAGTTCCCCTTCATCTAGATTCGAACCCAGGACTCAAGGTTCAAAAGCCAAGCGCTATAACCACTCAGCCACCGCGCCCAATGGTAGCGATATGGATAACTAAATGCTAGAACAAATTAGAAAAAAAATGCATTCGCGCGCACTCTTAGCAAGAATTCTAGCGATGGTTCAGTACCTTGCCAAAAACAACAACATCAACAACAAAAAACAACATCAACAACAAAATAAATAAAACAGTGCATTTCATGGGAGACAATAAACACTTTATGCACGGTCAGTTTTTATGCTTTGGTGTGACGTGGTACGATATATATATATTGTCTACCTTTACGTCTTAGGGCCCCATATATGACATTCGCCCAGGGCCCCGCGCACTGCTAAGGTCGCCCCTGCCTGCTCCTGGTTTTTTCTCAAGGTTGACACCCGAGGCCTTTCCCTTGTTTGGGTATAGCTGCAAGGATGCAGATGTTTGAATTCGGAGTTTTCCTTCTCCTAGGTGGGTAGCCAGCCCAGTCTAACGAACCCCTCCTACCCGAAGCTTACTGATTACTCTTCTTTAACGGTCCTTCTTCTGTCAGTGATTAAAGTTCTGGCTGAGCCACTACCATACACAAAAACCAGGAGCTGGTCAGGTTGTCAGAGGCTAATTAAGATGTAAAGTAAGAAGTGTAAATTGTATTTCCTTTTAGAAAGTTAGCTTTTGAACGTTAGAAAAAAAAAAGTATTTCCTCCGATGTCAAGCTGAAATAATGCTTACCATCAAGGAGTTGTGATTGACTACAAAACTTGTAAGTGAAGCCAGGAAAAGTATGTATACAATCAAGTAAGCTGAGTAGACCCAAACTCCATAGTGTTTCCTGGAGGAAAAATATAGAACGAATGGAGTTTCCCTAGTATTCATCTTTACCAGTTTTCATGGAAGTTAAACTTGAATCACTTTAAAATTTATAAATCAATTTTTACTTCATCTTCAAATTATAGAGTAAACTAAAAATTCATATTTGATTTGTCATTGAAAATAAAACACAAATCGGCGACATTAAGGATTGAACCGTGGTCAGTGTTCAATCCTTATATAACGACTGATCTCGATCGAACCCACGATATTCACGTTATTAGCCCATCGCTCTATCGACTTCGCTACAGACCCATGTGCGAATCTTTCGATAGAAGTAAATGATTGAAGCATTGATTGAAGTATTCCAAATTTTTTTATTGAAGAAAGTGTAAGATAACAGGAATTTAAAAACTTCACTGTCATTAGACTAGGTTTTAAATTAGGCACGAAACAAAAATCAGAATCCTCGTATAATTGAATTAAGGACATAGTGATGAAATGAAAACGTAACTAACACGCTTGCTATCTCTGTCAGAACACAAGAAACACAAAGTCTTGTTGTTCTACAGATGGATGAGGAGAAGGGTCTGTAAAATGAACAAATTTTATCCTCACCATTTCACTTTTAAAAATGTCACACATACTGGATGAGATAGACAGTCAACTCTGTTGTTTTTAACCATGGCCTAAGCATAGAATACAGAACAGAACTTATGAGAGCAAAATAATCGATCCAACAAAGTATGTAGTTACACACAATGTTAATGCCCACATTTAAAATATCAGAAACTTATTTAAAATTGATCAGTGAGTTTATTTTAATTAAAAACAAGAAAAATAACAAATGAGCCCAATGGTACAAATACTGACATAAAGAGACATGAGTGGATAGATGTCCAGATTGTTTGAATTGTTTCTGGCATGTTCTAAACATTGATTGGATATATCCAAGTACTTGAAGTTGTACGTTATCTGAAACAAAATAATATTTTCACTCTTTTAAAACAATAATATAGTGATTTTAGACTGGTACTATTAGTTACATGGTCAAGCCAACTATATACTAATTGAAATTATACCCAAAAAACATAAAAAAATAAAACATAAAAAAATTTTTTTCAGGTAAAAGAAATAATTGGACAAAATTTAAGCTTGATTCGAGATTGGGTTGTCGTGTACAAACTTCTTACCAGACAGAGTGAGTTGATATAAGCTTTGTAAAAAGGCTATTAGGAATTCTACGTATAGATTCTTCTTTTAACTATTCATGCACATGATGCTTCTCTATCATAAATTTTTAGTACAATTAGTCTTCCAAATGACTTCGCTGCCCTTGCGAATGCCATTATGGACAGTATAGAGCAGGGGTGGGCAAATTACGACCCGCGGGCCACATGCGGCCAGCCGGAGTGTTTTATGCGGCCCGCCGACACCTACAGAAATCAGGTGTGCCCACAGTATATACATATAAAATCCAAATATATTAAAAATAATATCTATATAAATGATTGAAACTGTCTCATGATAAAAAGTTTCAAGTAAACGATCATTTTCTTATTGACTAGACATTCAAACACTCAATTCAAGATACAATCTCTGATCAGTATTTATTTAATGCTATGAAGAACTGTGTTGAATGTTGGGTATGCTTGGAAAAAGATGGCAAGTGTAACAACTGATGGAGCTCGATTTCTGACTGAGTAAAATATTTTTTTTTATAAAAAATATCCTAACCATAAACTCTAAACAGGAAAGTTTGGACAAAGCTGCATAATGTTTCGACATACAATTAGACAAATCAATATAGTAATCGAACTTATTAGAGCTAGGAGGTGTTAACCACAAAGTAATCCACTGAATCCGCTAACTTAGCATGGGCAAGGCAAATGAGAAGAATATAAAATCTCAAGGAAGAAATTGTTATGTTACTTGAAGGATATTGACTGTGATCTTGTTACCAATATTTCTAAAGAAGAGTGGAAAAAAGATTTCAATTGTCTCATACCTGCCATTGTAAAGGTTTTTTTTTCATATGAAATGTAAATGCATATTAAATCTTTTCAAAGAGGCTTTCACATCTCTACAAGCAAGCAAAAGAAAACAGGTCTTGTCATTTTCCTTTGCTGAAGGGTAAAACTATTTCTAGTGAAAGGATTACACTTATTTAGATCCCTTAACTGTGCAATTTATAAAAGCTAATTTTAAGACGTTAAGAACCAGTTTTCAATACCATTTAACGCAGAAGCTGATTCAGCTACAGAGGACATAGCTCCAAGCAAAAAGAAGTTCCACTCAGTGCTACCACGGGAGTCTAATGGGTGCCAGAAGCTGTATGTCAACACTTTAAATCATGTGCTGCTGTTCACACTATTTGTGTACACATACATTTGTTCTTCTTCTTCGTTATCATTTTACATGTTGGAGGGTTCAGATCAGTAATCTTATATCTGAAATGAACTGAGCAGTGGTTTCCAGATCAGGCAAATCTCCAAAAAGTTTTGGTTCTATAGGAGGGTTTTGGGGCCAGAGTCTTGTTTGGGTCTCTTGATTTAGTATGCACCACTGAAGGACATGGTCAGCATTCTCTGGTGATGCTCCACAAGTGCAAGTTTAACCAGCATTTAACTACCAGAACATATATTGTCTGATTCAGTGATTTTTTTTTTGTGGAAACTAAAACAGTATAATTACTGGTCGATTTTGACTAACTTTAATTTGACAACAGTCACAAGGGTAACAACATGTAAGCTAGTTTCACAGTTCCGGAAAAATATGCACGAGTGTAAAAAGTAGAATACTGCACATTAAGTACAACTGTATACTTGAGGGGATATTGTAATATAAAAAGACAACAGCAATTTAAAAAAAAAATCGTAAAATTGATTTCAAAAAATTGCTAACTCTTGTTGTAATTCCTTAACGTGGAGTGTGGAAAAAAAGAAACATGAATATAATACAGTGTTAATATGAATTAAAAGACACTCTACACAGTTAGCTATAGTATCTCTCTAAGTTGTATATACATATGCGGCCCGCCATTCGCAAATTTTTAAAATCCGGCCCTCGATACAAAAAGGTTGACACCCCTGGTATAGAGGGATTTCTTATAGTCCGCAAACTTGCTTTCACTGACATAGAATAGGGCACTTGGCCGCAAGCAGCTTATGAACAAGACAGCTAGAGATCACTCACAAGAACTGTGAAATACACATGTGAGGCCAGAAGAAATGTCGTTGCAGAGGACAGACGTAGATGGCGAAAAGAAAATCTAAATCACTTCCTGAAAATGGTTATGTCTGCGCTGGATGTGGGAACATATGTAGGTCGAAGCTGGGGCTGCGTAGCAATGGGAAATACTGAATTCCTCATTAATCTTGAGACTCGAAGAAAAGCCTTATTGTTATTATTATTATAGTAATGTGGCGACTATATGCTTTACTGCTATAGTCTAATGTATGAAGTCAATAAGAAACGACTCACTGTCACAATCATACTTCAAGATGCAGAAGTTTTGAAATGAAACAGAAAGCTACTAGATGGAACCATGTAAAACAGTGAAATAGTTCACACACAAAAGGAAAAAAAAGATAAAAAGGTTGCGCTTGGTGAGATCAGAACCCACTACTCCATGCTTTGTTTTTACCGTGATATGCCAGGTGGATATAATAATTGCGGTATATTGTTACATAAATATACGACTTAAATTTGCTTTTGGAAAGATAAATCTTTAAAAGGTTTTGTGCTTTATTTTACAAACATTTCTTCAAACTTTTAAAATTTATACGAATTATTACAATTATTATGATTAAAACAGTATTTGTGAAAAGAAAATAGATAATATTTTATCTTATTTATAAAGTTTAACTTTACAATGGTTAATCTAGTAATATTTATAAAAATTAAAAATAGAATTAATCTTTTTGCAAGAGTTATCATCCTTTGACGATGACCTTTTCGTCTGTTATTTCCGTAGTACAATAATATAGAGAACTCTTTAGACTTTTTGCGAACAAATTTTTGCATTTTTCGTCCTGAAAAATTAATAATTAAATATAGAAATTTAACATAGCACAGCATATATTCAATTTTTTTACAACTTTTTATTATACACATTTTACAAAACAAATTTCTGTTGATATATGTATATAAAATCTAATTTATAAAATATGTAACTGGTACAATTTTATGAAATACCAGTATTACATTAAATATCTTTTTTATATAGTTTTAAAGTTGTTAAACTTTTGTAGCGCACACTGATTCAATTGTAACTTACAAGTTTGAAACATCATTTTAGAAATTCTACTAGTCCTGGCTATTTAGAAACGCAGACTGCAATAAGGTATTTAAAATTAAATTATAGACGAAATATTAAAATAGAAAATATTTTAACAACAAATTAGAAAGAGATTTGATCTTTTAATTTTTTGTCTCGCTATGTCATTCTAACAATTTCGGTTGATAAAAGACGTAATTGTGTAGATTTGCAAACATTGAACTCTATCCAAGTTCAACCAATTTTAGAGAGACTTAGGTAAGATATCTATGGAACTGCTTCAAAATATCATTCTCTCTTAGTGGCGTAAAAATAGGCTTAAATACATTATTATTATTATTAAGATTTCACACTTGTATTGAGGGAAGGAGAGGGGAAGGAGAGTCTGTCTATTAGTACAGAACACGTGTACTCATTGGTACAGTCGAAACAAATAGGCCTATTAGTACAGAACACGTGTACTCATTGGTACAGTCGAAACAGATAGGCCTATTAGTACAGAACACGTGTACTCATTGGTACAGTCGAAACAAATAGGCCTATTAGTACAGAACACGTGTACTCATTGGTACAGTCGAAACAAATAGGCCTATTAGTACAGAACACGTGTACTCATTGGTACAGTCGAAACAAATAGGCCTATTAGTACAGAACACGTGTACTCATTGGTACAGTCGAAACAAATAGGCCTATTAGTACAGAGCATGTGTACTCATTGGTACAGTCGAAACAAATAGGCCTATTAGTACAGAACACGTGTACTCATTGGTACAGTCGAAACAAATAGGCCTATTAGTACAGAACACGTGTACTCATTGGTACAGTCGAAACAAATAGGCCTATTAGTACAGAACACGTGTACTCATTGGTACAGTCGAAACAAATAGGCCTATTAGTACAGAACACGTGCACTCATTGGTACAGTCGAAACAAATAGGCCTATTAGTACAGAACACGTGTACTCATTGGTACAGTCGAAACAAATAGGCCTATTAGTACAGAACACGTGTACTCATTGGTACAGTCGAAACAAATAGGCCTATTAGTACAGAACACGTGCACTCATTGGTACAGTCGAAACAAATAGGCCTATTAGTACAGAACACGTGTACTCATTGGTACAGTCGAAACAAATAGGCCTATTAGTACAAAACACGTGTACTCATTGGTACAGTCGAAACAAATAGGCCTATTAGTACAGAACACGTGTACTCATTGGTACAGTCAAAACAGATAGGCCTATTAGTACAGAACACGTGTACTCATTGGTACAGTCGAAACAAATAGGCCTATTAGTACAGAACACGTGTACTCATTGGTACAGTCAAAACAAATAGGCCTATTAGTACAGAACACGTGTACTCATTGGTACAGTCGAAACAAATAGGCCTATTAGTACAGAACACGTGTACTCATTGGTACAGTCGAAACAGATAGGCCTATTAGTACAGAACACGTGTACTCATTGGTACAGTCGAAACAGATAGGCCTATTAGTACAGAACACGTGTACTCATTGGTACAGTTAAAACAGATAGGCCTATTAGTACAGAACACGTGTACTCATTGGTACAGTCGAAACAGATAGGCCTATTAGTACAGAACACGTGTACTCATTGGTACAGTCGAAACAAATAGGCCTATTAGTACAGAACACGTGTACTCATTGGTACAGTCGAAACAGATAGGCCTATTAGTACAGAACACGTGTACTCATTGGTACAGTCGAAACAAATAGGCCTATTAGTACAGAACACGTGTACTCATTGGTACAGTCGAAACAAATAGGCCTATTAGTACAGAACACGTGTACTCATTGGTACAGTCGAAACAAATAGGCCTATTAGTACAGAGCACGTGTACTTATTGGTACAGTCGAAACAAATAGGCCTATTAGTACAGAGCATGTGTACTCATTGGTACAGTCGAAACAAATAGGCCTATTAGTACAGAACACGTGTACTCATTGGTACAGTCGAAACAAATAGGCCTATTAGTACAGAACACGTGTACTCATTGGTACAGTCGAAACAAATAGGCCTATTAGTACAGAACACGTGTACTCATTGGTACAGTCGAAACAAATAGGCCTATTAGTACAGAACACGTGCACTCATTGGTACAGTCGAAACAAATAGGCCTATTAGTACAGAACACGTGTACTCATTGGTACAGTCGAAACAAATAGGCCTATTAGTACAGAACACGTGTACTCATTGGTACAGTCGAAACAAATAGGCCTATTAGTACAGAACACGTGCACTCATTGGTACAGTCGAAACAAATAGGCCTATTAGTACAGAACACGTGCACTCATTGGTACAGTCGAAACAAATAGGCCTATTAGTACAGAACACGTGTACTCATTGGTACAGTCGTAACAAATAGGCCTATTAGTACAGAACACGTGTACTCATTGGTACAGTCAAAACAGATAGGCCTATTAGTACAGAACACGTGTACTCATTGGTACAGTCGAAACAAATAGGCCTATTAGTACAGAACACGTGTACTCATTGGTACAGTCGAAACAAATAGGCCTATTAGTACAGAACACGTGTACTCATTGGTACAGTCGAAACAAATAGGCCTATTAGTACAGAACACGTGTACTCATTGGTACAGTCGAAACAGATAGGCCTATTAGTACAGAACACGTGTACTCATTGGTACAGTCGAAACATATAGGCCTATTAGTACAGAACACGTGTACTCATTGGTACAGTCAAAACAAATAGGCCTATTAGTACAGAACACGTGTACTCATTGGTACAGTCGAAACAAATAGGCCTTTTAGTACAGAACACGTGTACTCATTGGTACAGTCGAAACAAATAGGCCTATTAGTACAGAACACGTGTACTCATTGGTACAGTCGAAACAAATAGGCCTATTAGTACAGAACACGTGTACTCATTGGTACAGTCGAAACAGATAGGCCTATTAGTACAGAACACGTGTACTCATTGGTACAGTCGAAACAAATAGGCCTATTAGTACAGAACACGTGTACTCATTGGTACAGTCGAAACAAATAGGCCTTTTAGTACAGAACACGTGTACTCATTGGTACAGTCGAAAAAAATAGGCCTATTAGTACAGAACACGTGTACTCATTGGTACAGTCGAAACCGATAGGCCTATTAGTACAGAACACGTGTACTCATTGGTACAGTCGAAACAAATAGGCCTATTAGTACAGAACACGTGCATTCATTGGTACAGTCGAAACAAATAGGCCTATTAGTACAGAACACGTGTACTCATTGGTACAGTCGAAACAAATAGGCCTATTAGTACAGAACACGTGTACTCATTGGTACAGTCGAAACAAATAGGCCTATTAGTACAGAACACGTGTACTCATTGGTACAGTCGAAACAAATAGGCCTATTAGTACAGAACACGTGTACTCATTGGTACAGTCGAAACAGATAGGCCTATTAGTACAGAACACGTGTACTCATTGGTACAGTCGAAACAAATAGGCCTATTAGTACAGAACACGTGTACTCATTGGTACAGTCAAAACAAATAGGCCTATTAGTACAGAACACGTGTACTCATTGGTACAGTCGAAACAAATAGGCCTATTAGTACAGAACACGTGTACTCATTGGTACAGTCGAAACAAATAGGCCTATTAGTACAGAACACGTGTACTCATTGGTACAGTCGAAACAAATAGGCCTATTAGTACAGAACACGTGTACTCATTGGTACAGTCGAAACAAATAGGCCTATTAGTACAGAACACGTGTACTCATTGGTACAGTCGAAACAAATAGGCCTATTAGTACAGAACACGTGTACTCATTGGTACAGTCGAAACAAATAGGCCTATTAGTGCAGAACACGTGTACTCATTGGTACAGTCGAAACAGATAGGCCTATTAGTACAGAACACGTGTACTCATTGGTACAGTTAAAACAGATAGGCCTATTAGTACAGAACACGTGTACTCATTGGTACAGTCGAAACAAATAGGCCTATTAGTACAGAACACGTGTACTCATTGGTACAGTCGAAACAGATAGGCCTATTAGTACAGAACACGTGTACTCATTGGTACAGTCGAAACAGATAGGCCTATTAGTACAGAACACGTGTACTCATTGGTACAGTCGAAACAAATAGGCCTATTAGTACAGAACACGTGTACTCATTGGTACAGTCGAAACAAATAGGCCTATTAGTACAGAACACGTGTACTCATTGGTACAGTCGAAACAAATAGGCCTATTAGTACAGAACACGTGTACTCATTGGTACAGTCGAAACAGATAGGCCTATTAGTACAGAACACGTGTACTCATTGGTACAGTGGAAACAAATAGGCCTATTAGTACAGAACACGTGCACTCATTGGTACAGTCGAAACAAATAGGCCTATTAGTACAGAACACGTGTACTCATTGGTACAGTCGAAACAAATAGGCCTATTAGTACAGAACACGTGTACTCATTGGTACAGTCGAAACAAATAGGCCTATTAGTACAGAACACGTGCACTCATTGGTACAGTCGAAACAAATAGGCCTATTAGTACAGAACACGTGTACTCATTGGTACAGTCGAAACAAATAGGCCTATTAGTACAGAACACGTGTACTCATTGGTACAGTCGAAACAGATAGGCCTATTAGTACAGAACACGTGTACTCATTGGTACAGTCGAAACAGATAGGCCTATTAGTACAGAACACGTGTACTCATTGGTACAGTCGAAACAAATAGGCCTATTAGTACAGAACACGTGTACTCATTGGTACAATCAAAACAAATAGGCCTATTAGTACAGAACACGTGTACTCATTGGTACAGTCGAAACAAATAGGCCTATTAGTACAGAACACGTGTACTCATTGGTACAGTCGAAACAAATAGGCCTATTAGTACAGAACACGTGTACTCATTGGTACAGTCGAAACAAATAGGCCTATTAGTACAGAACACGTGTACTCATTGGTACAGTCGAAACAAATAGGCCAATTCTCAGACTATTACGTTCATAATTTAGCAATTAATTTAAAGATTAATAACTTGGTAACAAAAGATCGCATTAATGAAGTATGGCTGATAATATGCAACAATGTTATCTAGGCAGGTGCAGACTTGGGCAATGACTTGTGGTCCTGCAAACAATGGGCCAAATATTTGTGAAAGGAATATTTTCATGATGTTCTATTTCTTTGACCCGCATCAACAACTCCAGCCAGTCATGAATGGTCCCTGTCACGAGTCGAGACTGTGACCTATTTCGATCAGTTTCTAGAGGCCCAGGTCAAGTCAGAGATGACCAGAGTAAACAAGTTAATTTTAGTCATCCAATCAGAGAAAGAGGTTAAGGGGAAAAAATAGCAGACGTCAGCTTCTAGAAGGTCACAGTTCATAAAATAATTAGGGGAGAAGTTTCCATGATTCTAGAAAGTACGATTGAGAAAAGTATAAATTAGGGTAAAGTTAGTCGGGGTCCTCGCATGGTAACGATCTTTGCTTTGTATCGGTCTTGTGTTAGAATGAGTTTAAACATTTGCGGGTCCATTAGTTGAAGTTATACTAGTTGAAGTTGTTGTTGCATCTTTAAGTTATATCAATAACAAGTTATATCAGTTAAAGTTAGTATAAGAAAGTTTCATTTTATGAAGATATTGAAGTAAGCTTATTAAATTGAGAAGTTACTTCTATGTGCACTTTGTAGAAGTGTATTCAAGAAGTTCAAAGAGAAGACAGATGTTTCTTGAGTGTATCCTCTAATTATTCATATAATCTCCAGCGTGCGATGATTCTATTTGATCAATAATTAATATAAAAGCATTATCAAGAAATAGATCAACAGAACTCATCACGCCCTTCTCCAAAGGTCACACAGTAAACACACAACTAGAAGTCTGTCATCAATACTGTTGCAATATACTGAGTACAGGGGACTTTATGATTGACTCTCACCTTAACTTGTAGAATTCAAAGGCCTTACAAATAGTATCGTAATACTTCTATTTGGGCCACTACTCGACTTTCTCATTGACTTGAGACTAAGCAGGAATAGATCGTGTTGGATATCATTTCATTTGTACACATAAACGGGGTAGGGGAGGGTATTACTGTTTTTCTGTCCAGGGCTATATATATATATAAAACACCGACACTAAACACTATTTATATTGTTAATCAAAGACATGCACACTTACATGGTAGTTCGAACTTTTGGGATCAATACTTGAAGACACTTGACACCTATCTAATAAATTCTATAAAATACAAAAAAATTGATTCAGATATGTCACATTTCTGAAACAAAACGTTTCTTTGCAGACAAAATACTTTAATACAAAGCTTATATAAACCATTCTGGGTGTCTGTATATTTGTCTGATTAAAAGTTTGTTCACGTTACTCCTCAGACACCCAATTTCGGATCAAGTTGAAATTTCGCTCAATTATTTCTTTTATCTGACAACACAAGAAGTAATAAAAAATATTAACCAATTAGTTAATTAACTATTGGTAATTATTTATTGTGTTTGGTATCTCGAACAAATTGTACTTGACTGAAGTGGCGGTATCAGCTGAATTAGAAGGTTA
This sequence comes from Biomphalaria sudanica, assembly GCA_036873155.1. NCBI lineage: Eukaryota > Metazoa > Mollusca > Gastropoda > Planorbidae > Biomphalaria > Biomphalaria sudanica. The sequence continues at coordinate 2,646,786 of JAZGLO010006698.1, forward strand.
TATCTAAAGTAAGTATCTAGAGTGACCTGGACACATACACCCACGTAAAAAAAGAAATGCTTCTTACAATGCAAACAGCAGGCAAGTGCTCAATCAGTCCCAGTATGTACGCTCCATATGTCTTGCAACTTGTCTGAAGGACTTCTTCCCATCTGAAAATACAATAAACATCTCCTTTCTTACTTTCTATTAATAGGTTGACTTTTCTGAAAGTACCTAATGGTTCTTTATTTTTAAATGTTTGTAATACTGTAAATATGGTGCTAATTAAATACATATCTTGTGGTTGAAACGCACGAAATCTCTAATGAAAGACTTTTATAAAACGTCTATAGGAACGAGGTATTGATATAAACGATATTCAGTTGTATGTTCACTTCGGCAGTTGAAATCATTTGCAGGACAGAAAGATGACACGTGGTTATTTGACAATATTTTCAGAAACAGCGATGTGCTGGCTTATTAAAGAGCTCCGGTAAAAATTTCTTTGAAATAAAAGTAGTTTTGCTGATGACGTACAGTCACATTGAATCTACTTTGGAACCCATGAGAGGAATTAATCTCACTCAAAATGTCTGCAAAAATGCATACTTGTGTTTGCACGAATGATAATGTCATTTTGTCTGAGAAATCTAAAATGTATTATTATAGTTTTAGAGCCAACGTTACGTCAGATATATTATGTGCTATGTTTTTAAAGTTTTATCTTATTTTGTCCCCCACCGTTCTTAAGCTTGATATTCTATCTGTAACCATTAAAGTGCAGGTGTCTAGTACAAGGGCCGGCCATGGTATTGAATTTGTAACCCAATAAGGGATTAAAGAAAATAACAGGCTGCGCCTCAAAACGAGAACAAATTTCAGTGGCTGATGATGAGAAATTCGCCAACGAACTAAATTATTTTTATTCTCGTTTTGACAAAGAAGATTTTGTTGATCTACACAAAGAACTTTTCAACACTCTGTCCAAAGGAAAACAAGAGCCCTATGTCAATTTTGTAACTGAGGATGAAGTGACCTTGTTATTTAAAAGAGCAGACGTAACAAAAGCTTCTGGACCAGACAAAATTAGTGGCAAGCTGATCAAGCTATGTGCGGAGCAAATCTCTTCTATTTTCTGTCATATCTTTAACCAGTCATTGCAAACGTGCGTAATTCCACACATCTAGAAAAACTTCAGAGATCATACCAGTGCCTAAGAAACCAAAAATAGATTGCTTAAATGATTTCCGCCCAGTAGCACTAACACCTATTGTTATGAAATGTTTTGAAAAATATATGCTAAAACAACTTGTAGCAAAAGTCAACAACAGCCTAGACCCTCACCAATTTGCATACAAAGCAGCTAGAGGAACTGAGGATGCCATTCTATTGCTTTTGGACCAGCTTTATAAGCATCTCGATATACCCAAAACATACGCACGAGTCCTCTTCGTAGATTTCTCCTCGGCTTTCAATACCATACAGCCACATCTAATGATAAACAAACTGAGTAACTTAAATGTAAGCCCTTACTTACAAGCATGGGTTCTAAACTTTTTAACCCAACGGTCCCAGTATGTTAAAGTCAACAACACCAAATCGTCAACTCGAGTACTATGTAAGGGTGCTCCACAAGGTTGTGTACTTACTCCTGTACTATACACTCTTTACACTAATGACATAAGAAGCATCTATGACTCAGTTAAACTCATTAAATTCGCTGATGATACTGCCATAGTCGGTCTTATTTCAGGAGACGAAACTCAGTATCGAAGCTCGATAGAAGAGTTTACAAACTGGTGCACCGACAACTTTCTAGAACTGAATGTAACAAAAACTAAAGAACTTATAATAGATTTTAGAAAGAAAAAACATACTATACGTGAGCTGCAAATAAACACTACATCTATAGAACAAGTAAAGGCATATAAATATCTAGGTGTTATCATCAACAACAAGCTTTCGTGGGAAGACCACCTTGGAACTCTGACAAAGAAGGCAGCCCAGCGACTCTTTTTTCTATACAAACTCAATAGCTTTAAACTAAGCAAGAAGATCCTTGAGACATTTTACCGCGCGACTATGCAGAGTCTGCTAACATACGGAATAACTTGTTGGCAAGGCAACGCCTCATCTTAACTGTTGCGACGTCTAGAAAAAATCATTAAAAAAGCATCTAAAATTACACTTACAACACTGCCACATTTAAAGGAGCTTTTTGAACAAAAGTGCCTAAGAAAAATCGAAAAAATCTTGGAAGACAACAACCACCCGCTCCATCAGAACTACGACAGGTCGTCGCAAAGTGGGCGACTGCTGTCAATCAAAACAAGAATAGAGCGGTACAAAAACTCGTTCGTACCTCACTCGGTCAGACTCTATCACCGCCACTCATTGATCAGGGAACATGAAATGCACCAAGATACCTGTGTGTAGTCGCTGAATGAACTCTTTATGTTGTCTGTTGTATTTGTATGTATTTTTCTGTTGTGTTGTCTTTATATGAGAAAAGAGTCCTTGTAATCACAACAAATTTCCATAAGGATCAATAAAGCAGTCTTAGTCTTAGTCTTAGTCTTAGTCTTAGTCATAAATCAGAAAAATAAAAAGCGAAAAAAAATACAATTACGCTTGTTGTTTGTGTTTAGATACATCATCCTCGGATTAACGATTCGACATTTTCTCCAAAAAAGTAGCAAAAAAAGGTATCTTCTAACATAGGTAGTCTAAACATTCTTGAATAAAATTTAAGTTATACTAAAGACTTTGAGTTAAGCGAGTAGACAATGAGCCTTAAAGAAACCACAGAGATCCAAGTTTCGCAATTTTTTTTCTACATCTTTTTAGTCCTATGCGATGCCCCCTGCCAATCGGTGGCTCAAGGCGGCTGCCTATTTTGCCTATGCTTAAGGCCGGCCTTGCTATTAACCCTTTGTTACTTAAAAAGCAACTAAAAAGTTTTAATAAAAAAAGATCTTTCCCCACCTGTCATGATTTATAACTGCAACAGCCACTTCACTAAATTTATTCTGAATGATGTAGTCAAAGAAAGCATCATTTTGATTGTTACAGAGAATTTTTGCACCAATGGAGAGCAAAAGAACTGTTGCTGATACCTGCCCATTTTTAGCAGCCACGTGCAAGGGCGTGTCCTGAAGAAAAACGTTCAATAAGAAGACACTATGTGAAAAGGTAAAAAAATTACAAAATGCAACATGAAGATTGTTAGATAAGAAATGTACTTACTCCTTCATTATTGACAACATTTATCAAGTTGGAATGGACACTTATAAGGACTTTCATGGTGTGAGTCCAACCATTGGCAGCAGCATGATGCAATGCTGTGTTGTCATCATTATCTCTGCGACATAATTGAAACAAGCATATACACGTAACTACTTCCCTTACAGTCTTGATGAATACATTAAAAAAAAAAGTAGTCCTAGTTGTAAGCCTAGTTATAAGCATAGCTGCAAAGTAAGACACGTCACTCTCAGGCGTCCTAAGCCATACAGTGAAATCATTGAAAGTCAAATAGGCTCAAGTGAAGCAACAATATATGCTGTTGCATATTTTGAAATCGATACATTAATTAAAATTCACTTTCTATGACTAACTTAGAACAGATGTGTGTGTGTGTCGAAAGTTTGCATCTAAAGAACATAGTATTTCCTCTTACTTGTTTACCACAGCTCCTCTCTGTAGTAAAAGCTGGACAACTCTGGTGTGACCATTTTGGGCAGCAATATGAAGGGCTGTAAGCCCTGTACCATCTGTTTCATTGATTATGTTTGGACCATGGTGACTGTCCAGTAAACGACAACATGTATTGTAGCGTCCATATCTTAAGTTAAGAAAAAACGTGATTGAACAAAACTTTAAGTGTATTGCAGTAAAATTAAATAGCCAGTTAAACTACTGAGCTAATTATGGATTAAAAATATTAATTAATTATCTACGGAATAATTTATTATCTCCGTCATTAGACAAAAATCTTAATCTTCCCAACAGTGGTTCTCACAACGCTCCTGCATGGCCTACACGTTTTGCTATATAAAGAATCATCTCAAGGCTTTTCAAGACAACTCAAATGATTCCATTAAAGCTGAACCCAAAATAATTGTAAACAACAGGCTTGCTGATTTTTTTTTAAATGATAAAATGTTTGTGTTTAAAAGTTATGGGATTCTTACATTTTCAAAGATCTTGTGGAAATAAATGTAGCCTTTTCCCATCTATTACGAATTCAAAAATTTTGGATACAAATAGTTACATTTTTAGTTAATAGTTCGAGTTAAAAAATAATTCAAAAACTTCTTAAATCATTGTAAAATAATAAAATGACTGCATTCTAATTATTTGATTATTTAGTGCGCAAACTTGAACCTGGCAGCAAAATGAAGTGGAGACTGCTTATCATTATTCTTCATATTAAGTACAGCCCCCATTTTAATAAGATCATCCAAGGCTCTTAAGTGACCTTCTTTTGATGCATAATGAAGAGGCGTGCATCCAAAATCATCTTTGTCATTTTGTAAATCTTGGATGTCCTGAAAACAAATATCTAGGCTTCAATAACAGTTAGCGATGAATGTTTCTTACCAACACATCTTGTACGTTAGTTTCCAAAACTCTTACTTTTATAAGTGTTCCACCAAACTGTTCCAACTTGCCACCATACTTGACAGCAAGATGTAAAAAATTGCGATTTCTTTTGTCTTTCACTTGAACATCAGCTCCTTTAGAGACAAGCAATTGAACGGCTTCCCAGCATCCTTTAGAAGCTGCCAACAGTAATGGGGTTCTATCATTGATGTCTTGACAATCTTTAGCTGCTCCCTGAAATATAAAGTAAATCAAAAGAAGACTCACACAGCTATTCTTAGAACTAAGAACTAAGTATTGAAAAAATAAGAAAATGTTGGTTGAAATGTAGTCTATCTGTAAGCTTATATTACAAAGAACTAATCATCTTCTCTACATGTTCCAGTAAAAACTCCATGATAGTAGTGTGGTTGAAAAATGCTGCTCTATGTAGCGGTGACATTTTCATCACATCCAAAATAAATATAGCAGCCAAAAAGTTTTCTTGTTGAATTTCTTTCATTAGTTTGATCATCTCAAAGTTTCCTTGGGCACAAGCAAAATGTAAAGGGGTTGAACCATCATCCTGGCGATTAAAGGTTTGTGAGAGAAGAACAGTTAATCCTCGATTAAGATTTTAAAAAAATAATAAGTATAGTGTTTTCAATTTATGAACAAAAAAAGAATTAAAAATGCTATCTATATCAATAGTTAAAACAAAATTACAAGGAGAGTTTGTGTAAACAAGAAGTCTGATGGGGCCTCAAAGGTCCTCCCATGGATCAACTGTTTGAGAGCAAAACAGATAGAAAAGCAGGTCTCAATATCAACATAATAAGAACAAAATGGTGCAACTGATTCTTTGCTGTCCATCCAAAAGTAAAAGTGTAGTCTTCAATTAAAAAAAAAAAACAAGAAAGAAAGAAAGTACCTGTTGTACTTTAACTGATGCTCCTGCAGACAAACAAACTTGGACAGCCTACGACAAAATGCAAGTAGTACATGAGCTAAAGTACAGAAATGATTTCAAGTTATGGTTCCGGACAAAATACAGTACGCACAGTCATATGCACACATGAACATTTTATAGTTCAATTTCGAAAAAAGCTTTGAAAAAACAAACTATACAGGTTAATAACGAACAAAGTGACAAAATGTTCTATTTAAAAATGTAACAATGAGACTGACGACAAACAAACTGCTAGGCACTATTTCACGAAGATGTAGGCCACGTAGTCTGCTTCTTTTACTTTGAGTTTGTGTCTGTCCTTAAGGACTCAATTACACAAAATAAAATATTCCTAACATCTATTTGTCGTTCAGTCAGTGCAATGTAAAATAGTGTATCGAAATATTTATCAGTATTTAGATTTTCAATCCGGGACCTTCAAGACAACCAAACGACAGTTCAACTCACATACCGCACCACCAGACAGCCAATTCTGAATAATAGTATATGTTCTATAACAAACGTTAGGATTTAAACTGACTCTTTGGAACCTCTTACCTTTAGGTTTCCACCATTGACTGCGGCGTGTAAAGGGAGATTATTTTCTCTGTCTTTAAATGAAAGAATTTGCTCCCTTGTATAACCTGCTTGTAGAGCTTAAAAAAAATTAAACAATTTTAACGAAAAGGCCTTGAAGCAATGCTTAATCCGTGAACATTTATATTTAAAATCTAATGTGGATGTGCACTGCAATTACATAGTAGAGACTAAGTTTCAACAATAGATTTTAAAGAAATGTTATTGGTACACTGGCGAAGCAGAACTTATTGTCACCTTATCCATTACACATTTAATTAAAACAATTCATTTCTAGAAGCTTAATCTTCCAATGTTGACACTTACATGGGATTATCATTATAAGTGACAATTTAAATAGTATTTCTTTACCTTTATCGATAATGGCTTCCATTGCACTGGCTGCAGCACATTTAGCTGCCAAATGGATGGGATAATATCCGTAGTCACATTTTTTACATGGTTTGCCCCCACGTTGGATCTGCAGAACAGATTTCAGAACTGGCCAATTGTGTTTTATTTCACAGAAACTAATTACAAAAGTAAACATGACCATTTAATTACTAGAAAACAAAAAAGGGATTTTGTTTAAAATGTAATTTTTAACTTCCTCGCATTGTTTTACTATGGACATGAATTTGTTAAAGATGATAAGAGCTTACATTTTGAAAGATGTCATAGACTTCAAACTTTTCAAAGGCGCTATGGACTTAGATTGTTAAGATGCTAATTAGATATTTAAGCATGCCAAACTTTACTAATTCTGACCAAGACTTTCATGACCTCGCCATTATCTTTAGCCGCTGCGTAGTGTAAGGCCGTCATGCCACTTTCGCCTGTCCAGTTAGCGTCCACTCCATTGTCCAGCAGCACCTAAATATATTAAGTACAGTTTCATAACATACAAAAGTTTTTTTAATATAAAATTACCTGTGTAATTAATGACTTAAAATTTCTAATATATAATAATAATAATAATAATAATAATAATACATGCATTGCTAGCCAACGGAGACTCGGCATTTACATGTATTTCTTGATGATTTTGTAAAAAAAAATGTATCAATTAGTTCACGTGATTAAATTTGTAATAGATATATACTTACAACGCGTGCGATTAGAAATATTTGTAGGAGTGTTTTTGTTCAGCGCAGTGTCACGCTCTTATCTTTCTGAATGCGCTATGATCCTAGCACTTATCTGGGTCAGTTGGGAACAAAGGGAAGGGGAAGAAAGAGTATATCGATGTGAGTGTTACCGTGATCGCCTTTTAAATGCATAAAGAATAACAACAACGTGTTCACTCAGGGCTCAAGCATCTTCAAGAAGATTAATTGAATTTATACAACCACATCTTTCAAGCATGATTTCTTTTTTTTGGTCCAATACAAAACGAAATAATTAATTAACAATAGTTAATTAACAGAGTGAGTTAATATAAGCTTTGTAAACATGTCCGGCTCCTGAGACTATACATTTAAATGTACAAATATCGTCAACACGAGCTTTAGACCAGGCACCGCAGAGTTGACGACTTTGAATGTTATAATAATCCTTTTAAAATGAAATGACATCTAAAATAATCCTTGTCCACAAGCTTACGTTGACAACATCGGTGTCATTCAGCTCGGCTGCACAATGGATGGGCATCATATGCAAGTCATTTTTTAGTTTTGAGTTGGCACCGCTCTTGAGCAGAAGATCAATGATCTCTGGTTTTCTGGATAAGACGGCTAGATGTAGTGCAGTATTACCACAATTGTCCACAACGTTGAGATCTAGATTTGTTTAAAATAGGTAAAATTATTTACACAACTTTTTGAAAGAATTACTTGAAATTATATAAAAGTATTTATAAAAACACAAACTCTCATTCTTGTTATTTCCAAAGAATTAGAGGCTATCAGTTTAAAAAATTTCAAAAAGAGTTTAAAATTAAAACGTGTCCAAAAGTATTTATTGTAAAAGAATATATTGACAAAATGTCCACATTACACAGTTTTTGGGGATTTTTTTCGTATAAATAAAGTTGAAATATAGTGTCTGTTTTTGTTTTGCCATTCCTAAAAGCTACAAAGCCTTTTTATTAAACAGCCTACATGAACGATAGTGACCATGTACGATACTGACCATACACGATACTGACCAGAATGAAATTCATAGAGAACCACAACAACTTGCAGATGACCTTTGATAACAGCCAGATGCAATGCTGTCTGACCTTGATTATTCTTGGCATGCAGTCGTGATGGGTCTGTTTGTATGATCCGAGCTACTTCCTTGGCATTCCCATTCTGAGCAAACTGTCCGAAAAGAACGTCAGACTATCAAACAAATATACACAATTAGAAAGCATATAGGAGTGAACAATACAAATGTTCTCATTCCAAATAATATTGAGGGTTTCGAGGGGGATGGATATAGCAAAATATTTGTTGACGGTCAGAATGCATTTTCTTTTAACCAATCTGTTTAATACGACACATACAAAACAAAACGGATAAATAAATTAGCACATCTAAATATTGTGAAAGGTGTTTAAATACTAACTAGCATTACACACCGGCTCCGCCCATTGATTTATTCCCAGGCTGTATACGATTTATTATGGCCGGAACATGCCCTCATTTTCTTTTTTTTTTAATGTCAATAAACGGCCACATTTTAACGACCCCCCACCACACACACCAACATTGTTTTTTAGCCCGTGGATTATTGTATTTGTTATAATGAAATGAAACAGCCCCCGCTCTCTTTCCTTCTCTCTCTCTCTCTATAATTTGTTGTTTTTTTTCACTTAAGTGGAACCCACATTTGGCGTGTTGCGGGATACTTCATTTAAGGATGTGATAGAAAAAAGAACTTCTAGAAATTAAAGTGATCTCTTTGGGGGTAGAGTGTACTTCAGTAGTCAATGTGTAGAGGAGACAAACATTTGACCAGACACACAGACTGAGTTTATGAAAGCTTTGTAAATAGTTCCTACCTTTAGTATTCTCAGAGGGCTGTCTTCTATCAAACTAAAGAGACTTAACTCGTGGTCATTCGCAGCAAGAGAATCAGATTCCCCTTTACTTTGAGAGAGTGACCTCATCTTGGTGATAGCTCGCAGTTTGTTCACTAACGACATGCTTTTCTTGACCGGAATCTTTGGAGTTGTGCTGCCGTCCAACATAGACATGGTCTCCATGCACTGCTGCCCACGATTGTCGGTCAAATCCATTGTCACGTCTGACAAAGTTCGTTTGTTGTAAGCACGAAAGTCGCTCTGACTTTTGGCGTTCTTTTTCAGTTGCATTTTTATTGAAGGTTCAATCTTGTCTGATACCAATGAGATGGAATCATCTGGCGCTCTAATGTGCCCTTCATTTCCTATATTCATATTATCCTGCGACATGTTTCAGCTTAAATTTTTTTACTTTCCTAAAATCTTTTTTTCCATTATATAAATTGATGTCTTCTATGCGTAAAGACTTGGCATATTAAACCAAAGATAGGCAAGGAACATTATTTAATTCACTACTTAGACACATTTTTAAAGTGGGAACAAAACATTCGATGAATCATTCTGAATTTTTATGTTTGCACTAAAAGATTTTTCGATTAATAAATCAGTTTGTGTGTGTGTATGTGTGTGTGTGCGGTTGTTACAAAGCAAGTACACACATAAAAAAAACAGATTTTAAAGAATTGAAAGCTGAAATATACATTTCAATATTTATCGGCAAACAAAATGATCAATATCGCCTCTAGATCCTGAGTCTCTAATCCTAGGTTAAATTGAGTTAGCACTTCTTAATCTATAACTTATAACTCCGTATTATGAACTAAACTAAATAAAGTATTTAACACTTCTAGATCCAGTCATTTCTCAAAGCTTTCCACTGTTTCATTCAATGAAACGATTGGCCAAAACTGAACGCTGATTACGGACACACACACAGAAAGATAAATTTTTCATGCTTAATTTTTCAATCACCAACGCGCGCCAAACCTTTTAACGACTTTTGCAATTTATCCAATGAAAAGAAGATAAGCTAATTGGTAAAAACTGCTATCGTTAACATTTTCTGTGTGTGTGTTCGCTGGTTATATAGCAATCGCAAATTGTCGGAGATTTCTAGCCGGAGTATAAAAGTTCTACATTTTTATGAACAACTACAGGGAATGACATACTAACAACGTTTTGTTTTGTTGTCAATATTCAAACGAGAGAAATGATGAATTTCGGAAATAATTTTTTTTTTAAATCTGGAGGTTACAGAAATGAAATGGTGAGAACAACGTAACCATGTACTCTTTCTCGACTGTATATTCAAGGAAAACATAGCACAAACATGTGAGAGCTAAACCATAATCTCCAAATACAAAAGAAAATCAAATAAAATACTCAGAAAGACATAAAGATAAAGTCACATTCTTCGTCCCATATGCTAAGACAAATATGTACAAGTGTTCCTTCTTCCCTAGTGCTAGAAGAGCATGGAATGGGTTGCCTGAGCTAGCCATGAAATACAGTGACAAATCAATGGCGTTGCCGTTGGGTAAAGCTTCTGTAGTTCTTCTTGCTCTTACACTCACCTAGTACAGCTATTTAAAAAGAATCCATCCCAATAGGGAAGTGATATATTACCAACTAAAACAATTGGAATCTATTTAATGTTTCCTAGTGATTGATTGTGTATCCCCAGAGTACGTTCGGATGAAATGGACTTTCAACACATTGCCTACGTAACGAGGGACACACAATATTTGAAGTTTATTTAGCGAAGTCGAAGTTGATTCGTGGTGAAAGTCTTTTCAAACTATTTAAGTATGTTGGACAAATTTAAAACGATCGTATGTTGAGACAATTAGGCGAATAAGGAAGAAACCTTCTCCTCCCCCCCCCCCCATTACTTCCGCTTCTATGATACAAGGTAGGAAAAGAGTAGCCAATGGGCTTGCAGATCTGATTCTAAAACTTCGTGTCCTAATGGAATAGTCAGCTCCTGAGCGACAGCATGGAATTTAACATTTGGGCGGCCTTCAATGAAAACTGCTTAAGTTTGGACTAAATCGACTAATATTACATAATGCGTTGAGCACAGACTTTTTATCTCAGTGATCAATTTTACAATAAAAACGTAACATAATAAAGTAGCTTCTTTCTGTAGCAATGGTAAAATTCTCTCTTGTTCATTATAAATTGGACATAATTAGAAAATGGAAATACATATTAGTTTGCTTTTAGTCTATTTAGTTTTGTGATTGAGTCTAATTGATAAACTTATGTTGAAAAAAAGCTTTTTTTTTACAAGTCTTATATTATAAATTAAGTTCACAGCATACTAAGTGCAGAAGGTATTTTTTAAAAGCTTTGTCAATTAGACGCTAATACATTTCAGTCTGTTGAGCGATGTCTTGTGAATGTATTTGTCGAGTCAGAATTGTGATAAAATGTTTTTAATTAGCACTGTGACGCACAAACCTTAGTTCACTGAATACCAACCAATAGCCAATAGCCTTAATATTATGAAGCATTATTCAAATGTCAGAGAATGGCTCTACTGCGAGCCACGCCTTACAGATACTTCACTTCAAATATTTGATCTCACTCGCAATTTGTAAGCATTCGTCGTATCGCTACCTTGACGTGCGTGTAAAGGTTTCGTGACAATTCGAGTTACAAATTCCTCCACTTTTTTTCCTGTCAGCAGCTGATCTTAGCAGAATATCAAGAGATGGAGGTCTATTTTTTCACGTGTCCAACCAGCTTTTTTTTTTTGGACGACCAACATTACATTTTAAAATGTGTATGGTGTGGGGTTGAATAGTTGTGAAGATGGTCATCAAGGAAATAGTGTTTTTTTCAATTTTACTATTGCTCGGTTAGTATTTGCTAGGGATTGCATTATCGATACCAATACCTCTCATACTATAAGACTACTAAAGGTGTGTGAAGTAAAACAAAACAGAAAGGAAGTAAATCTAAAAGAGTATCAAGATACTTTGATGTAATCGATTCCTTTTGGATTGCAAGCAAACTAAAAACATCCATTACTTCAAGACTTGTCAAGCTTAAAGTGGGACGTGGGAGATAGGGAAACAAAGAAACTTTGGAATTAGGAAGTAAACGTTGGAACTATCTAGAAAGTAAACCTAGGAACTATCTAGAAAGTAAACGTTGGAACTATCTAGAAAGTAAACGTTGGATCTATCTAGAAAGTAAACGTTGGAACTATCTAGAAAGTAAACGTTGGAACTATCTAGAAAGTAAACGTTGGAACTATCTAGAAAGTAAACGTTGGAACTATCTAGAAAGTAAACGTTGGAACTATCTAGAAAGTAAACCTAGGAACTATCTAGAAAGTAAACGTTGGAACTATCTAGAAAGTAAACGTTGGAACTATCTAGAAAGTAAACGTTGGAACTATCTAGAAAGTAAACGTTGGAACTATCTAGAAAGTAAACGTTGGAACTATCTAGAAAGTAAACGTTGAAACTATCTAGAAAGTAAACCTAGGAACTATCTAGAAAGTAAACGTTGGAACTATCTAGAAAGTAAACGTTGGAACTATCTAGAAAGTAAACGTTGGAACTATCTAGAAAGTAAACGTTGGAACTATCTAGAAAGTAAACGTTGGAACTATCTAGAAAGTAAACCTAGGAACTATCTAGAAAGTAAACGTTGGAACTATCTAGAAAGTAAACGTTGGAACTATCTAGAAAGTAAACGTTGGAACTATCTAGAAAGTAAACGTTGGAACTATCTAGAAAGTAAACGTTGGAACTATCTAGAAAGTAAACGTTGGAACTATCTAGAAAGTAAACGTTGAAACTATCTAGAAAGTAAACGTTGGAACTATATAGAAAGTAAACGTTGGAACTATCTAGAAAGTAAACGTTGGAACTATCTAGAAAGTAAACGTTGGAACTATTTAGAAAGTAAACCTAGGAACTATCTAGAAAGTAAACCTAGGAACTATCTAGAAAGTAAACCTAAGAACTATCTAGAAAGTAAACGTTGGAACTATCTAGAAAGTAAACGTTGGAACTATCTAGAAAGTAAACGTTGGATCTATCTAGAAAGTAAACGTTGGAACTATCTAGAAAGTAAACGTTGGAACTATCTAGAAAGTAAACGTTGGAACTATCTAGAAAGTAAACGTTGGAACTATCTAGAAAGTAAACGTTGGAACTATCTAGAAAGTAAACCTAGGAACTATCTAGAAAGTAAACGTTGGAACTATCTAGAAAGTAAACGTTGGAACTATCTAGAAAGTAAACGTTGGAACTATCTAGAAAGTAAACGTTGGAACTATCTAGAAAGTAAACGTTGGAACTATCTAGAAAGTAAACGTTGAAACTATCTAGAAAGTAAACCTAGGAACTATCTAGAAAGTAAACGTTGGAACTATCTAGAAAGTAAACGTTGGAACTATCTAGAAAGTAAACGTTGGAACTATCTAGAAAGTAAACGTTGGAACTATCTAGAAAGTAAACGTTGGAACTATCTAGAAAGTAAACCTAGGAACTATCTAGAAAGTAAACGTTGGAACTATCTAGAAAGTAAACGTTGGAACTATCTAGAAAGTAAACGTTGGAACTATCTAGAAAGTAAACGTTGGAACTATCTAGAAAGTAAACGTTGGAACTATCTAGAAAGTAAACGTTGGAACTATCTAGAAAGTAAACGTTGAAACTATCTAGAAAGTAAACGTTGGAACTATATAGAAAGTAAACGTTGGAACTATCTAGAAAGTAAACGTTGGAACTATCTAGAAAGTAAACGTTGGAACTATTTAGAAAGTAAACCTAGGAACTATCTAGAAAGTAAACCTAGGAACTATCTAGAAAGTAAACCTAAGAACTATCTAGAAAGTAAACGTTGGAACTATCTAGAAAGTAAACGTTGGAACTATCTAGAAAGTAAACGTTGGAACTATCTAGAAAGTAAACGTTGGAACTATCTAGAAAGTAAACGTTGGAACTATCTAGAAAGTAAACGTTGGAACTATCTAGAAAGTAAACGTTGGAACTATCTAGAAAGTAAACCTAGGAACTATCTAGAAAGTAAACGTTGGAACTATCTAGAAAGTAAACCTAGGAACTATCTAGAAAGTAAACGTTGGAACTATCTAGAAAGTAAACGTTGGAACTATCTAGAAAGTAAACGTTGGAACTATCTAGAAAGTAAACGTTGGAACTATCTAGAAAGTAAACGTTGGAACTATCTAGAAAGTAAACGTTGGAACTATCTAGAAAGTAAACGTTGGAACTATCTAGAAAGTAAACGGAACTATCTAGAAAGTAAACGTTGGAACTATCTAGAAAGTGAAAAAGATGTAAAGATAATAAAATATCTACATAAGCATACACTACATCCTACATATTGTGTTATCACATAATAATGACTGTATAAAGTCACTTAATAAACAATTTTTTTTTATTATCTCAGGTTATGAATTATTTCATACATTTCTAGTAAACAATATTTACATAAGCATTTAAACTTGTTCATAGATCCCTAAATTAGGATTAGTCTTACATCATTTTATCCAGTGTCTAGCAAACTAGCCATTAATTAATGAATTGAATGCCAAAGAATTAGCTCAAAAGATTTCTTTATAAATCATCATCAAGCAAACTCAGACAATTGTGGATAGAATAGCTTTTTGAAGTCCATCAGTAGATCAACTTGACTGTTTGAAGTCCATCAGTAGATAAACTAGACTTTTTGAAGTCCATCAGTAGATCAATTTGACTGTTTGAAGTCTATCCGTAGATATGATAGACTTTTTGAACTCCATCAGTTTATAAACTAGACATTTTGAAGACCATCTGTAGATAAGCTAGATATTTTGAACTCAGATATCAGTGGATAGACTAGACCTTTTGATATAAGATATAATCTGAGAATTAGGGGGCTCGGTGTGAAATATGGATTTGACTTGAATGAGTTCCATTTCATCGCTACTATCATCGCCGTCCAGTTTCTCTCCCTCGTCCCAATCTTCTTCCTCTGACTTCATGCCCATTTTCTTCAGAATCTGACTCAAGAGATGGTGGTTCTTTTCTAACACATTGTTCATATCTTTTAACCTGAAGGAAAATAGCAATAGCAGTCATTAGAAGGAAACAAATACATCAGTCATTAGAAGGAAAGAATTACACCAGACATTAGAATGAACATATTACAGCAGTCACTAGAATAAACAAATTACATCATTTATAGCGGTCCCTGAAAGGGGGAAAGACGCTATTAGTTTTGTGTGGTCTGTCTGTCCGTCCGTCCGTCCCGTTTAGATCTCGTAAACGAGAAAAGATGTTGAAAATCAGACATTATGATATTTTACACCAATCAAAGTTTTGATGCAATGGCTACTTGTTTTTTCTGACTGCGAAAAATTTAATTTTTAAAATCAACTATACAAGCAGTTTTTTTCCATAAAATTACACCGTTTTTACAACTATTCACTATTAATAGTAATAAACACGGGAGTCTATTTAGTATGAGAGATAACATTTCCCATATTGTTAACACATTTATGTAAACGGTTTTAGATTTTTGTCAATATTTTTTTATTACAAATGTATTGCTAATTTCTGCTAATTTTAGTAAGTTCTGTCATACAAACTATTACGTTTACAATAAAAGTGTTTACTTTTTTAAAAGAGAAAAGCTCTATTTAATATACATATAACTGAAACGTAATTTAAAGCAACAATTCATAAGCAGTTTTTCATACCAATGGAGGAACTGCTGTGTCTTCTCAAATGCATAGGAAACTAAACTAAAGTTGTTGTTTTTTTCTATGAGACTTTGAATAAGAGATTGACCCTTTACAAAACCATAAGATCAATGAGATCATCATTCTATGACATCAGTTTGGCCACAGGTTTACATCTAGCTTCACCTTCACCTTCACTTTCACCAATCCCTTGGTCTGTCGACTGTTGAGCCGTTGGGGCACTACACAGGATCTGTCAACGTTCCTTCTTCTCTGTCTTTAGCTTTTGATAGAATTTCATTATGATATTCTTTCAAAATATTGAAACCTGCCTTTTTCCCTCATGGGTGGACCACTTCGGGGGCCGATTTTGAGTTCCCACACAAACTGTCTTTGTAGCCTTGTTTCTGTTTCGTTTTGATTCGTCTATTGACCCGTTCTTATTCATACTTACATATAATCAATATAATAAATGAATGTATAAATATGACCATAAGTTTTAAATCCACTGTATACATCTGCTTATAGCTAATTAAGCTATACTACTCTAAAGCCCCCTCCCCCTCCAAATTATTTTTGAAGCTTAGTTGTTGTTTTGTTTGTACAAAGCCTGTATCAAATTACTATGTCTGACCAGCAAGAATTGTATTTTTAATGAGAGTAAAATATATTTGTGCAGAGTTCTTCCCCTTAAACAAGTTCGATTTTATATTTCGCTTGTTTAGAAAATAATTGTGTGAATAATTGGACATCATGACTAATCATGACTACACACAAAGTAGAGTCTGATTTGGTGTGTGTGGGGGGGGGGGCGCTAATTCGTATTAGGGTTGACATTCCCAAAGCTAAAAATTGTGCATGTAATTAAGCCATTTGAAACAACATTTTGTGACCATCAATAGATCGAGTTAAACCTGTCTTGCATATGTCTCAGCTTTTATATTTATAAGTGGTTATGTTACTTTTCAACTTACTTCTGTTTCTGTCTGTGGAGTTCATCAAAGATCAAAGCACTTTGGGCGCTAGCTTCTAGGCATTTGATGTCATCCGCTTCTTGTGTATTCAGAATGCGAAAGAAATACTGGAAAACAATACAATATATTGAGTCGAACTTTATAGTAATGCACAATTAAGGTCAGCAGCTGTTATTTGCTATGTGATTAGTCTTCGTGATGTGCCTATGAGTGGTAGGTTTCCATAGGCATGCTGTTGTGCACAGCTGGACGGTTATTTTGTTTTTAAAGAAAAAAGCATCCAATTAGATCTTGACATTCACCACCTTTACCTCTCCCTTGGTCAGGTAGACGTTAGACCGTTGGGGTACGCTCCACACAAGGTGTGTCTTTCTTCATTCCTGTCGCAGTAGTAACCTGTCTTCAATCTCTTCGTTTGTGATGCGGTCTTTATTATATGCAGGATCCATCAGTAGCATCTTAATTCCGTTGCTAGGATCCTCCTCTCTAGTGCTTTATATATATATTCTGTCACATATACTGTTTCGGTGACAATGGATGCGCGCTGATAAATCACTAGTTTTGGTTTCTCCTTGAGTCGGGGCAGAATCTTGTGTGACTAAATTTTGAGCGGCTGGCCACAGGTCGTGCATGTCAATGCAAGTGTTTAAGGGCAACCTGAGATCACAGCTTTCTTTGTCATTCTATAAGGGCCGCCTCATTCATTGCACTCTTGGCCATGGTAGTGCCAGCAAGCACAGTCTGTCTCCATGCTTTTCGATCTGTGTAATTTCCTCCAACATACAATCATTAATGCCTGTAGTCCTGAGATCTCAGAAGTCTAGTCTTGTGCGTTATTTGGGTCTGACTCTCTCCACAAGCTCGGCATAGAGTATGTCCTCATGAATTCTTCCAACTGGTATGCGGGTGACATGTCCAAGCCAACGTAAAAGTTGTGTTAATAGAGCATAGAGACTGTGCGTATTGGCCAATTTCTAAACGGACTGATGGAGACCTGATCCTTCAATGAGATGCTAGTTATGCGTCGCATTTTGGTTGCCCTTGTTAGTTTAGCATTTCCCAGACACTCTTTGCCATTGCTACAGAAGCATTTCTGGGGGGGGGGGGGGCGGTGGTTAAGCGCTTGGCTTCCTGGAGTCCTAGAATTGAATCTCGGTGAAGACTGGCATTTTGAATTTTGTGATTTTTAGGGCGCCCTGAGTCTACCCAACTCTAATGAGTACCTGACTTTAGTTAGGGAAAGTAAAGGCGGTTGGTCATTGTCATGGCCACATGACACCCTGCTTATTAACCGTTGGGTAGAGAACAGAAGACCTTAACATCATTTGCTCCATAGATAGGAAGGTATAAAAAGGAAACTTTACAGAAGCCTCTTTCCAATTGTATTGAACCTGTAAATGTCTAAGTTTCAGTCGCTAGTAAGAGGAACTCTATTACCGTCACCTCATACCCAACAATTATTACATGAAATCAAAACAAATGAAAAAACAAGAGGAATAACTTTCTTAAAGAAGAAGAAAATATCATTCGGAAGGAAAATAAATGATCTAAATCAATAGTCTGCTTCAAAGTCCACCCAGACAAAGGACAAAGGTTGAATAAATAGTCTACTTCAGCATTCACTCAGTCCACCCAGACAAAGGGCAAAGGTTGAATAAATAGTCTGCTTCAGCATTCACTAAGTCCACCCAGACAAAGGGCAAAGGTTAAATTAATAGTCTGCTTCAGCATTCACTAAGTTCACCCAGACAAAGGGCAAAGGTTAAGTAAATAGTCTGCTTCAGCCTTTACTAAGTCCACCCAGACAAAGGGCAAAGGTTAAATAAATAGTCTGCTTCAGCATTCACTCAGTCCACCCAGACAAAGGGCAAAGGTTGAATAAATAGTCTGCTTCAGCATTCACCCAGTCCACCCAGACAAAGGGCAAAGGTTAAATAAATAGTCTGCTTCAGCATTCACTCAGTCCACCCAGACAAAGGGCAAAGGTTGAATAAATAGTCTGCTTCAGCATTCACTCAGTCCACCCAGACAAAGGGCAAAGGTTGAATAAATAGTCTGCTTCAGCATTCACTCAGTCCACCCAGACAAAGGGCAAATGTTGAATAAATAGTCTGCTTCAGCATTCACTCAGTCCACCCAGACAAAGGGCAAAGGTTAAATAAATAGTCTGCTTCAGCATTCACTCAGTCCATCCAGACAAAGGGCAAAGGTTGAATAAATAGTCTGCTTCAGCATTCATTCAGTCCACCCAGACAAAGGGCAAAGGTTAAATAAATAGTCTGCTTCAGCCTTTACTAAGTCCACCCAGACAAAGGGCAAAGGTTGAATAAATAGTCTGCTTCAGCATTTACTCAGTCCACCCAGACAAAGGGCAAAGGTTAAATAAATAGTCTGCTTCAGCCTTTACTAAGTCCACCCAGACAAAGGGCAAAGGTTGAATAAATAGTCTGCTTCAGCATTCACTCAGTCCACCCAGACAAAGGGCAAAGGTTAAATAAATAGTCTGCTTCAGCATTCACTCAGTCCACCCAGACAAAGGGCAAAGGTTGAATAAATAGTCTGCTTCAGCATTCACCCAGTCCACTCAGACAAAGGGCAAAGGTTAAATAAATAGTCTGCTTCAGCATTCACTCAGTCCACCCAGACAAAGGGCAAAGGTTGAATAAATAGTCTGCTTCAGCATTCACTCAGTCCACCCAGACAAAGGGCAAAGGTTGAATAAATAGTCTGCTTCAGCATTCACTCAGTCCACCCAGACAAAGGGCAAATGTTGAATAAATAGTCTGCTTCAGCATTCACTCAGTCCACCCAGACAAAGGGCAAAGGTTAAATAAATAGTCTGCTTCAGCATTCACTCAGTCCACCCAGACAAAGGGCAAAGGTTGAATAAATAGTCTACTTCAGCATTCACGATCTCGAACTTACATTAAAAATTTTTTTACGAGTGTTAGGATAATATTTAAACTTTTCGAGTGAAATTTGCTGCAAAATGAACCTTGGTACCATTGTTTCTATATTGATCTGTAAATCAACCTGAGGATAAGTACAAACACTGTATTAGAACCTTTCACTACATATATAGTTCCTTTTAAATCTAGTTAGGCAACAGTTACTTTTATTTGTTAAGACTATGAAGTGATTGACAATTACCTGCATAGCCAGCCGCTTTAATCTGGCATTTCTCTGTACTGACTCAATGTCACCAACAGCCAAACCAATCTAGAAACAGTTATTGATCAAAACTGAAACCGACTTCCATCCAAACTTACCGAAACAATATTGCATGAACACTAAAAACTAACACTCATTTGTATCAACAAACAAGTATATGTTGCAGCCTTTAATTTGTCTATAATTTAAGTTCTCTAGGTTCTCTAGATTATCTAGGTTGTCTAAGTTCTCTAGAATATCTAAGTTCTCTAATTTCTCTAGGTTCTTTAGACAAACTAGAATCTCTATATTCTCTAAGTTTTCTAGGTAATTTTTCTCTGCACTTTTGAAGAAAGTATATCACTGAACTGAAGTTTATTTTTCTCAGTACTTAGCCAAACAATGACTACTTCATCAAATTAAAAGAATAATCAATAGAGCGGATTATCTGGATAAATCTTTAATACTATCACCAAACGTAAATCTGACTTAAATACTAACCTTAAAACTAACCATAAACCCCATTCCAGAATATTACACACGAAAATAACCCTAACTATATCCCAAGACTGTAGTAGGTAACTAGTCATAACCATATAATTGTAACACATAATGTATGCCTAAATTATCTTAGCAATAGTACATGAAATGACGCAAAAGCAAGATCAATATTGCCACATACATTTAAACAAGTCATTTTTTATTAGGCTTCTATTACATGTCAGTTATTACTCGTAACAGTAAATATCTGGAAAGGGAGATCGTAAGAGATGTATTTTCTAACTACTGGCATGTCTTGGATTGAAGGAGTATTATTAGTAGACAGTATTAGTGAAGTCAAGCTTTTATCAAGGTCCATTCAATCTATACGTTAAAACCTGTAGTTTAACTTACTGAAGTCTTCTTATGCTTTAAAGACCAGCTTAGCTGACATAGAAGAGAGCACCTGGTTGCATGCGGCCTCAGAACAAGACAGGTGGAGGTCACTCACAAAGGCCGGGGGTACACATTAGAGACCAAAAGAAAATCCACTGCTGAAGACAGACGCAGACGGCGAAAAGAAAATCTTAATCGACCACCGGCGGACAATGGTTATGCTTGCCCTTGGATGTGGCAAAATATGTAGGTCGCAGCTGGGACTGCGTAGCCACGGGAAATATTACATTCTCATTAATCTTCAGACTCAAAGACAAGCCATATTATTTTTATTAAATTTAGCGTTTTTAAAGCTAAACCAGACTCTCCATGTCACAAGGTCCGTCAGTGGGCTACTCCATGTCACAAGGTCCGTCAGTGGGCTATAGCATCAGATCAAACACACACTGGTTGGACGAGAACAGAGCAGCAATCCAAAAGTTCAAGGGACAAAAAGGCACCCACTAAAACTGTTCTGAGCTCGCAAACCCCAGCGGCACTGAAAGAAAGTCCCTTTACAGAGCCTCGTATAATATTTTGCAGACCAAAGTTAGCGAATTTAAAAACAACTGGTGGCTGAAGCTTTCAGAAATCATATAGGATACGCTGGCACGGGAGACACGCACGTGGTCAGTCTTTGAATAACTACACTCGGCTTGCGGCCCAACATATAAATTATGGCGCCCCTAAGAACTGCCCTCGCCTGGGTTAACATGGGAAACACTGCACTGATCCTTAATCTTAGGAATCAAAGACGTTGCCATATCTATATATATATATATAGTACCAGGTGACCGAGCCTCGTTCGGATGAATAATTTGTTAAATAAAGAATATATACCCGAAGTCATTTTGGGAATATTTTTGTAATTACGAAAATGAACGATCAGATAAAGACTACAAATCTGAAGAGTTCCTTTTTCGTTCTGTCAGTTCTCAATGTAATTGTACATGGCGATTAGAATAGAAAGTCCCTTTCGACCCTCAACATTATAGAAAACGCAGGCGGCCGAATGTAAGGGGCGGCCAAATCATTTCCAAAATCATTTTTCTTTAAAATGTTTAGTTTTTATAATTTAAAAAAAAATGTTTAAATATTTTATTTAAATTCTACTGATTCCATTATCCTTTGAATACTTGAGGGGGGGGAGGGGAGGGGAATATTTCTACACTCAGAAGTTATTTTGGAAACTTAAGAAGAAAAACAAAGCGGCACGCGAGGGTTTGCCACGGGTTTTTTCCATAAGCGCCGACTCTTTCCTGACCTTGAATTTTCGCGGGTTGTTTGTAATATTTCGAATAGCCCACCATGTAAGTGGATCTAGTAATTAGAATGTCAATTTTAAAGCATTGTCACATTGTATCTTGAATTGGGGGGGGGGCGCAACTTTCTGATGAAAAAGGGGTGTCATAAAATGTGTGTGTTTCCTAGGCGGCGTTAAGAAGAGGTTAAGCGATTGATTGGTGGTTATGCATTTAAGATGATGAAATTAGCATAATGCAAATATAAAACGTCAATCTTGAGACATGAGAGAGTATAGACGCTATTTTTTGGTGAGCTAGATTTCGTTTCAATATCAGTAAATTTCATTAATATTAGATCTCTATCTCAAATTAAATCTGTGGAAATTGTAATAACAATTATATTGGTTTTTTTTGTTCACATAAGAAGTTTTATCAATTTATTTAAAGCTTATTTAGTAAAATATCTATAAGACGCCTTCATTGGTTCAGTTGTACTATCTGTGTGTAGCGACAAGTCAACGACCATCGAACAACAAGGGCGTCGAAAACATGTTTTATTTTCCGGGTCATTGATTTGAATTTTAGTAAAATTACATGTTCAAAAATTAAAATCTCTTAAGTAGGAGACGGCGTTTTATCTTCTAAGTTCGTTTGAAATGTCGACCGCTTTTTGCGAGGCACTTGTGCAACAATACGGGTCAAAACGTTTTCAAGAAAACACTTTAAAACGTCACCGCTAGTGTGATTTTTCTGGATTTTTTTTTTGTCTCGGAATAGTCAAATTTCTTCCGCCTAATGCACTTTTTAATAGTGACGACTTTTGTGTGACAAAAAACCTCCGCGACAGAGACGTCTTACCACGAAGAATATTGTTAAAAAGCTCACGCCCGTTACAGGCATACGTGCGCAACATGTAGTCCTACCTAGAGTGTCCCTCGCATAATACTATTGGTCAGGGCTGCCTCTTTATTATTAGATTTAATATGGCCCTCGACTTTTTTTTATTAGGATGAATAGTGCGTTCTGAAAGAAAACACATTAATATTAGCCTTTTTTAAATTCTCTATTCTTATTAAGAGAAAAAGGCCAGAAGACGCTTCTAAAGAAGTGTTATTGTGGGGCATCTCTGTTACCCTAACCCCCACCTTTCAGCTCACTAAAAAAAAATTGCCTTTGGCATATGTTCGTCCCCCATACGGGATAAATGCCCTGCCCAGCGTGACTGTCGGATTATAAGAAGTTCATACTATTTCGCAAGAATATCGCTGTTTGTAGTGCGGTTATGCCACCGTATGTCCATGATGGTGTGCAAATATCTTTGGTGAAGGCGTTCAAGAAGTCTTAGTTCTCTCAAATCCACAAAGAGGGGTTGAGAGAACCACAGCTTGGTAGACACTGATTTTTTGGAGACAGGCAAAGCGATTTATTTCGTCACACTCTCGCTTGGAGGAGTCACGACTATCCCTGATCACATATCAACCTCTCTTTAAAGCAATGCGTCATTTGATACTATGCTTCCCAGATATTTGAAGTTGTCTACCAAGTAGGGCTGAATAGGTTTTATTGGGCGACTTCTGGAACATGACTTCCGTTTTACCGAGGTTTAGAGGTTAACCAAAAAAGGCGGCAGAGTAATAAAAATGCGTTGACCGCGAGCTGGATATCATCAGGGCCGGCCTTAGGTCACTGCAACCTATGCGGCCTCATTGGGCCCCAACTTTCATAAGCCCCGAGCTAATTCTAGGTGTAAATTATTAAATTAAACCATTATAACCTATAACAGAGTTCCCGTGGTCTACTTGGTTTTCAAGGTGCTCCTGGAAATCTCCTGAAACTCATAAAAATGTCCTTAAAATAGACAAAGTATGGTCAACGCCCATCCTACGCGGGATAAAAACGGCATTGTCAGCTTTCATTTAATAAAAATGTAATGCAAAGACGAATTTTTTTTCTAATTCAAAATATTAATTTTCACTTAATATCATTATCCCTATTAATATTAATATTTTAATATATTCTACATTAATAAAACATTTCCGCATTCATTTGGACATTTTTTGATTAAATATAGTCATTGACTTTCACTATGTACTATACTATTTAATATATATATATATATATAATAGTCCTATAAGGCCTTTGAATTCGCAACTACTTGTATGGCAGCCTTTCATAGAAATAGATACATGACGTATCTCAAATACACATTCTACACTATTATTTTCAGGTCAACTTGTCACTAAAATGAGTTAAGAACTAATTAGTAAAAAAAAAAACAGTTTCTGAAGATAAACTCTATTGTTCTCTATAATTGTATTTGACACATAAGAAAACTCACCAATAAATTCATTAGTAATATGGGCATGAGTATGGCGAAGGCTATGAACAGGATGATGGTTAACTTTCCAAAGTGTATAGTGTCATCTCTGTTGTCCGTGTAACCATCGTTAAAAGATGTTAAGTACTCCAGTTCTATCATCATCATGAACGTCCTCAGTATGGACAACAGTGGGGTAGAGTGCGAGTAAGTCTCCTGATAGACACATAGGGTAGTAGAGTAAGCGTTAGACTCCTGATAGACACATAGGGTAGTAGAGTAAGCGTTAGACTCCTAATAGACACATAGGGTAGTAGAGTGAGCGTTAGACTCCTGATAGACTCATAGAGTAGTAGAGTGCGCGTTAGACTCCTAATAGACACATAGGGTAGTAGAGTGAGCGTTAGACTCCTGATAGACTCATAGAGTAGTAGAGTGCGCGTTAGACTCCTGATAGACTCATAGGGTAGTAGAGTGAGCGTTAGACTCCTGATAGACACATAGGGTAGTAGAGTGAGCGTTAGACTTCTGATAGACACATAGGGTAGTAGAGTGAGCGTTAGACTCCTGATAGACACATAGGGTAGTAGAGTGAGCGTTAGACTCCTGATAGATACATAGGGTAGTAGAGTGAGCGTTAGACTCCTGATAGACACATAGGGTAGTAGAGTGAGCGTTAGACTCCTGATAGACACATAGGGTAGTAGAGTGAGCTAAGACTCCTGATAGACACATAGGGTAGTAGAGTAAGCGTTAGACTCCTGATAGACACATAGGGTAGTAGAGTGAGCGTTAGACTCCTGATAGACACATAGGGTAGTAGAGTGAGCGTTAGACTCCTGATAGACACATAGGGTAGTAGAGTGAGCTTAGACTCCTGATAGACACATAGGGTAGTAGAGTGAGCGTTAGATTCCTGGTAAACACATAGGGTAGTAGAGTGAGCGTTTGAGTCATAACAGTGGGAGAGACGAATTTAGGAAATTTAGGCACCGGATATTTAGGCACCGCATATTTACGGATATTTAGGCACCGGATATTAAGGCACCCGGAAATTTACGCACCCGGATATTTAGGCACTTTTTGACAAGGCGGAAAATTAGGCACCGGAAAATTAGGCACTCTTTAATTAGCGATCTTAATTTTTAAAATCATTTAAAAATGTTAACGTATATTTTATTGTCACGTACACAGTGTCTATATTTAGCTCGTCAGAAACCTCGGGTAATTTCTCACTTGGAGATATGTTAATTAGTGTAACTTGGGCTGCATTTATTGGTTGCAATGAGCTACGTGGGACACGTGACAGTGCTGGACCCGGGAAAAGTTCTGCTTTTTTTAGTCAGTCATTGTATGGAACTTGGAAGTGAAACATCTACTAAAGCTTTGTATTAGAACTCAATTATATTATTGTGTAGATCTATCATTTTATTCAAGTACGTTTAACCATTGTAATTATTTGTGAATAGCTTTTTCAAGTTCTGAATTAAAGTAATTGTTTTAGACGAAGAGAAGTTTCTTCATTGAATATAGTATCATACTTAGATCGACTTAGCGAATGACAACTTCTAGATGATCAACTGGCAACATTTTGAATGATCGTATTATCAACTAGATCTAGCTACTTCTATACGATCATCTTATTAAAAGAAGATTTCAAGATCCTCGGCAATCACGATCATCGTTAGTGTGATATAGGTCAAGATAATCTTCAGCGTGACATCTATCATTGCATCTTCATAGATCTTGACATCTGACATTCACATTAATTGATGATTGTGACATTTATCTTTAGGCTATGGTCTATCGGTGACGTCATCATTAATAACTATAACGATTCTAACTAAAGAAAAGCTGACTAAATGGAAAAAATATGACAATCATGAGAATGTGTGGAATCACAGGATTCATGGGAGGGGAGGTAGAGATGATTCTCCGCTCATTGCTTCCCTCCATCACCAACCCCTAAGGTTGACTGGTGAGTTTTTTCTAAAATTGATGATTATTCAATTTGTGTAAATATTTAGTTACTAATGTAAATACTTTAGATTAAGTATTATACAATATTTATTATGTCGGGGAGTTTTGGTGATAAATATAATCGCAATCGCCCTCTGCTTGTGGGAAAGGGAGGGGTCGTACTTTTAAAATAGGATGGGCGTTGAGGGGGGGGGGCACACACTCCCACTTTAAGGAAAGGATTTCTCGCATGTAAATGTAAACTTGGTCGTAAAAGTTACGTTGCGAATCTTAAGCATACACGCGGGGGTAACAAAGTAATATTAGATTCCTAACAGTAAGAAAAAACACTCAAATAGAATTAGCGTAAGACTCCAAACAGTGGGATAAACATGCGAGTATAGTTAGCGTTCGAGAGTAACAACATTTGAGTAGAACCAGCATTACTATATTCATGACCGAGAGTATTTTCTATTAGTTTCCTTACATATGGGTTGTTCTTCAGGGTGACTTCAGGCTTGTCGCTAATTTGATATATTAGTTCTGGAATGAAAAGGCTCAAAATACATACACATTGTTTGTCAGAAGGGTTGGGGAAAATTGTTTACCTCAGGACAGAATTAATTTGTTACAGTATAGGCCAAGGAATATATCACAATTAGATCCGGGTTCGGGAAACACTTGAACCTTGACCTCAGATTAATTTTACTAACGATGACGCCAAGTGTCATTTTTAGTTTCTTTCAATTGCAACGGAATGCTACATGACCATCTCTTCTTGAATCCTTTCAACAATGACTGGGGAGAGGGGGGGTAGTGACTCATTACTTTATCTCTCTTTACTTTAAAACAATACTTGACGTGCACTCTTTGAGATCTGGCAGGTGATATTAAGGACCGAAAGAAGTGAGATGTAATTTATGTCGCAGGGAGGGTCAAGACTAGCCTCGTTTGAGTCTGGAAATCTTATCTTATCTTATATAATACAGACGTTACTTCAAAAAATAGCACTAGGGAAGAAGGAGTATTTGTACAAATTTGTCCTAGCATATGTGACGAGAAATGTACCTTTATCTTTGTGTCTTTCAGAGTATTTTATTAAGATTATGGTTCAGTGTTTTATGTATAATTGCTACTTTACTTTTGAGTCTTCTGTCCTGAAGGCTTTCTAAATTTAGTGATTTTACTATAGGTGTTACTCTAGTCAAATGTGAATATTCATTTGTTATAAATCTCACTGCTCTATTTTGTGTCTGTTCCAGTTTCTTAATGAGAGAAATGACATTCAAAAGGAGTGTTGTCTTTTACATGTTTCGGCACATTCCTCGCCCCATATGCTAGGACAAATTTGTACAAAATGTTCCTTCTTCCCTAGTGCTATTAGAGCATGGAATGGGTTGCCTGAGCTAGCCAGGAAAACCAGTGACTTGGCAGAATTTAGGTCATTGGTTATTATGCATGACTAAATGCATGACGCGTAGGACGTAATCATCTTCTTTTTTTGAAGTAACGTCTGTATTATTTAAGATAAGTTCCTTCAAAGATTACTACATCCTAGTGCAAACTTTCCGCGGGGATTGCGTCATGAGACAGGGTTCAAACTCACGATCATTGAGAAGACAGTTTACCACACGTCTAGAAGCTTGTTCTTATTTGGCTTGGTCACTAGACCCTTGGTCACATGGTTAGACTATTGTTTCTTTGAAGACATCTCAAAAACAACAACAATAAAAAAAAACCCTCAACAATTACAGCTACCTACCTCATTAAACATAAGTACATACAGTGCCAGACCAAATGCTATGAAGAGTATGGAAAACACACAGAGAACTTGAAGCAGTGTCCGGAGTATCTCCAGAAACATTACAACGTAAATACCGAAGAAGTCAAACCTACAGTCAGATATTCAGATCAAGGTCAGGTTATGATTTGAATCCCACCGGTAGCACTGTGTTGTAACACAAAGGTTAGTCTAACAATTAATGGTTTTCTATGTACAGTTCCTTATCTTGTCAAAAAAAGGAAACTAACTAGAAATAGGGTCGATGGAAATCTAGAAAACTGCTCTAACCATTTTCCTAGACAATGGACAGTTTATTTATATATCTTTCGGAAGAAAATAACTACCACACAGTGAAACCTCTGGTTCGATAGATATAATTTTTCCAAAATATAATCATAAAATTAAATTAAATTTGGCGTTTTTTAAGTACAGGTAGACTTAGAATGGGATGTCCATTATATAATAAAGACCTACAATTTATGGGCCGGATGATCTAGAAATACCCGGGCCGACTTTGACAACCAGATGCAACACCTATACTAATAGAATCGGAATAAATGTAATAAATATTTATGTTTTAATTGTATACCTCCGAGTTACTTTACGAACGTTTTCAAAGAAAAAATGTATGAGGAATGAAGAGACATGCAAACATGTAGGCCTGAAAGAGGAAACATTGAAGTAACATTCTACATTGAATGTCAGTAAATGTATGAATGGTAATTATTATTCATGTTCTACTACCATTAACTTACGCCATGTGTAAATGCGCTATGTCCTCATGTTTGTGTCCTGGGTGTATATGTTGTGACTTCAATTGTGTGTGTGTGCGTGATGTGAAGTCTTTGCCATGTGTGTGTGCTGTGGTTTCAGGTGTGTGTGTGCAGCGACGTCAGGCATGTGCGTAGTATGACATCATTGGAATAAGATGTGGCGTCACGGGTGAGTGTACAGTTAGTGCGCCCCAACACAACTTACCTAGCCCCCTTGGTCAGAGGATGAAGAGACAGACACGCCCCACTCTTTCATTCAAAGATTTTCTTCATTTACATTCAGTCTGATTGTTTCCACAGAGGATAACCTTTATTATCTATACAAGAACCCAGTATAGATGATAAAAATAACCCTACATCTGGTTATAGCGGATAAAATAATCCATCTAGCTATAGCTGATAAAGAGCTCAATATCTTTTTAATCAGTTCTTAGATGGTCATTCAGAATTGAATCTTTGGTGGGGGAACGGTGTCGAGCAGGATTCGAACTTGGTACCATTGAGACGACAGATCAGAGCATTCTTCTTCTTCTTCTAGCCAGCTTTATTGCTGTTGAGCTGTCAGCTCTTTTGCAGACTGTGTCAAGGAAAAATAGTGTGCAGTTTTCTTCAGTTGTTTAGCACTTCCGCACAGGGTGTTGGTTTTGTTGGGCTGGAGTGGTAGTAGGGTCTGTCTAAGGTGGATTAGGAAGTGGCATTCAAAAAGGATATGGTTTACGGTTTCATAAGGGTGGGCGCAGTGTGTACAAAGGGGGAGTGATGTGGGATTTATTTTATTGAGATGGTAATTTAACAGGTGTGTGTCCTGTCCTTAGTTGGAAGATTGTAGATTGCTCTTCGCGGGGGAGGAAGTTAATACTGTCCAGTTTATTAGGCATGTCATTTCTTTGTACATGGCTATGCCTGTGTTTCCTGTTGCCCATTGGTTGAGCCACTCCTTTTTGTGGTTGTTGATTAATATTGACCTTAGGGTGAGTTAGTTAACAGGTCTATCTGGTTGTTCCATAGATGATCCTGCCTTTGAAAGCATATCTGCCCTTGCATTTCCCATGACGCCAATGTGTCGAGGGATCCACTGTAATGTGATGTTGATGTTTAATATTGTCAGCATCTGGTGTAATATCACTATTAGTGTTGTCAACTCTCTTGGGCTTTTTGAGGTGCTGCTGTTAAGTTCTTGAAGAGTGGATTGGGAGTCTGTAAAGACAACAATATCTGATGGTGGTTGTATCCATTTATATAATTTGCTTTCGACTGTCTGCAAAGCTATGGTAATTGCCTCAATTTCGGCTTGGAAGTTTGAGCAGTAGTCGCCACAGGGTGCACTTATTTGAAAGTGTTTATTTTTGGGAAAGACCAGGAAGGCACCAAGACCAGCATTGATGGTGGCTTTGAAGGTTGATCCGTCGGTGTATACATGAAGGGCTGTTTTTGGATAGCTTTCAATTGATTCGAGCGTGCCTACTTTGAGGTCCAGTGGATTTGATTCTTTTGTTAGAGTGTTATTTATTAAGTGTGTTTTAATAGTTGTTTGTTTATAGTTAAGTCCAGGAGTTATGTTTGAGAATCTGGTAATTTTAGGGCTAGGGGTTAGGGTTAGATCATAGCAGATCATAGCATACCACACGACTAGAAACAATTGAAACAACAGTCCAGACCATGCCATACGAATTAATAGCTGATTAAATAACCGAACATCTTGTATCTTGTCTTATTTAATAAGATGATACATACACAACATACAAAACAAAATATAAAAAAAAAACTAACCTCTGTAAGAAGACCAAACAATTGAACCAAACAAAAAATACAGCCAACGCCCCACTTGCCCATTGCCAATGGAAAGAATGGTTCAGAAAAAATGGGCCGACAAACAAGATGGAAGATGAGTATAAAATCCACTCTACCACGTTCCCTATGTCAGTAAAATACTTTTTTTTCTGGAAAGTGATACAAGCAAGTAGTTTAGGAAATTATGTGGCGATAATTTAATGATATTTTAAAAAAAAATCGTTCTGACGGAACAAAACAAAAAACACGCAACTACACGTCAGTGTGAGAAAGTTTATATTAATTATAATTTATTTATATTACAATTACTTTAGATTAAAGTTATGTTAGAGCTTGATCTATGTAGAAAATCCCAGTGCCGCAATGCAATGCAAATATTCTTAAATGTAGAATTTTTTAAATAAGTTTGAATGCCATTTAATGGTAGCCAAAGAATTGGAGGTTGTTTATATTGCATGACATTATGGTAAAATGCTGTAAGAGTACTCTAGACCTATAAAACGGGCTGATAGGGACCAACTCAGCTCTAAATATAAACCTTTAAAAAAAAGAAAAGAAAAACTATATTCTTAAGTCATTTAATGCCATTATGTAGTAAAATGCTTTATCTTTCTGATTGTGTTTCTTTAAAGAAACATTAGACTTCATTACAGTAAAAAGAATATGAATTTCATTAAAAAATGATCCGTAATATAAAAACTTAATACAAATAAATAAAGTTAAAACAACAACAACACCAACACCAATACCAACACCAACACCAACAACAACACCAACAACACCAACAACAATAACACCTAGTCATAGAATCATGAACCTTAAGAAGCTATTACTTCTCTTACCAAGATATATATTTGTCCACACTCCTTCACTATATTGAATACATTGTACAGCAAGATGGTCCAACCGTAGAGCCAATCAACTTGAGAGAACTCGAGAGATAGTTTATATTCGTTACCATAGAGATTTAGTTTGGTCGAGTTTTGGTCCAAGTTGTAGTCATAGTGCTGGAGAGAAACATTTCATTCAAGTGACTTGTTCATGCCAAAGTATTTCTGTTACAGGAGATGTGAAGTGCAAAAAGATAGTCCATGTTTGTTACAGGAGATGTGGAGTGTAAGAAGATAGTCCATGTTTGTTACAGGAGATGTGGAGTGCAAGAAGATAGTCCATGTTTGTTACAGGAGATGTGGAGTGCAAGAAGATAGTCCATGTTTGTTACAGGAGATGTGGAGTGTAAGAAGATAGTCCATGTTTGTTACAGGAGATGTGGAGTGCAAGAAGATAGTCCATGTTTGTTACAGGAGATATGGAGTGTAAGAAGATAGTCCATGTTTGTTACAGGAGATGTGGAGTGTAAGAAGATAGTCCATGTTTGTTACAGGAGATGTGGAGTGTAAGAAGATAGTCCATGTTTGTTACAGGAGATGTGGAGTGCAAGAAGATAGTCCATGTTTGTTACAGGAGATGTGGAGTGCAAGAAGATAGTCCATGTTTGTTACAGGAGATGTGGAGTGCAAGAAGATAGTCCATGTTTGTTACAGGAGATGTGGAGTGCAAGAAGATAGTCCATGTTTGTTACAGGATATGTGGAGTGTAAGAAGATAGTCCATGTTTGTTACAGGAGTTGTGGAGTGCAAGAAGATAGTCCATGTTTGTTACAGGAGATGTGGAGTGCAAGAAGATAGTCCATGTTTGTTACAGGAGATGTGGAGTGCAAAAATGATATGCGACGTTTTGGCGACACACCCGAATATACAGTGAATGAAGTACTGTGTAGAAAACCCAACCTGCATTTCTATTGGTTTGACATTACAGCTTAGTTCTGGCATGACTTGCACCCCCCCCCCTCATCTATTTATAGGATAGAAGAAGACACTAGTCACTTTCAGAAACATCAAAATTAGGTTTTGATTGAATTAATTACATGAAACGTACCTCATAATAGTAATAAATGTGAACGATTCTCCTTTAAATATGAGATTTTGTGTGATTATTTGTAATACTTATGTTCAACAAAAATTTCATAGATTTTTTCTGCGATTGTTTCAATTCTGTTTTTAAGTAAAGTCCATTAAAAAATAAAGAATATCAAATCCACCCAAAAAAAGACAATTTTATACAATATCATCCAGTAAAAATCTAAACATTAGAGAAAATGAACAAAGACAAAAAAACAACAACACAAAATACATACACACACAGAAAAAACTTTGTGAATTTTGAATGGATAACATTTGAAGTCCCTCATCAACAATTGTAACAGAAAGTGACGGTGGCATAAGACATTGTAATGTAAAATCTAACGGGAAAATTGTTCAACATAAAAATGTAACAGAAATAGACTTACAAAACAAAAGTTTTTAAAGACGCATCTAGAATAATCAATACCAAATGCCTCAAATATTTAGCGCCAAAATGTCCAAGGACAAAGGCGGTGTCGCCAAAACGTGCTGCTTCTGTGCCAGAATATTTAGTCTATTTTTTGTTAGTGAAGAGCGCAAGACGAAGAGTAAAAAAGCGAGCAATTGGCGCCTAAACCAGTAAGTTTCAGACAGAACGGGCTTTGGCTAGCTATGAGGAGATGGTAAAACAGAGAAAAAAAATGAATTCAAAGTGCTGCTGCTTTGCAGCTCTAAAGAAACACGTGAAAGGCTTCGGGAGTCAACCCTTAGAACGAATCAGAAGCATTTTGCTAGTGTATAGGCGGGCTTGTGTCATATAGTTCAAATTCAAGTCGGTAACTTTAAAAAATATAGTTTTTATCACGATTACCTTCACAAGATAACCCTTGCTTTCTCTAAAGTATTGATACATTGACACTTCATATAAGCATTCTTTGAAAAAAAAAAGTATTATTAAAAATATTTTTCTTGTTTTGTTTTTTCTGACATGAGGCCAACGTGTTGAATTTGAAAAAGAAAGTAAAGGGCGTGCTACGCATTGGCAGAACGTGCGACGCCGCTGATTCAAATTGTATTGGCATGTTACGCCTCGGCAGAACGAGCGACGCCGCTGAATCAAACTGTATCGGCACTTGTCGTTCCTTTGCAGAAGGACTGTTGTGCGGGGGACATCAATTGCTGATGCATACATAGGCTTACAGCTTATTTCTATGAGATGATAAATAGATGATAGATAGTGCTTCGCCTTGCGACTGAAGAGAGAAATAACCCAACGTTTGATACACTCATTAGAGTCAACTTGACATAAGTTTCGTATGATAGGCCAACAAGAGGACGTCAGACTAAAAAAAATTACAAAATGAAAAAAAAAAGATCACTCACCTTCAAAGAGTTTTTAGTAATAACAAAATGAGTTATACAAAATAAATTAATAACATAGACCACCAGATAGCATGTGTACACATAGAAGCCATAACGTTTCCTGTAAAAGCAAAGCATATTTAAGAGATTACATTTTAAAAAAAAACATAGACAAGTGCAGCGTTTACAAACTAATATTGAGCACAGTGTAATACAAAATTAAAACTATACCAGATAATTATAAACACCAGCACCACATTTAAGGCTACACATCCTCAAATATTCTGCTATTTTCTGAAGATGTTACTTAGAAGTAATACAATCAACTACAATTACAAGTGTTGACAAAATGATAAGGTTAACAAAATTAGCTAAAAAATACAGAGTACTGACAAAAATACAGAGTACTGACAAAAATACAGAGTACTGACAAAAATACACAGCAATGGCAGCAAAATACACAGAACTGACAATAAAACACACAGTACTGGTAGAAAACTGAATCTAGGAAATTAAGCCACTGGATAGTTAGGCATCGGATATTTAGGCACCCGGATATTTAGACACCAGAAATTTAGGCATCCGGAAATTTAGGGGAGGCACCGGATAATTAGGCATTTTTTGACATCATTTAACGTAATTTTCACGACCAAGTTCAACATCTAGCGACAAATCCTCTGCGTGTAAAAGGGGGGGGAGGGCTAATGGCATTATGTGCGTAACTTAGACGTTTAAACAAGACCAATCGTTGTTATCGCTATAACAATTGGCAATAGGTTTCGGTTTTTATATGTTAATACACTAATAATAGTATTTATTTAAAATCAATATTATAGTAATTATATCCAAATATCTATAGTTCTTTCTTTTTTATATTAATTAAAAATGAACAATTCTACTTGGAAGATCTAATTGTGTGAGTTGAAGTGTGTTGTAAAACATTTCTAGATCAAACTCTTTGGAGAACATTGATCTCTTATAAATACTTATTCAGCTTTTCTTTTTTTGTATCATGAAAACGCAGTTAGAACCTTTATAGTTATACATTACACACTACTGACAATAAACAGCACTGCTCTTACAGTTATACATTACACACTACTGACAATAAACTAAACAGCACTGCTCTTAAAATGATTTCAATCAAATTACCATTGGACTTTGAGGAACGTGACGCACACAGGATGAGACAAACAGGAGACTCTGTTGTTTTTTACCATAGCCTGGAGAGTGGAAACAAATGTAGCCAGATCTGTGAATACTGAAGGATTAGTT
The DNA here is from genome assembly GCA_036873155.1 of Biomphalaria sudanica. NCBI lineage: Eukaryota > Metazoa > Mollusca > Gastropoda > Planorbidae > Biomphalaria > Biomphalaria sudanica. The sequence continues at coordinate 2,682,037 of JAZGLO010006698.1, forward strand.
TCCCTTGTTGCTATTAAACAAAATAATTAATTAACCAGTAATTAACTGTCTAATTGGTTATTTTTTAATTGATTCATGTCTTGTCTAAGTGAAAGAATAATTGTGCGAAGTTTTAAATTGATCCGAGAATAAGTGTAGGAGAAATGACGTGTACACACTTTTCACCAGACAGACACAGTGAGTTGATATAAGCTTTGTAAAAATATATGTACAAGAGGTGTAAAATTAAAATCAAGAAGGTGTAATACATTAACTGGAAAGAACTCACCTTTAAAGACTGTAATGGAGAATGGTTAGATTCTAAACTTGTGCTTGTCGTCCCTGCCACTGTTTTGGGTACTTCCAGATATTTAAAGTAGTAAGTTATCTGAAGGTCAGCAGTAAAACATTTTTTAACTGGCACATACCATTTAGTTACATTCATATTTGTAAGGGAAAGCGAAATGGCGAAAGCAGATAACAATTGTTATAAGAGTTAGATCAGTATCTGACAAGGCGTGTTTATAAATCAGTCATGTAAGCTATATCTATGAGTGACTTCAATAAACACTAGTAAACAACAGTATTGATGCTAATGCTTTTTTCCTTGGTACTATGCTTATGCTTTATTCCTTGGTTACGACTGTATTACTACCTCCTATCTCTATATAGTTTGTATAATATATACTAAGTCCATTGCTATGGGAAAGGGATTTTTATTTACAATTAAGCCACTGGACATCTATTTCAATGTGCAATATTGTTTTTAAAACAAAATGCATGATCGAAAAATTGCAGTGGAAGAACTTCACCAATGTATAAAACTATGAAACTGCCACTTTCGGTGTGCCGTTTGCGCTCCTCAATAGTTTGTAGATCTACATAGATTTTAGACGATTCCCTCCTGGGACCAAAAATATTTATATTTTTCAATGACTTCTAGAATCATCACCTAACAATCATTTTGTATTTTTTGAGAGTAAACCTACATGAAAGTTTAGACTTTTAGGATCATCATCTGACAAGGTTTGGCATCGGTCAAGGATATTCTGGTTAGAAAAAAAAGGCAAGTTTATCAACAGCTTGCATTGCAGAAGTTTGTGAAAGATGAAATTATATGAGAGAAGTCTATACAAGGAATGCGCTGCACAATAAGAGAATTTCAAACACAAATATCTAATATAGTATTATAACAATCATATGGTAGGTAAATAAAAGTGTCTAATTAATAAATGTGTATCATTGTGTAAGTCTATTCTATCGTGTAGAATTACCAAACAAACAGAAGGCAAATGCTTAATGAGTCCTAGCAGAAAGGATCCATGTATTCTGGAATAGGTCTGTAAGACCTCAGTCCACCTACGGAGTCAGAGGTGAAACAGAATGAATCGTTTTGTTTAGAGCACTGTTATAAATCATAATACGATCAAAAGTTCAATATTACTTATGGTACTAATTTCATCGAATTATTTCATTTATTATTTTATATCATAAGTATGTTTTAAGTAGAACTAGAATCATTAAAATCCTAAAATGAAAATACTTTTAAAAACATTTACAATATCTTATCTTCTTATACGATAATAATAATAATAGTAATAATAATAATCTTTATTGTCCATATGGAAATTTGTCTTACGATTTGTGCATTACACCAAACAAAAACATTATAACTATAAGAAACCAAAGTGTACATTCACATCAGACTCATTCATTTCCTTCGGTTTGGAAACCTTTGGAACAGGTACAATTATAGATGACCTTCACACAGGTGGTATCTCATGATACAGACGTTACTTCAAAAAAGATGATTACGTCTTACGCGTCATGCATTTAATCATGCTTTAATCACTGGTTTTCATGGCCAGCGCGGCAACCCATTCCATGCTCTAATAGCGCGAGGGAAGAAAGAACATTTGTACAGATTTGTCCTAGCATATGGAACGAAAATGTGCCAATATCTTTGTGTCTTTCGGAGTATTTTATTAGCGGCCACCTAAAGGGGAAAAGACGCTTTTAGTTTTGTGCGAAATGTCTGTCCGTCCGTCCCGTTTAGATCTCGTAAACTAGAAAAGATATTGAAAATCCGACATAAAAATATTTTAGACTTTTCAAAGTTCTGATGAAACGGCTACTTTTTTTTTCTGAAAGCGAAAAATCTAATTTTTAAAATCAGTTATGCAAGCAGTTTTTTTAAGACAAAAAGCTATTTAGTATGCATTATAAGTTAGACCTAAATTAAAACGAATAGTAATCTTGTAAATGTCATTTTCTTAAGCTTAAGTAAGCAGCCCGCACATCATCCCCGTTAACCGTAGGCCACAAAGAAAGATGAACTTTACATTTACATCATCTGCCCTATAGACCGCAAGGTCTGAAAGGGGAACTAGTTAGGCCAGGTTCACATCTAACTTTGCATTCACTTGCACATATCCTTTGAGCTGCTGTACCGTTGGGGCACTAGACAAGATCTGTCAACCTTCTTTCTCCATTCTTATCTCTAGTTTGTCTTTGATATAATTTCATTTGGATGTTCTTTCTGAAAATATTGAAGCCTGTCTGGGTGGACCACTTCGGGGGCCGATTTTGAGTTTGTGTTTCCACACAAACTGTCTTTGTAATCTTGTTAAATTTTGTTTTTGTATTTGAAGATTATGGTATAATTGCTACTTTACTTTTGAGTCTTCTATCCTAAAGGCTCTCTAAATTTAGTGATTTTACTAAAGGTGTTACAATAGTTGATTTTAAAAGTTCAATTTTTCGCTTTCGAAAAGAAATAAATAGTCGTTGCATCAGAACTCTGAATGGTTTAAAGTATGATGTCGGATTTTCAATGTTTTTTGCTAGTTGACTATATCTAAACTGGGCGGAAGGACGGAAAGACCACACAAAACTAATAGCAGCTATTCCAATTTCGGGGGACGTTAAAACAACAGGAGCTGCGTAATGTGATATATTCCAAATTTAGCTCCTTTGATTAGTTATTTGTATCTCTACACCAAGATTTCAATGCTTTCCAGAATTAATGTCAAAAAAGCTATCTTGATCCATTGAATAACAAAATATTAATAAGGTTGATTATTTTTCCAATTAATTACTGGTAACAATTTTAATGCTTCACTTTCAGATATGAAATATTTAATATTCTACATTGGAATGTCCTGACCTGTCATGATTGACAACAGCCACGGCAACTTCTGTACAGCTTCGTTCTACGATACAGTCAAAGAATGTTTCATTTTGAAAGTTATAAAGAATCTTAGCGTCTTTGGTGAGAAGATACAGTACCGCAATCGCATGATCGTTCCTCGCAGCCATATGTAGTGGCGTATCCTTAAAACAAACAAAAAAAGTTCGAGCGACAGTTTAAGTAAAGTTTTGATTTTGAAAACTGAAAAAGCTATAGAAAAAAAGAAAAGATAACTTTTAAAAACAAAGCTTATCTAAGGGAAAGAACTGTCATTTATATTAAAATGGCATAGTTTAGCTACCTTTTAAATTAATTATTACTAGGTGATTAATTAATTGGTTACTTTTTGGATTGATTAAATTTTTCGACTGATTTATGTCTTGTCAGGTATAACTAATAATTGTGAAAAGTTTCTACTTGAGAATGGGAAATGGGAGAAAAATATGTTCAAACCTTTGACCAGACAGACAGACAGACAGACAGAGGGAGTGAGTTGATAATCAGCCTTGTGAAAATAAAGTCAAACTCTCATATACTGTATACAATATTGAAATAAGAATACAAATTGGTTCTAATTTGTCCAAAGAAATATCCATTTTAAAACATTTTATTTTTTTTAGTGTGTAAACTCATCACCAGAGAAAGTTTTTGATGTACATCAATTTACGAAAAAATAACATTAAACATATAGTTGTTGTTAGCAATAAGAAATGGGGAGGTCATGGTTTCAGAAAAAAAGGAAGCCTGTCCCAAAAATATCAATACATTGAAGATATGGCTAAGATGGTCTCATTTGAATGCTGTCATCATTGGCAGTTAAATAGTTAGCATTTCCGTTCATCCGATGTACAGAATATAGTAAGTGCTACAGGTTTTGTATTTTAAAATGTATACAATATTTTTGTGCACACTAAGACACTGCCAAATCACATTTCTAAGCTTGTAAAACCAAGTAAATCTCATTATTCAGTTGACAACAGGAAGTTTGCACTAGAGCGTCCTTGACATTGATGCCTTGTTGTCTGATCTCTCTCCCAATCTTCCACATCTGTACTTACTTACGTTTAACTTCAGGTCATATCACACCCCCACATTTCTGAATATTGCTTTCTCTTCTTTTTCACTGTGACTACAGTTTATTGCTTAAATAAGTTAAACGGAATCATTAATTTTGAAAACTGAACAAAAAGGCGATTTATGTGTTTTTAAATGCCTCTTGAAAATCCTCGATTGTTTCAATGATTTGTGCTCGATAGCAGATATTATTTAAACTTAAGGCCTAGATGTGCGTAGATTTCCATACTCTTGGTTCTACCCGCGTGATTGAAATCGAAACTCTTGCTGCAGTGCATGATCAATGAAATAACTTACCCCATCCCTATTGGACTCGTCTATTACATTAGAATGGACACTCAATAAAGCCCTCATTGTAGACGTGAAGCCTTTAGAAGACGCAAGATGAAGTGCAGAATTGCCACTGTAATCCCTAAACAAAAACATCAGAACAGGTTTAAGTGCAATAGTCATGTTTTTAAGATGAAAGAAAGGAAGTCAAGTCAAGTGTAACCATTGACAGCAACTTGTTATTGTACATTTTTTTACCTCATGACCTTTGTTTGATCTAGCTGTCAATATACCTTGTTTGATCTAGCTGTCAATATACCTTGTTTGATCTAGCTGTCAATATACCTTGTTTGATCTAGCTGTCAATATACCTTGTTAGATCTAGCTGTCAATATACCTTGTTTGATCTAGCTGTCAATATGCCTTGTTAGATCTAGCTGTCAATATACCTTGTTTGATCTAGCTGTCAATATATCTTGTTTGATCTAGCTGTCAATATACCTTGTTTGATCTAGCTGTCAATATGCCTTGTTAGATCTAGCTGTCAATATACCTTGTTTGATCTAGCTGTCAATATACCTTGTTTGATCTAGCTGTCAATATACCTTGTTTGATCTAGCTGTCAATATACCTTGTTTTATCTAGCTGTCAATATACCTTGTTTGATCTAGCTGTCAATATACCTTGTTTGATCTAGCTGTCAATATACCTTGTTTGATCTAGCTGTCAATATACCTTGTTTGATCTAGCTGTCAATATACCTTGTTTGATCTAGCTGTCAATATACCTTGTTTGATCTAGCTGTCAATATACCTTGTTTGATCTAACTGTCAATATACCTTGTTTGATCTAGCTGTCAATATACCTTGTTTGATCTAGCTGTCAATATACCTTGTTTGATCTAGCTGTCAATATACCTTGTTTGATCTAGCTGTCAATATACCTTGTTTGATCTAGCTGTCAATATACCTTGTTTGATCTAGCTGTCAATATACCTTGTTTGATCTAGCTGTCAATATACCTTGTTTGATCTAGCTGTCAATATACCTTGTTTGATCTAGCTGTCAATATACCTTGTTTGATCTAGCTGTCAATATACCTTGTTAGATCTAGCTGTCAATATACCTTGTTAGATCTAGCTGTCAATATACCTTGTTTGAACTAGCTGTCAATATACCTTGTTAGATCTAGCTGTCAATATACCGTGTTTGATCTAGCTGTCAATATACCTTGTTTGATCTAGCTGCCAATATACCTTGTTTGATCTAGCTGTCAGTGGTTGGAGCTGGAGTTGGAGAATAGAGAAGAGTTGGCTTACAACACGTAAAAGGAAGCGAGCAGTGAGTTGTAAGGTCGCCTTGCCCCGTACAAAGACAGCCCTAATGCCGCACATGAACCAGTGCTCTCTCTATCAAATCCTTGTCCCGTACAAAGAAAGCCCTAATGCCGCACATGAACCAGTGCTCTCTCTATCAAATCCTTGAACCATACAAAGACAACCCTAATGCCGCACATGAACCAGTGCTCTCTCTATCAAATCCTTGTCCCATACAAAGACAGCCCAAATGCCGCACATGAACCAGTGCTCTCTCTATCAAATCCTTGCCCCGTACAAAGACAGGCCTAATGCCACACATGAACCAGTGCTCTCTCTATCAAATCCTTGCCCCGTACAAAGAGAGCCATAATGCCACACACGAACCAGTGCTCTCTCTATCAAATCCTTGTCCCGTACAAAGACAGGCCTAATGCCGCACATGAACCAGTGCTCTCTCTATCAAATCCTTGCCCGGTACAAAGACAGGCCTAATGCCACACATGAACCAGTGCTCTCTCTATCAAATCCTTGCCCGGTACAAAGACAGACCTAATGCCACACATGAACCAGTGCTCTCTCTATCAAATCCTTGCCCCGTACAAAGACAACCCTAATGCCGCACATGAACCAGTGCTCTCTCTATCAAATCCTTGTCCCGTTCGACTTTCATGTAGAACTCGACATTCGTACAGAATGTGTTCTATTGTCTCGACGTCCTCGATGCAGTGGCGACACCGTGTGTCGTAGTTTTCTCGAAACTGTCCAAAGTAAGCACCAATTGGACAGTGACCGACTCGGAACTGGGCTAGGACGGCCTGTACCGCACGATTAAGTTGCCACCATGCATCCCTTTTATCTGGTCTACTCTTTGCCCTGTGGATCTCACAGCCCTTATGGAAGTTTCAGTGGTCAGATGTTTGTGCTAGAAGAGAAGTTGTTCTTATAAGTAGCCTGATCTGTGTGGTGTCTCAGCGTCTGGCTATCTGATGGATATATTTGAATTTCATGTATATATGTTCAGAAGTTTAAGAAATCGAGTTCAGTCTTCTTAAGAGTATGCTAGTGCTAGTTAGATGTTGCTCGCCCTATACAACGAGCCTTCACAATCACTCAGGGTGACACCTATATAGAGGCGGTTTGTGGCACGCCTCTGGTGAAAAATATAAATATTTTTTAATGTTGTAATAACGAGATAAAATATTTTAATTTTTGAAACATTAACATTTTAATTGGTTAGTATTCTAATATGGAATCAAAACCACAGTGAAAATACAATTAAGTCTCTTGAAAAGAACACAAACTGGCCAAGCACCCTCTACAGCACCATCCTACTGCTAAGACATTGCAACCCCTCCCCTTAAATTAAACGCTGCTGTAGCTTTCTACATATTCATAATAACCAACTACACAGGTATTACACATATCAAGCACCAAATAGGCCATCTAAAAAAGTGACATATCTGAACACAGAACTATCAATCTCAATGTACTAGATGTATAATTTGCTACTGTTACCTGCAGACAACTGCCCCCCTCTGGAGCAGCAAATGGACAATCCTGGTGTGACCATAGTAAGCTGCAATGTGAAGAGCTGTCAGTCCGTTGATGTCTGCCTCATTCAGCAGCTGGGGACCATATTTACTATTCAGTAGAGCAATACAAGTTCCAGATCGACCATACCTGAACAAAACAGGCCGTTACAACAATGGTACATGAAAGGCTTTGTTTTATCTTAGTATGAAGTGGGCGTTTTTTAAACAATTGTACAAAGTTATAACATTGGTATTATGAGGGTTTTGTTTTAATGTTGGTATTACGGGTTCATTGTAAGCTTTACTGGTCTCATCCATGTTATATGTGTACTTAACATGGGCGTAGCCGGGAGGGGTTTGGGGTTCAACCCCCCCCCTTGAAATGAAATCTCCCCCCCTGGGGGGGTCGAAGTTTAGTGACTGATCTTTTGCTTTAATTTTGTTTATTTTAGGTGAAATTTTAATACTATCCCATCACTAGCCTTAGCACAGCCAAGGGGGTTTTGAGTTCAAAACCCCTACCAGGTGGTTTTGAGGGGTTTTTAGTTTGAAACCCACTACCAAGGGGTCTTGAGTTTGAAACCCCATACCAGCGGGTTTTGAGTTTAAAACCTCCTACCAGGGGGGAAAACCCCTACCAGGGGGTTTAAAGTTTAAAACCCCCCTACCAGGGGGTTTTGATTTTGAAACCCCCTACCAAGGGGTTTTGAGTTTAAAACCTCCCTACCAGGGGGGTTTTGCATTTAAATCCCCCTCTTCTATAAAACAAACAAAATGCAAACGACAATCCCCAAATTTCCAAGAGCACATCTAAGGAAGATTTTGATTTTAAACCCCTCTCCAAAATTTGCGATAAACCCCTCTTCAATAAAAAAAAAGCTAATTAAAAACTCAAAATTGAATGAGCGAAGCCAAAGTTGTTTTGAGTTTAAACCCCTCTTCGGCTGGGTTTGAAGCTAAAAATACCTCTTCAATATAAAAAAAGAGCAAATTACGAACTCAAAATGCTATGAGCATAGCCAAAGGGTTTTTTAGGTTTAAACCCCCCACCAGCGGGGTTTGAAACTAAAAAATAAATCTTCAAAATAAAAATAAACATTTCGCAATCAAAATGATATGAGCGTAGCCAAGCCTATTAAGTGTTTTGAGTTTAAATTTCCCTTCAGAGGGGTTTGATGCCAAAAAATATCTCTTCAATATGAAAAAAAAGCAAATTACACACTAAAATTCTTTGAGCGAGGCCAAACCAATGGGGGATTTTTGAGTTTCAACCCCTCTCCTCCAGATGGCTTTTTAAAAAGTTTAAAACCCCTCAAGATAGTTTTGAGTTCAAAATCCCCATACAGAGCGTTTTAAGGTTGAAAGCCTCTCTCTTCAATATTATTTCTAAAGCAAATTAGAGTCACCAAATTCTATGACCCCCTTGGCTGTGCTAAGGCAAGTGATGGTTTAGTATTAAAATTTCACCTAAAATAAACAAATGTGGTTTTGAATTTTAAAAAAAACAACTCCAGATATATTTTAGTTTAAAACCCCCCAACAGATGATTTTTATGATAAAACTTCACTTTGCGATATAACATCTAGAGCAAAATAGTCACTAATTCCAAGATCGTAGTCAAGAGAAGTTACACATGTCTACCAGTGGCTGGGCTCCATTAATAAAGTGCAATGAAATTGAAAAGCCCTAAATGTGGCTCTACAAAGATGGCTAAGACGGATTTTAAGAGTCAGTTATAGGGATCGGGTCTAAATCAAGGAAATCCTATGCCGAAATGGGAGTCGACCCCTTAGTAAGGTTGTGATGGAGCGTCGCATGAGGTTTGCGGGGCATGTTCTCAGACAAAATGAATTACGCATAAGATTTGCTATGACATCCTAGTACAACTTGGCGCCACACTTTCATGGAGGTCCTCAGAGCAGATGGGAATAGGTTTCAGACATTGCCAGTGACAGATTTTTGTGGAAACACCTTGCCAGCAAATGCGCCGAACGGCGCGGGAGGGTCTATGTCAGTAAGAATAGCACATTAGGTTTTTGAAAAAAAACTTTTTAATACAGGATAATGCACTGTAGGTACCTCAGAATATGCATTTTGTTGGTTTTCTTTCAAAACCAAAAATTGTGCTTGGTGGCGGGGCTCCGTCCCGCGCTGGGGGAGCTCTCAGCGCTCCCCCAGGCCCCTTGCTGGCAAAGGCGAGGAGTCGACAATGTTTTCACTAACTCCAGGAAGAACCTATTCTAGGGCACAATAAAAGTCTTCCAAAAAAATGAAGGGTCAGAATGTAATAGAGATTAATTATGTACACACACAGACACACATCCATCCATACAAACATTATTTATATAATCCCACCTAAACCCCCCCCCCCGAAAAAAAATCCTGGCTACGCCTATGGTACTTAATCTTGTTTGTGTCTGCTGTCAAAAATAGCGGCGCAATGAAAAAATGGATCCATGCATAAAGTAAAAACTAGCAATATTAGAAATTCACTTGTATTACAATTATAATTAAACCTTTACTTGCATTTCAATCTTTCTCCATTTTTATTTGCCCTTTTTCTCTCCCGCTCCCTCGCTGACTATCTCTCTCTCTCTCTCTCTCTCTCTCTCTCTCTCTGTTCCACTCTCTTTCGTTCTCTCTTTGTAGACACAGCCCAATAATCTAAAGATAGAAATGATTTCAAATATTTATTTCAAATATAGTTAATAACTTTGATATGAGAATTACTTTGCGAATATGATTCTTAACCCCTTTGTCACAGATAAGATCATTTATGTATAATGAACCAATAGGTACCATTTCTTACTTGGCGGCGAAGTGAAACGAGGATTGACCATCTTTGTTCTTTAATGTAGCTATGGAGCCCATCTTAATCAGTTCATCGATGGCACTCAGATGACCTTCTTTTGCAGCGTAGTGAAGAGGTATGCAGCCATAATCATCTTTCTCATTTTGGATGGAGATTACGTTTTTCTGCAAATAGTTACATTAGTATTCTCCGGAACATATTTTAATACATCTTTAATAAAACTAAAGTCCTTATCCACGAATTTCTGTAATAATAAGTACAACTTTTTATTTCTCCTGTGAGACAAAGTTATTTCTATTCTATTGACATCTATGACATACATCATCATACTCAAATCAAATCTTCTATCTACCCAATTTGTAACTAGCAAATTGCTTTCATCTCTACAGTATGAAGTGTTAAGAGTAACTTTATACCTCACTTCGATATCCCCCCCCCCTTTAAACGCTAAAAAGATCAACTCAGACGATATTTCGCCCTTACATGCATAGAGACAAGTAGCTGGCAGCAGATGGCCTCTGAAATAGACAGTTGTAGAGCTCTCACAAAGACCCCAGCACACACATTGGAGACCCAGAACAAACCTTTTGTAGAGAACAAGCGTAGAATACAAATGAAAAACTTCAATAGACCGCCAGACAATGGCTTTGTATGCACAAGATACGGAAAATATGTAGGTCTAGTTCACTTTACTAAAACGCTGACATACAAAGCGCATGCTAAGAAAAAGTGGCTTAAGTCCTATAATTAACATCTTATTTTTATTGCACTAAACCAACTAGCTTCTCTAAAAGGTTCTTTAGCTTCCTGTACAAAGTAAAACTGTATGGTCATTTCACGAGGTCTTCATAGCTCCCATGGTACAGAGAAAGCTAAAGGAAGGCAGGCATCAAAGACTGGACAGGCCGGTCATTGAAAAAAATTCAAGTCAAAGCAAAAGATTGAGAGGAATGGAGAAAGACGGTCGACAGATAATAGGTGGTACCCCATGAGACTAACAGATAGGTGAAGGGTAAGGACAAAGCTACTATCGTGTACCTTCAATAAAGTCACTCCTGTTTGATCCAGTTTGCCCCCACGTTGAATAGCGATATGGATGAAATTCCTGTTCTTTTTATCCTTGAAGCTGACGTCTGCACCACTGATAACTAAAAGCTGGGCAGCCGCCCAACAAGATTTGGAAACCGCCAATAGAAGTGGAGTGCTGTTGCTAATATCTCGACAATTTATGTCGGCGCCCTAGAGGAGACATTCAACATTTGATCTAAACCTGAATACTTGCAAGAAGTCATGCATTCAATCTACATGATATTTGACTGCTCTGGTCTGTACATTTACAAAATATTTGACTGTTTAGGTATATAGACAATAATAAAAGACATACATGTAAAAAAAAATGTCTGTAAAATGTTTTTTCTTGTTATGGATGTTCCTTCAGAGTTGAAGATTAACTACATCCTTGTCCTAAACTTTAGAATGACGACTGATGATGGTAGCGGGCAGGATGTGAACCCGGAAATATTGAGACAACCGAACAAAATCCAGCGCGCATTCCGCACGCTAAAGATAAAACAACATAATCAACAAAGTATCAAAATCACCAGAGGCAAGAACTTTCTTAAAATTGCTTTTATATAGTGTATCTTTCATGCTTATATCATGCTTAGTGCGATAGGATCCAATCGAACTAGAGCCCCCTTGTTATGTGGCCAAGCCGTAGCCAAGCTATTTTGGCCTCCCAGTCACACATCCCTCAAATACGTCTGTTGTGTGATGAAGGCACACACACACACACACACACACTCATACAAAGACACACATACACATATACATAAGTCTACCTACATGGTCAATTAAAAACTGTATGATCAAGGTGTGATCGAAGAGTGCTGCCCTGTGAAGGGGAGTCATCCTCATGGCGTCCAGGACAGTAACTGTGCTCATGAATTCATCTGTATTCATTTCCTTCATGACTTGAATCATTTCTAAGTTTCCCCTGGCACAGGCAAAGTGTAATGGAGTCGATCCGTCTTCCTATAACATAGACTGCAACTTTTACTAATATTTCAAGATATTTTTTCAATTTCTTTAATTATTTTAATTTATATTGCGTTAAATGTGCTCTGACCTGTTGAACTTTCAGAGAAGCTCCAGCAGAAAGACAAACTCTCACAGACTAGGGAGATAACACAGTGAAAGATTAGACAATAGAACCTCTCTTACCATAGGTAAGGTCTAATAATCTAGTGCCCAATGAATTGGTCACAACCAGTTACATAATGATCTAATATTTCATTGCTCACGCAATTGTTCTATACATATGCTGAAACTCTAATTAGAAGAGCGAGGCTTATTTAATGTGTACATGTGTGTGTGTGAGTGTATATGTGTGTGTTTGTGTGAGAGAGAGAGGGAGGGGGGAGAAATACATTTTCAATTTAAAAAACAACAACATTTCATTGAAGTGCTTACTTTTTTACCAAATTATTGAAAGAGTTCAATATAAGTCTACACATCTTGAACTGATTGTATTTAGTACATTGTTTATTTATTTTTTTCCTAAGGTTAACATTTGTAGTTTTGAAATAGAGTTTGACCATTTTTTTAAACATATTCAAATAAAGATAAACTTGTTTGCTCTGACTATTTCAGTGTTGAACAGAGTGAGACAGAGAACACCTTGTATAGAGTCTAAATACACGCTATTTATCGTGTTACTTTAATGTCGCCGCTGTTCACAGCTGAGTGAAGAGGAAAATTATTTTCTTTGTCTTTGAGATATAAAATTTGATGACTAGTCCAACCCGATTTTATAGCTGGGGAAGAAAAAATAAGCATATTTTAACAAAAGCCAACGGCAGATCAATATGTCAGCTTGATTTTGTTTTCCATGTAATCGATGCAAACAGTTCTGTGTATTAACACAGTGTTTCTCATACTTTTAATTTCGATGTTCCACCCTCCCCAAACCAAAAAGAAATACGTTCGCAGTCCTCCTGATTCAGCTCTAAAACATGGGCGCCCGCAGGGGGGGGGGATGCAAAGAGATGCACTATTAGTTCAATCAAATTCTAATTAATAACTGAACAAGTAGTGCTTCCACTGGTGACTGAAGTACAGTTGTAGTAGACTAGCTTAGGCTTATCAGGAATTGATGGCTGACCATGTACGTGCAACCCTTTTGAATTCTGAGTAACTTTTAGCCAGTTTTTTACACCTTCAAATCAATTTACTTCTGCTAGGAAGCAACTTAACATGTAGTGCTTCCACTGAAATAAAGCTAATAAGGGTAAGCTATTATTGTAATAAACTAGAATAGGCTAATCTGTAGTTCATGTCCAACCATGTTCTTCAAGATCTCTTGTAAGCGGACATGTTTTGTTTACGAAAAAACAACAACAATGGTAAGTCAGTCCATAACAGTTGTGATAAATTATAGAAACGCATTTACCAAGACAAAATTTGTTCCTAAGAATGAGAAGATACTTCGATTTTCATCCCTACTCTCGAGCGTAAAAAGAATCATACTTAAAAACTGAAACGACATCTCTTAATTTAATTCTACATCATTTTTGAAACTCAACCTGGATCTTGGACAATATGTCAACAATGTATGTAATAGAACTGAGAAGTTGTGTATATAACTGAACTGACCTCCATCTAATATAGCTTTTATTGCGTCTGATGCGCCGCACCTGGCAGCTGTGTGAATCGCAAAATAGCCACGGTCATCTTTAACGTTTGGCTGAGCTCCACTCTCCATCTGTTGAAGATTAACAATGCATCAGTATAGTAGGTATTGCTTTGGAAATAGAGTTGCTCTAGATCTAATATTAGTATACATTATTATTCACTTTGTTTAGATGTTATAATAAATGTACAACAAAAATGAAGTCCTAAGACTGTAGGTCTATATTAAATAATAAATGTTATGTAATGAATTAACAACCAAAGTTTGTTCTGTTTGTTCCTGCTGCTCCAATGATAAGCGTTATTAGACCAACTGGCAATAAATGTTTTTTTTATAGTGTCACGTATTACGAATTGAATTCTACTTTTAAATGGCTTGTCTAGGGGAACGTGACAATAGAAAAGGAGTTGTGTCACTTATCTTAAGTCTGAATTTAATCAAAGACTTACAATGAATAACAAAAAAAAATGACACAAGAAATCGGAAGGTAAACTATCAACTTAATGTTTAATCAAATATAAAGTTACAAGAAAGAAAAAATAAACATTTACTCAATACAGAATTGATGTGTTGACCAAAACCCTTTTACAAAAATGGCATGTAAAAATATTACAATACAAGAGTTTGAAAATGTAATTACAAATACAAGCAAGCAAGGCCTTGAACAAAAGAAAAAAAAACTTACACGATCAAGTGGTATACCACGCACGGGTAACGCAATGTCTCCGCTATTCTGTCCCACGGCTGTCTCCGTATGTCTGTCCGTCAACGTTACGCGAGCGGTCTTATATAATCTACCGCGTGTCGATATCTCGTATATTCTAGAACAGAAAGTCATCAACACCCAGATCTAGAACGCTCTTCAAAGAGACAGAAAAAAAAACACCCTCCTTTCAACCAGAGGTACACACACAGGTCAAGGACCGGTCACTGTCTGTGTGGCTTGACGAATAAAAAAAAAACTTATTACACAAGGGGCAGACAACCTCCCCGTCTCTCGACCGCAACAGGTCAAAGAAGAAAAAAAACAATGCCTAGATACGTAACACCTCCCTCCTAAAAATAAAAAGTTTACATTTCCACGAAATGGAAATCTTTTTAGAATTACAAAAAAAATATTTACATTACAGAATGTATTTATCATGATATATATAAAAAAATATATACATCAAAATACTTTTTACAATCTAGACAAGGCATCGGCGATAACATTTTCGCTGCCTTTTATGTGTTTAAGATCTAGGTTGTACTCTTGTAAAAATAAACTCCACCTGAGAAGTCGTTGGTTCTTGCCAGACATTTTGTGGATAAATGTAAGGGGATTGTGGTCAGTAAATACAACCAGTGGCCATCTGGACCCACTGATATAAAAATCAAAGTGTTGTATAGAAAGAATCAACCCAAGACATTCTTTTTCCACAGTAGAATAATTTCTTTGATGTCTATTAAATTTCTTGGAAAAGAAACAAATAGGGTGCTCTACTTGGAAATTATCTTCTTGGTAAAGGACTGACCCAACACCTGTGTCACTGGCGTCAATAGCTAACCTAAAAGGTTTTCCGAAGTCAGGAGCCATCAAAATGGGAGAGCTAGATAATATCTGCTTGATCTGGTTAAAGGCTTTCTGACATTCATCCGTCCAAGTAAATCGGACGTTCTTTCTCAGGAGGTTTGTTAAAGGACTGGCAATGACAGAAAAATTTTCGCAAAATTTTCTATAATATCCAGACATTCCCAAAAATCTTCGGAGTTGTTTCCGATCAGCAGGGATAGGGAAAGCTTGGATAGCTTCTACTTTGGCCATTACAGGTTTCACCTGGCCTTGTCCTACAATATGGCCTAAGTATTGGATGGAAGCCTGGCAAAAATCACTCTTACTCAGGTTTACAGTAATTTTTGCATGTAACAGTTTAGTAAAAAGACAATGCAGTTGTTTACAATGGCTAGAAAAATCTTGGCTAAAAATTACTACATCGTCTATGTATGCGTGGCAATTCTCCATGTCAGCAAGCAGGGCATTTATCATTCTCTGGAAAGTGGCAGGAGCATTCTTCATGCCAAATGGCATCACTTTGTATTGGTACAGACCATCAGGGGTGACAAAGGCGGAGATTTCCTTTGCCCTATCAGTCAGGGGAACCTGCCAATAACCTGAAAGTAGGTCTATTTTGGTGATGTACTTAGCGTCACCAATACGATCTATGAGATCGTCTATCCTAGGGATAGGAAACGAATCGGTCTTTGTTACAGCATTTACCTTACGGTAGTCTGTACAAAAACGATAAGTCTTGTCCTGTTTAGGTATCAAGACACATGGGGAGCTCCAGCTACTGGAACTTGGTTCAATGAGGTCATTTTCAAGCATATACTTGATTTCTGACCTAAGTATGGCAAGTTTTTCAGGGTTGACCCTGTAAGGATGCTGCTTGACTGGAGTAGCCTCGCCAACATCTACATCATGCATTATAACATTAGTCTGTTTTGGTACATCAGAAAAAATGTCATTAAATTCATTAATGAGTTTCATGATAACTGGCCTTTCTGTCGAAGACAGATGAGACAGTTTTACATCCAAATTCTGTAATACAAAAGAATTAGGTATTTTGTATTGTCCAAATTTCTCCTTTACAATATCATCATCAATAGGAGAAACATGGCTATTTGAACAACTTTTGACTGTATTTAAAACACAATTACTCTTCTCTGAGTGATCTGGCCGAGATACATAAGGCTTCAGCATGTTTATATGACATAGCTGAGTCTTTTTCCTACGGTCAGGGGTTTTGATTGTGTAATTGAGGTCACTAATTTTGGTCTCAATTTCATAGGGACCAAAATATCTGGCTTGCAAGGGTTGACCTGGTATGGGCAAAAATACAAGCACCTTATCCCCGGGAGAAAATTCTCTAACACGGGCCTTTCTATCATACCAGCGTTTCATGCTGGATTGGGTGTTTTGTAAGTTATTTTTGGCCAGAACACAAGCATCATAAAGTCTAGTTTTAAACTTACTTACATAGTCTAAAAGTCCTTCAGTGGCTGTTGGTGACAACAAAGTCTCTTTTATACATTTCAAGGGACCGCGCACCGAATGGCCAAAGACTAAGTCAAAAGGGCTGAATCCCAACGATTCCTGGACGGATTCACGGGTTGCAAACAGCAGCATGTGGATTCCTTCGTCCCAGTCTTTTTCGTGCTCAAAGCAATAGGTTCGGATCATGTTCTTGAGAGTCTGATGGAATCGCTCAAGAGCGCCTTGCGACTCGGCATGATACGCACTCGACATGCAGTGTTTGATGCCCAACTGAGTCATGACTTGCTTGAAAAGATTGGCCGTGAAATTCGTTCCTTGGTCCGATTGGATGGACTTTGGTAGACCAAATAGAGTAAAGAACTTGATTAAGGCCTTTACAATGTTTGATGCTTTTATGTTCCTTAGAGGAATAGCCTCAGGAAAACGAGTTGAAGCACACATAATGGTCAACAGGTATTGGTTGCCAGCTTTTGTCCTTGGGAGAGGACCAACACAGTCAATAAGTACTCTGCTGAAAGGTTCTTCAAAGGCTGGAATCGGCTTCAGAGGAGCAACAGGGATCTTTTGATTTGGCTTGCCAACCATCTGACAGGCATGACAGGATCGGCAGTACTGGATGACATCTTTCTTCAAACGTGGCCAGAAGAAGTGTGACATAATCTTGTGGTATGTCTTGTGGATGCCGAGATGACCTGACATTGGTGTGTCATGAGCCAGATTCATGATGTACGCTCGGTATCTTTCTGGTAACACGATTTGATGGCATATTCTCCATTCTTCTTCGTTGGATGCGTCTGGAGGTTTCCATTTCCTGAAGAGCATATCATCTTGGATGTAGTAGCACGTTGATGCTAGCTCTGCCTCTTGTGATGTCATTGCGGTTTCTCGGAGTTTGGCGAGCTCTGGATCCTTCTTTTGGTCCTCAATCAACTGTTTTCGAGTTGATGCCGGCTTTTCAGAATTTGGCGTTGGTTCTTCTTCAAGAGAAGCAAAGAATGTGGTGCTCAAGTCCACATCATCGTGGTTACTGTTGGCTTTGACGACGTTCTCTTCTTGAGATGCTTTCAACCTCATTGCCCTTGTTACTGCACACGCTGGATATAACTCTAGGTCTTCCTCGGGTGTGGCAGATAAGTCGGGTGTTTGAGTGACGATGGGTTCGGCTATCACCTTTCCACCTGCTAAGTCATTGCCTAACAGCAACGAGATGCCTTCCAATGGTAATGTTGGTCGGACACCTACAACAACCGGTCCAGTAATGAGATTTGACTTTATGTCGATTAGATGTAGAGGCACATCTATACATCCAAGCTCTACGCCTCGTAACAGGATGCTCTTCCCAGTCGATGATGATTTTGACAAGGGCAAGATACCCTCTAAAAGTAGCGATTGTGAGGCACCTGTGTCTCTCAAAATGGTGATAGGTCGTAGACTTGTAGAATCACCGGGTAGTGATACGAATCCTTCCGAAATGAAAGGCTTAAAATCCTCTAATAAAACATCAATTTTGGTTGATGCAGACTGGACTTGGGTCGAACTCTCGCTGGAGTCATTGACATCTTTAGGAGACGCAGTGGAGAAACTCTTTCTTGAGTCAGTAGAACATTTTTTGGATGTATTTGGAGAACTCTTGATGGAGTCATTGGAACATCGGGGTGATGTCTTATGGGAACTCTTGATAGAGTCATGGGAACATCGGGATGACGTATTATGGGAACTCTGGATAGAGTCATTGGAACATCGGGGTGATGTCTTATGGGAACTCTGGATAGAGTCATTGGAACATCGGGGTGATGTATTATGGGAACTCTGGATAGAGTCATGGGAACATCGGGATGATGTATTATGGGAACTCTGGATAGAGTCATTGGAACATCGGCTTGATGTATTTGAAAAACTCTTGTTTGAGTCATTGGAACATCGTACAGATGAATTTGAAGAACTCGCTGTTGAGTCATTTGAACACCGTGGAGACATTTTCGGAGAGTCTTGTACAGTCAATACATTTGAAACAGGTGGTGTCGAGGTATTCTTGATATGACTTGAGGATGAGGGAGTAAACCTCGACGACCACTGTAATGTGCAAGCGCTGACTTTTGAAGGAGCTTTTTCGTTTCTCTTCTTCAATTTCCAACAATCGTCAATTTTATGGCCTTCTCGTTTGCAGTATGAACAAGTAGCTTTACTTGTAGTAGGTTTTCTGTCATTTGTACTGCTGTTCTTGATGGAGTTGCTAGCAATGGACTCAGGCTGTTTGACTTGTTTTGGCTTGACATCCGTCGTATACTTGGCAAATTGATGTGATATTATATAATCGTCTGCCAACACTGCAGCCTTGTGCACATCTTCCTCGCCACGATCAGCTATATGCGTACGGACGTCCAGCCGCACACAACTCTTGAACTCTTCCATCAGCATTAAGTTCTTGAATTTGGCAAAGTCGGTGCCGATTTCCCTGGAAGTGAGCCATTTCTCAAAGCGTCGCTCCTTTTCCCGCAGGAATTCTACATGGGTTTGGCCATCCGATTTGCGACAATCCCTGAACTGCTTTTGGTAAGCTTCCGGAACAAGTTCATATGCCTTAAGAATTAAGGCCTTAACAACATTATAATCTTTTTGTTGTTCAATGGTCAAAGAACAAAATACCTCTGCAGCTCTACCAGTCAAAACTGTTTGCAGCAAAGTGGGCCACAAAGTTTCAGGTACATTAAAATTTTTCACAGCAAGTTCAAATTGTGGAAAATAATTGTCAATTGTGGCTTCATTAAAGCGTGGAATTATTTTCAAAAATTTTATTGCTTCAGCAGTATGACTGGCAGGGGAAGAATCTGGTCTTACATTAGCAGCTAACTCTAATTTTTTTAACTCTATTTGTAATTTCATTTCTATTTCTTTCTGCTCTCTCTGCTCTCTAGCCGCTGCAAGCTCTAATTCTTTTTGTTTAATTTCCTTCTGGGCTTCTATTTCCATTTGTTTTAATTTTATCTGAAGTTCTAAATCTGATTTACCCTCATCGGGTCTAAGGGTTTCTAAAAGGTCTTCAGAAAACACTTCCTCGTCTACATAATGGATTACAATGTTATCTCTGATTTCTTGTTTAAGGGCATTTGATTTTATTTTTAACCCTAAATGTTTAGAAATAAGGACCAGTTCCTTCCTAGTAAAAGCATCAAGCTCTTCCACAGTGGGATTTGAAAGAAAAACCTGAATATCCATGACTAACTAACAACTATTACAAGCAAAAAAAAATGTATACAATGTAAATATACAGTACAAAATCAGTACAACAAAAGAAACCTTAAGAGAGTTTGGTCAATACTATTGATACTTTACTTCCGACTCTTTGAACCAAAAAAAATTTTGTTAAAGTCAACTTCGCCTTTACAAAATTACTCAAGTAAGACGAAAATAGGTTCAGAAAAATATCCGGGACGAAAGCCCTCAAACTTCTTTTGTCACGTATTACGAATTGAATTCTACTTTTAAATGGCTTGTCTAGGGGAACGTGACAATAGAAAAGGAGTTGTGTCACTTATCTTAAGTCTGAATTTAATCAAAGACTTACAATGAATAACAAAAAAAAATGACACAAGAAATCGGAAGGTAAAATATCAACTTAATGTTTAATCAAATATAAAGTTACAAGAAAGAAAAAATAAACATTTACTCAATACAGAATTGATGTGTTGACCAAAACCCTTTTACAAAAATGGCATGTAAAAATATTACAATACAAGAGTTTGAAAATGTAATTACAAATACAAGCAAGCAAGGCCTTGAACAAAAGAAAAAAAAACTTACACGATCAAGTGGTATACCACGCACGGGTAACGCAATGTCTCCGCTATTCTGTCCCACGGCTGTCTCCGTATGTCTGTCCGTCAACGTTACGCGAGCGGTCTTATATAATCTACCGCGTGTCGATATCTCGTATATTCTAGAACAGAAAGTCATCAACACCCAGATCTAGAACGCTCTTCAAAGAGACAGAAAAAAAAACACCCTCCTTTCAACCAGAGGTACACACACAGGTCAAGGACCGGTCACTGTCTGTGTGGCTTGACGAATAAAAAAAAAACTTATTACACAAGGGGCAGACAACCTCCCCGTCTCTCGACCGCAACAGGTCAAAGAAGAAAAAAAACAATGCCTAGATACGTAACAATAGTAACACGTCAAATGATATTTTAACAAGTCCTAATAATGGCTTCAATTTAACAAAAGAAAAACGAATATGTCCATTACCATAATGCTCACTGCTTCTCCATTGTTTTTAGCAGCCGCGTAATGTAAAGCTGTCATTCCATTTTCCCCTCTCCAACTTGGGTCCACCCCATTGTCCAGTAAAGTCTTGATCATGCAAAAAGAAAACAAAAAGTTAAAAGCAAACATTTTTCTGCTTAAAAAAAAACAACATATTGCTAATATCGTGCCTTTTTTTTTGTCAAATTATGAAGATTGAACAGGCGCCCCGGTAGGGCTACTAAGATTAACTCTGGTGTCAGTTTTCATTTATTGAAATATAGAAAAGCATGAATTCATTTAAACACTAACTACAAGCATTGATG
Source organism: Biomphalaria sudanica (assembly GCA_036873155.1). NCBI lineage: Eukaryota > Metazoa > Mollusca > Gastropoda > Planorbidae > Biomphalaria > Biomphalaria sudanica. The sequence goes on from JAZGLO010006698.1 coordinate 2,703,505, forward strand.
TAGCTAGGAATTTTTCGGGGGGGGGGGGGATTAGGTTGTTTTTTTTGCTCCTCTCCCTTACACACACACACACACATATATGTGTGTATATGTAATTATTATTCATTACAATCAGTGGCTCCGTTATTTCAGACGTTTATTTGTACCCTAGAATAGGCTCTTTATGGAGTTAGTGGAACGACAGTAGACACCTCTCCCTTGCCTTGGGTGAGCGTTGAGTTCCCCTAGCAGGCAGCATTAGATACATGTAATGAGGTATCTACTATTGTCTACACTACACTATCCTGCTAATCTTCTATTAAATGTTGTCGCCAAAATATCAAATCTGCTTATTACTACGCTTTATTATTAGAGATCAGTGACTGATAGAAATTGGTAACTATAGTTATGCTTTATAAAATTTAGAAAGTGTTTTCCTTTAGGATTTTGTTGTCGTTTTTTTTTTTAATTCAATATATCCCCGCCTCTTCAATGGAGTTTGGTGACTAATTTTCTAATGACTTTTTATATTTATCAGCGTATTACATTTATGATTGCGTTACATTTATGAGTGTGCTACATGTATGAATGTGTTATCTTTGAGTGTGTTACATGTATGAGTGTGCTACATGTATGAGTGTGTTATCTTTAAGTGTGTTACATTTATGAGTGTGCTACATGTATGAGTGTGCTACATGTATGAGTGTGCTACATGTATGAGTGTGTTATCTTTGAGTGTGTTACATGTATGAGTGTGCTACATGTATGAGTGTGCTACATGTATGAGTGTGCTACATGTATAAGTGTTTCACCTTTATGACTTCAACATTATTTAGTTCAGCTGCCACGTGCACGGCCATCATATTTCGGTGATTTCTGGCTTTGGGGTTGGCGCCCCTCTGTAAGAGCATAGATACTATCTGTGCATTGGCAGATACAACGGCCAGATGTAGAGCAGTGTTTCCATCTCTGTCTTGCAGGCTCAGATCTACGTAAGATACACAAGCAGGTTTAGACAAATACGAGAACAAAAATCTTTCTTAGATTCATTTTGTTGAACTAGATCTATTTCAAGCAATATTCAACTGACCAGCATTGAATGAGATCAGTGTATCCACAACATCCGAATGACCTTTGTGTGCTGCCAGATGCAAAGCAGTTTTTCCCATTTTGTTTTTTGCGTTGATTCGACTTGGATCTTTACTGATAATCCGTGAGACTTCATTTGCGTCTCCTGATTGAGCACACTTTAGGAAATAGGGATCAAAAGGGATCAATATGAGATGACTTGTCTTATATATATATATATTTATGATATATTTTATATTATATATTTATTTATTTATAATTATTTATTGGTGTGTTTAAAGCTTATTAAGTTATTCCCTCTTGCTGATTGCATTCCTTGCCGTCCTGCGTGAGGCGAGGCTAAGATGTAAAAATCTTCAAATCTGAAGGAACACTGGAAACATGTGAAACAAAAAGTGAACAGTGTAAGGAAGACATCATTCTAACATAGTGATTGTACGGCACATTGTATGATGTGAAATTATATTAGGGTTAAAGTATACAATGGTTCTACAAAAGACTTAGTGATTTTCATTAAAACAATTCAAGTCATCGCTTACTTGTTATAAAAGACCGTTAGAATTAATGTTTTCTGTTTTAAACAATACAACTCTTATTATTGCTTTTGACTATTGCACAGATTACCTTGTGAATATACACCGGGCCGTCACTTAACAAGCAATATTCAAAAATTGCATTCTCAGATTGGCGTGTGTATTCAGGAGCCTGGAAATCATTTATACTGCTGTGGGCTATGTCTAACTGAGTTTTCTTTGATTTCTGGAAATTACAGTAGTATTTGATATAAATTGCATACATGAACTATACTTATACAATAAACACATATTATAAATAATCGATACAATCAGTAACGCAAATTCAAGTTACTGTTAGCCTACATTGTTCAATGAATGATAAAACTAAACAAAATATGCTAACCACACAATAAGTCTTAAGTCGCTTCATTTTGGTTCAAACAAGAAAATTCTGATTTTCTTACGACAATCTCACGATTGGAACACACAACGATCAGAAACTAGGCACCAAAATAGTTTGTAGCATCTGAACATCTGATTGTCTGTGGATGAGATTTTATAATTATAATAGCTTACTGTCTTTAGTACTACAAAATTGTGTTGTTTTTGTCTATTGTCATGAATCTGTTATTACAAGAGAGAATATTTAACGCAAATGTTTTAGGCCTATTACTTAGCAACAAACTACAGACTACGTGGTTTGTTCTTTTTTCATGAGAGTAAATGCTACAAAGAAATGTCGGGTGTCAGATACCAGGAAAAGAAGACAAATGTAATGTTACAGTTTAACACTCTGGCTGGCAAAAAGAAGAAGAAACTCCTTAATGCTGGTAGTGTAATACTATATAGAAGTTGATCTTTATTATTTGGTCTGTCGTCACGATGAACGCTAGTTCGAACACAATCATCCGCTGTATTCCTAAAGGAGGACCGGACTATTGCGTAGATATAATTAACGTCATTTTCAGAAGGAACATTCGAAACTTGCATAAGATGATCGAATATTCACATTTTATTAAAGTTCGACCATTAGTAAAATTACGAAGGCTAGAGACACTTCAGGAAAGAAGACTAAAAAAGGAGCAATAGTACATAAAACTCTGAACCATAATTTACAAATGTAAAAAAACAAACAAAAAAAAAACAACAAACCTAATGAAATATTCAAAAAGCACATAAAAATAAAGGGACATTTCTTATTCATGGTAGGATCATTCGTACAAGTGTCCCTTCATCTCTAATGCCTCTAGAGCGTGGAAGGGGATGCATGAATCAACCAGGAAAACCAAAGACTTAGCAAAGTCACTGATAACATATATGACTAGACTCAACTAGATCAGGGGTTCTCAACCTGTGGATCGCTACCCCCTTGGGGGTCGATTGACCATTTGCCAGGGGTCGGCTTAGACCAGTGGTGCCCTAAATACGGCCCACGGGCCAGATCCGGCCAACGACGTGGTTCCATCCGGCCCGCCAAAATGTTAACACAAATTGTAGAAAAAAACCCATCCAAAAAAAAATGATGACAAAAGTATCTTTACCTACGTTAGGGCCCTCATTTTTTTTAGTTAAATGGTACCATGACCTTTAATATTCGTACGTTTATTAAATAGAGCTCTGAATGTAGAATCTACCAGAAAAAGTGAACGGATCTTTACTTTTTGAGGAAACTGATAATAAGCCAACATATGTTCGATTTGTAAAGCAAGTGTGACATTTTAAAAAGAGAAACGCGTAAACGGCATTATAAAACAAATATGGCGACATTCTTGATTTAAACCGAGAATAAAAGAGAGTTGAACTACGCCTACAGATTGGAGGATCGATGGGAATGTTGACTAAAAAGAGAAAATGAGTCGTTGCAAGGTTAGCTACAACGTTGCTCATATTATAAGGATAGAAATCAAGCCATTTTCTGGCCTTTGAAAAAGAAGAAAAGCTTAAAATATACAATTTATTAATGTAAGTTCTAGATCCAAGGGTTTCTACTCTAATAGTTTCTGGTCATTTTTAATTCGTTTTTGTACCGTTTCATTCGTGTGGCCCGCGACACAAGTGTTGGAAATTAATATGGCCCACAGGTCGAATTAGGTTGGGCATCAATGGCTTAGACCATCAAAAATAAGGATTGTTATTGTCTATTCTTCTATGAGATGTACTGTGTATGTCTATTGGGGGGGGGGGGGGGTCGCGGCAGTGTGGTATATTGTAAAAAGGGGTCGGCTAGTTTAAAAGGTTGAGAACCGCTGAACTAGATTGACCCAAGAAAGGCGTGGGACGTAATTATCGTCTCTTTTGAAGTAACGTCTGTAATTTATAAATACTAAAAAAAAGTAAGTCAATCTCTAGAGTGGTGAATACTCTCTACATCTGAATCAGTTTGGTCTTGTCTGAGTAAGGATTTAGATCAATGATAATTCTAGTTCTAGGTCCACATATTTCTTATCTTATCTTATATAATACAGACGTTACTTCAAAAAAGAAGATGATTACGTCCTACGCGTCATGCATTTAGTCATGCATATTAACCAATGACTTAAATTCTGCCAAGTCACTGGTTTTTCTGGCTAGCTCAGGCAACCCATTCCATTATTTTATCTAGATATTTTGAATAATCTAGTCTAGAATAATTTAGATTTTAGATCGTAAGCCCCCTTTTTATGTATCTTGATTGACTTGATTTAAGTTAAACTTTACACGCTGATAATGTTACCATTGTCGAGCATCTTTAGATAAAATTGCTTTAGCCCAGTGGCTGCTCTGACGAAGATCTAGATCTACCTAGAATAATAAATTCTTAGCTAATCTTGATATAGATCTCTATATAAAAAGATATCTGACAAACTAGACATAGGAAATACAGACCAAAAAATTGTGTAAATGTGTTATTTTTTCGGTTTAATTGGTTTGTTACGTTCGAATTCCCGCAGCGATCTACAAGTGCAAATTTTTCGAAAAGCAATGTTTGCAAAAAATACACAAATCGTTTGTAGACATTAGAGATCTACTAGTCGATACCCGAACTTTGTTACGTTGATTCAGCTAGTTCATTTGTCTAAAAACCAAATTAATTAATTAATTAATTAGTGGTAAATTATAACATTATTTTTTATAAAGAGGGAAATAAATCTTACAATAATGAGAATTTCAGCTGTATATATGCATTTGCCCCTTATATAAGCTTTGATTTTACAACACCTCTATTCTAATCAGAACTTAATGAAACCTTCAGGAACCTGCACGGAACCTGGACGCGTACCGCGAATCTCAATAAACGACTAAAGATTTTCTTAGAAATTTAAATCTATATATATCGCTGAGTAAGGAATTACTAGCTTGTTGGTCACATGGAAAAAACTCTGGTTAGACTGTTATAATTTTTTAAAGTAAAAAAATAAATGTAACTTTGGCTTGCGTACTAGACTTAGATCTAGAGCCCACATAATTTTTGAAGAAAAACGTATACATTTAGTCACTTTTTATTTCGTAAATAGTACTTCTTAGATAACATTTAGATTTGTAAACTAGAAAATGTTCTAACTGGAGAGGAGCAGGTACACCTAACATTTAGCCAGGGTGACTTTTAGAGCTCGCAATAAGATTCTTCAGAGGAATTTGGGTCAGAGTATAGAAAGGATGGGACTGAAGCAGTAGAAGAAGGTCACAGATCAAATTTAGAGGGAGGTCAATACATAAGAATAGACTGAAAAGTAAAAACACTTCCGAGCCTAGGTAACCAGGGTTCGAATCCTGCTAAAGACTGTGATTTAGTTAGCCGTCGGCTACATAAACATAGATCGCAAGGCCTGAAGAGGGCACGTCCGTAATAAAATAATAAATGTTCAAAGAATTATTTGAGGTTGTATTACATTTGAAAACAAACTGAACAACCTATAATACAATAGGCATTTTTCCATTTCTTTAATAGAAATCTATACTCTGAGGCATTTTACGTCTCGAGAGACGATTTTTTACATTTCTAATTTCTTATTTCACTCAAGAGGCCAATCCTTGACACACAGTTTTCTATGGTGGCAGTAGGAAGAAAAGAGTGATTGATTCTGAACGATGCAAGATAAATAGCATTGTCATCAGCGGTCTTAGTTAAGACAAATGTCTGCAGAACGTGAGACTGAAAAGACTAATTTCATAGTTGAAAGTCTCAATGAAATTACCCCTTAAGACTTTCCCGTGATTGTGTGTAGATGCAAGGCAGCACTGGTTTGAATTCACAGTTTTCCTTCTCGTAAGTGAGTATCCAGTATTTTCTAACGAGCCAATCCTGTCTAAAGCTTACCATTTTAGGGCGCCAGTCGCTCGCCTTTGTCCCTTCTACTGTTAGTGAAAACAATTTTGGCGGACTCAATATCTGAGCCACACGTGAAGGTCAATCGTTGGACTGGTTGTCAGAATTTATTTTAGACGCATACCATTGGGAAGCATTTTATATGTAGTGGATTGCTTATATCTATTACCAGTTTCATCAATGAAAACTTTGGCGATCGTAAGATAAAAATATAATTAAAAGTTTTGTAAATTTTCCTTTTCAGCAAGACAAAACAGATCCTCGTATCATGCACACTTATCACTCTTATTTTGTAATAAGGAAATATTTTTTTATTTTTTTTTAAATAGGATACCTTAACTTTTTAGCTTTTGACTTCAGTTGTCGAGCTTGGTACATCCTAGGAATCCTTGGGCTTTTGACTCTTTTTTTTTTGCCTCTTTTTTTTTGGCATTGCCTCTTTTTTGGGCTATTGGCCTCTTTATTGGGCTTTTTTTTTTCAAGGAATACATGTTACATACTATTTTATATTAATTTTTATTTATTTATTTTTATTTTATATTATTTCATAAAAACAACATTTTTCTGAAGGAAATAGTTTCAAAAACACATTCCAGGATTTCCAGCATGATCGTGGAGTAAAGTTTCATAAAGAGGTCACAGCAAGGGTCTATAAAATGATGACAGCAAGGGTCCAGAAAATGGTGACAGCGAAGGTCCAGAAAATGGTGACAGTAAGGGTCCAGAAAATAAATGTCCACTCACAAAATTATTTCAAATGTTCCTCAAAATAAATATCCCCCTTCCCCCCCCCCCCCCCAATTTAAAAAAAAAGACTTATGAGTTATTAAAATTCATTTTTTTTTTTTTAATTAATTTATTATTTTTCAACAATTTTTCTCTTAAGATCCTAAGACAAAGGACCTCCATCCTCTATCATTTTGAATTCTCTAGGGTCTGCTAGAGTTACAAAAATGTACATATAATGAAACAATTTAGTTTCTATAAAAGTATAGAGCTCAAGATAAGTGAAGACCTTAAAAATTATTTCATTTTTGAAATTATAACTCATTTCAAGATTAAATTTATTAGTTGAAAAATATTTAATAAGTCAATCTTGTCCATACTGTAATAACAATTTAGTCGTCCATTTGCTACATTATCATGAAATCATGTCCGTTTGGGTTGTCTTGGAAATTTATTTATTTGGTTAAAGGGATGTGATGTGTTACTGTGTTTCATATTGGTGCATGTCTACATAAATAATTATTTTGTATTTATATAAAAAAGATATTAAAGTTAATATTGGTTTTACATACAAATGTACAAGTTAAAGAAAACTATTTTTATTACGGTACAAAATATATTGTAATAAATACTATTTTCAATTTTAGATAATAAAGTATGCTAAATAGTATATTTAAGTTTTTGTTATTTTGAATATTTACTACAAACAAATATTTTTATCATTAAAATTTGTAACATTTTGTTATTTAAAAAATCTATAGAGTTCTCTAAGTCATTGCACTACGAAAATAAAAAACGGAAAGGTTATATATTCAAAGGAAGATAACTGTTGGAAAAGACGTCATTTATTTTTAATTTAAATAAATGTTACTAAATTTAAAATTGTATAGGTAAGCTATAGATTTTATCATTATTTAACATTATCTTTCTTTTTAGTGCTATTGTTTTAAACCATAAAAATGTTTTATTTGATTTAAAGATTTATATTTTGAAGCAATATTTGCTAAAATTTATTTATATCAATATTGTAGATTTTTGTTTAAAAAGAAACTATTAAAATTGATATTATATATAAATAAAAGCCAAACATGTATACCTATGTGTGTAACCCAGGACGCCAGGGTCAGAAATCGGTTCATCGAGCCGAAGGTACCGAGTTCCGATCTCGGTATTGGCATTTTCATTTTAAAAAAAAATCTTTTAGATAACCTTCAAAATTGACAATATTGTATGAATATATTTATATATGCAGGAACTATTCCCTACATATGTTCAACAACGAGTCCTTGGCTCAATGGACTTACGTTACTTTTTTGTGTCAAGTTGTGGAAAAACAACATTAAGTCCTAATTTATCAAAATATTTTTTTAAATTAGTTGCAATTTTAACTGTCGTGTTTATGGATAAAGGCTGACATAGTGCCTTGAGCCTCTTTTTCTTCTTTACAGCTCTTCATAATTAAATTATTAATGTTTTTATAATGACTTCATTTTTTCTAGCAATAATATTCATGCCAACTGCTTTAGTTGCAACATTTAGTGAGGAATTAACTTCTTGTATCTGATTTACATTTACTCCTACAAAATCTATAACATGTGCAAACCATAGACTATATATATAGTCTATGGTGCAAACATAGGATTGGATATTGGCCAACCGTTTATGTTGAAGCTAAAAAATACATCTTCAATGTAAAAAAAAATAAATTACGCACTCAAAATGCTATGAGCGTTCATAAAAGGGGTTTTGAGTTTAAACCCCCTTCAGAGGTGTTTGATGCTAAAAAAATACCTCTTCAATATAAAAAAAAAGCAAATTACACACTTAAATTATTTGAGCGTAGCCAAGCCAATTGAGGGTTTTGAGTTTAAATCCCTTTCCAATAGATGTTGTTTTTTTTAAGTTTAAAACCCCTCCAGATGGTTTTGAGTTAAAAATCCCCTTCCAGAGCGTTTTGAGGAGGAAAACCTCTATCTTCAATATTGTTCTAAAGCAAACTACAGTTACCAAACTCTATGAAAATAGCTAAATGGGTTTTTAAATTTAAAAAAACAAGAACTACTTCAGAGATTTTTTAGTTTAAAACCCCAACAGATGATTTTGGCGATAAAACGTCTCTTTTCGATATAAAATCTAAAACAAACTAGTCACCTAATTCCAAGAGCGTATTCAGGAGAGGTTCACATTTATACCAGTGGCGTGGCTCCATTAATAAACTGCAGTGAATAGTCATCTGCCGAAATTGAAAAACACTAAATGTGGCTCTACAAAGATGGCTAAAACAGATTTTAGGAGTTAGTTATAGAGATCGGATCTAAATCAAGGAAATCCTATGACAAACTTGGAGTCGACCCCTTAGTTAGATTGTGACAGAGCGTCGCATGAGGTTTGCGGGATATGTTCTCCGACAAAATGAATTACGCATAATAAGAGTTGCGATGACATCCTAATACAAATTGGCTCCACACATTCATGGAGATCCTCAGAGCAGGTGGGAAGAGGTTTCAGACATTACCAGTGACAGATTTTTGTGGAAACATCTTGGCGGCAAATGCGCCGAACGGCGCGGGGGGTCTACATCAGTAAGAATAGCACATTAAGCATTTGCAATAAAACTTTCTAATGGCAGGAAAATGCACTGTAGATACCTCAGAATATACCAAAAATAGTGCTACCAGAAATAGAGCTCCTATCGTTCCCCTAGACCCCTTGCTGGCAATGGCTGGGAGTCAACAATTTTCCCACTAACTCCAAAAAGAACCTATTCTAGGGCACAATAAACGTCTTCCGAAAGAATGAAGGGTCAGAATGTAATAAAGATTATGTAAACACCCCCCTCTATGCATATAAATATTTTTTTTTCGCCAGGGGGGGGGGGGGTCGGGGAGAAATAAATCCCCCACACACATACCCCCCTCCCCCGAAAAAAAAAATCCTGGCTACGCCCATAATATATTATATGATAAAATAGGACAGATGATGTAAAGATCATCGAAATCTGTTAACGAGGGTTGTCATGTGGCCACCACAACGACCAACCGCGTTTTTTTCGGAAATGTTTCCCCATCTAACGTCAGTTGGAAATGGGGGACACTGCGAGGCGCCTCAAGGATCAAGCATTGCAGAAAAAGCGAAATAATTATAATCAAGTTCTTCAAATTTCAATGTTTACATATCGTCGTTTCCGCTGATTCATTAAACATGGCGAATCCATACAAACTTAGGTGTAATCTAACCGGTCATGACAAAGATGTTCGTGCTCTTACTACATCCATTTTTCCAGAAAATGGTTTAATATCAGGTTCAAGAGACAATACCAGTTGCATTTGGGTTGAAAGCAAGTAAGGTTTTCTTTGAAGATAAGAATAAAAATACTAAAATCTAGAATTTTGTGAGTTACACTGACTGAGTCAGACTCTCAATCTCTTATGATAGTCTTATCTTATACTTATCTTATTGTAACTTTTTATAGATCTAGAAATAATCTTGATCTATATATATAATATAATACAGATGTTACTTCAAAAAAGATGATTACGTCCTACGTGTCATGCATTTAGTCATGCATATTAAACTAATTAAACTAATTAAAGGGAATATTTTTAATATATATGTGAATTATCATCTTATGTGTTTTGATTTACAGATAATGAATGAATATATTTATATAATTCTTTTTTTTTCTTTGCAATAATAGCTTAGTAATTGATGTTTTTCGGACATAATTTTCATGCCCATCCAAAACAGTCAGACTTTCACCGGGTTTCTATGTGACGTCACAAATGCGTTTTAATCTATTGACTTCTGAATAACAGGAGACCATACTGCAAAGTTTGTAAACATTCTCGTAAAAGAAATATATCTTGGTCTATGCAGTCAGATCTAGGATCTTGTAAGCAAAGAATAATGCGTATTAAAAGTAGATTTACATGCTTGGCTAACCACTGCAGTGTGTATTTTCTCGCCAGACCACTCAACACACAACAAACACTATCGCTGGGTTGTCTTGTCATGACCGACTACACATAGTCTAGACTAACCTTACACTGACCAGTTTATTGTTCGAATCAGTCAGACACACGATCTATTTACTTCTTGGGACAGAAAATGTTTTTTATTTCTCGAGTTGATTATCCTAATGCTTTTATATATATATATATAAGAAATAAATCTAGTTTCTCTATCAGTATTGTTTGACATGGTTTAAAACAAAATGTCATAGAACCCCGTTTTTTTTTTAGATGTCAAGAATTTACTGACTAATTTATTAAATATAAACGTTTCTAAGCATTTAAATAAAAAATAGTAAAATGTTTACTATTACAACTTTTTACGCAGAATTTATAAATGTGTCAATAACTCAAATTTGAAAAACCATCGGAGTTTTAACCAATCAATGACTTAAATTCTGCCAAGTCACTGGTTTTCAGTGTAACTGAGTAAACTGAGTTCAATTAAAGTTCAATATAGACTCAATCTAGAGATCTACTCTAGATGACTGACGATAGATCAACGATCTAAATCTAGATGTAGTTAGTACTAGATCTATAATAAACTCTAGACAGAGTATAAACACATTAGACCTCAATAGATAAATTAAATAATAGATTTTCAATCTAGATCTAGAGGAGGTTCTTATATTTTGAACACTCCATCAAATGTTTCTTTCTTGAAAGGGTAGCTTTTTTTTGTTTGTAATTTATTTGTTTTTATGTTTGTAGCTAAAAACAACGTTTTGGGACTGCACATGTCCAATTTTTAGATAAGTTACTGTAATTTTGTTCCGTTTTTCCAAAACAGATGGCAGTTATTTAGATTCTCTGTAACCATGTATGTAAAGCTGTTGTTTTAAACTCCCCCTGCAATTCATACCCATATAAGGGATGAGGGCTATTATGAGCCTGTTTGATCGTAGGCTGATGGGCATATCAAAATAAGCTTCCAAACATCTTTAAAAAGAAATTCCAATCACATTTATACTGTTAGCTGTTAAATACAATTTAAAATTATTTAGCTTATGGGCCTATGTAACAGTTACACTATACTTCCTATCCTATATAGTTTTTATAGCCTCTGAGTATATTATATAAACCTTCTTAAGACGACGCGGCCGATATATCGGCCCAAGGCTATTGGCCAAAAAGACGAGCCGGCCGATATATCGGCCACGATGTTTCCAACCATTGGATTGATTAGCCAGTGTTTGTATCAGCTAATCAGATTACAGTAGAACGTCGTTTATCTGACTCAATTGGGACCGGACACCGTTCGGATACGCGATTGTTCGGATAACCGAAAACCGAAGCGATCCATGCAGTATATGCAACCGGACACTATACGAATATTGAAAATCATCACATGCGGGACACGTGCGTGAAGAACGAGCAAAATAGGTGACAAATGTCGCAATTTTAACTTTATTGTGGAAAATAATCACTTATTTTTCGTATTCATACAGTATATGTGCATCACAGTACATGTGGTTGATAAAAAAAAAAAAAAAAAAACTGGTCCGGATATTTGACGCTCCGGATAATAAACGTTCGGATAAACGACGTTCTACTGTAGTTCTTACTATTTTTACACATTAGTAGACTGTAATGACGGCTTCCTTCGACGTTTTAACGCTATAATTTTTTAAAGATTTTTTGAAGTTAGCTAGTGAGAGGTGAAAATTTTTACATATCAGCAGTTGATATTGATGAAAGCTAACTCACTGACTCTGATTTTATTTAAACTATGATAGCCCTAATAAAAATAAGAGCAGAATTGAGGAAAGCTTTAGATCTAAGTTTACGCTGATACTAGATCTAGATCTATGTCTAGTATGTGTTGACGATGTCTATTCTTGGTAACATGGTTTAGTTTAGAGGTAAGAGTGTGTAGCTGGATAGAGAAGACCCATTTAAGAACCAACGGATTAGCTCCCAATAGGCTATTTTATGCTCTTTTTTTACTATCAATTTAGTTCAAACATTTGTCAGGGAGACTAATAAATATGATGCCAACTTTCTGACCAACAAACAGCTCAAAAAAACGATCCTTGGGTGACTGTCTTTGGGACAATAATGAAGGTGTTTGTTTCCATGGTACCTGAAGGGGGGAGAAAAGTAGTAAAATTATGTGATAGAAGTGTCTGAAAGATCTCAATGTGCCTTGTTTCCCTAAAGACTGAAAGTTAATTCTTACAAAAATTATATTATATAAAAACCATTTAACAACTGTATCATTTGTTATTTCAGGGATGACAATTCTTTTCGCAGGGAACTTGTTTTAAAGGGACATAGTAATTTTGTGTCAAGTATCTGTGTTACTCCCCCTGATGATAACTATCCTCAAGGACTGATTGTTACTGGGAGCAATGATAAAACTATTCTTGCTTACATACCTGGAAATCCAGAGCCAGTATTCAAACTCATAGGCCATGAAGGAAATGGTAATTTCTAGATTAATATACAACTAGTTATGTTTCTTAATGAAAGGAATGGATGTCTGTTCAAATTCAAATCAACCCTCCAAAAACATTTGAGATTTGCATCCATGGTGAATATAGCTGTTTCTGATTTTCAGGTTATAGGAAGTGATGATTGTCAGGTCTTAAGATTTAATTTACTTATTATTAAGTTGTCTAGATATTAAAAATGTAATTTAGATTGTAATTTGTGTGTGTGTCAAATTAATTAATAATTTCATATTACTTAATAAATAATTCAGTCCCAGGGTTCAGCCTAACAGACACACAATACACACTCATTTGTACATAAACTAATAAACAATGTGTATGACGATTTATACAAGGGAATGTTATATAACTAATGGTAATGATAAATGAATACAATTACATATAGCATAGTATAGTCAATTAAATACTTAACTTGTATTTTGAAGAAATAATATCATCTTATCTTATATAATACAGACGTTACTTCAAAAAAGAAGATGATTACGTCCTACGCGTCATACATTTAGTCATGCATATTAACCAATGACTTAAATTCTGCCAAGTCACTGGTTTTTCTGGCTAGCTCAGGCAACCCATTCCATGCTCTAATAGCACTAGGGAAGGAGTATTTGTACAAATTTGTCCTAGCATATGGGACGAGGAATGTGCCTTTATTTTTGTGTCTTTCAGAGTATTTTATTAAATTTTGTTTTTGTATTTGAAGATTATGGATTGGTGTTTTATATATAATTGCTACTTTACTTTTGAGTCTTCTGTCCTGAAGGCTTTCTAAATTTAGTGATTTTAATAATGGTGTTACTCTAGTCAAATGTGAATATTCGTTTGTTATGAATCTCACTGCTCTATTTTGTGTTTGTTCCAGTTTCTTAATGTTTTCTTGAGTTGAGGGGTCCCAAACGGTGGATGCATATTCTATTATTGGCCTAACCAAGGTTAAATAACATTTTAGTTTTATGTTCTTATTTGATTTATAGAAATTTCTTTTAATAAACCCTAATGCTTTGTTGGATTTTTTAAATAGTTTCATCAATATGTGGATTCCATGACAGTTTTTCATTTATTATAACACCTAAGTATTTTGTGTTTTTAGTCTGTGTTACTGGTTTGCCATGAATAAGATAAGTGGAATTAATTTGTTTTAGTTTTTTTGTTACTCTTAACAACTGACATTTTTCTGGGTGGAAAGACATGCTCCAATTTGATTCCCATTTCTGTAATTCATCTAATTCTCTTTGTAAAATATCTGTGCCTTGTGATGTTTTTATTGTTCTATATATTATGCAATCGTCTGCAAATAATTTGACTTTTGTTCCCGAAGTAATGAAATTTGGTAAATCATTTATGTAAATTAAAAATAGTAGTGGACCCAAGACTGTTCCTTGAAGTACACCTGAGTTTACTGTTATTGGTGTTGATTTAGAGCCATTTATTATTACTGTTTGTTCTCTCCCTATCAGAAAATCTTTAATCCACTGATGCCAAGGTCCATTAATGCCAAAATATTTTAATTTTTTAAGCAAACTATGGTGGTGAACTTTGTCAAAAGCCTTAGAAAAATCTAGTAAGATAGCATCTATTTGTTCACTATTATCTAAACCTTTAGAAAAATCATCAATTAGTTCTATTAGTTGTGTTTCACATGATCTATATTTCCTAAAGCCATGTTGGTATGTTGTGAGGACATTATGTTTGTCTAAGTGGTTTATGATGTTGCTACATATTATGTGTTCTAGGATTTTACAAGTAATGCTGGTAAGTGATACTGGTCTGTAGTTTCCTGGGTCAGATTTGTCTCCTTTTTTAAATAGGGGGGTGACATTAGCTTCTTTCCAGTCCTTTGGTACTCTGCCCTGGTTAAGCGAAGCCTGAAAGAGTATTTTGAACACTGGGGCTAGCTCATTGCTAAGTTCTTTGAGTAATCTAGCTGGAATACCATCAGGTCCAGACGCTTTATTTGGTTTGGTGTTGGCTAATAGTTTTTGAATTCCATTTTCTTGTACTACTAAATACTTGGTTCAAAGTAAGAAATATGTCTTAGTCTCCTGGGGCTGAGAATGCTGATGCAAAGTATTTGTTTAGGATGTTTGCTTTAGTTTCATTATCATTATGTATTATGTTATGTTCATCTTTTAATGGCGCTTTGCCTGTTGTTTCCATTTTCTTAGACTTAATGAATGACCATAGGTTTTTGTTGTTATCTTTAGATATTACATTGTTTATGTATTCACTCTGCAGCTGTCTGCTTACTTTTTGGGTTAAGTGTTTAATTTTTATATACTTTTTGTAAACTCTTTCTGCCCTAGTTTCTTTAAATTTTCTATATAGGTTTTCTTTCTGTTTACAAAGCTTCTTTAGTCTATTATTAAACCAGCATTTATTTATTTTGTTTGATGTGTATTTAGTTGGTATATGATTTTCTATAATGCTTTTAAGATGGTTTTTAATGAAATTCCAGAGGTCATCGACTGGTTGGTTAATGTCTTTTTCTAATAAGAATGTTTGTTGAAAGTTTAATGCAGCTTGGTGTAGTTGTGTTAGGTTACATTTATTTCAGAGTAAGATTTTTCTTTTGGGTTTTGTATTGGCTACTTCTTTTATCTGACTGTGTATTTTTATGATCTCATAGTCTGATAGACCAGGGATAATATCATAATCAACTACTAATCCAGGTCTGTTGTTTAAGAAGAGATCTAATGTGTTGTTTTATCTAGTTGGCTTTTTAATGATTTGATCTAAACTTAGGTTGTGTAAAGTTTCTATGAAAAGCTCATTTATGTCCTTAAGGTTTTGGTGTTTATCTACGGTTAGTGTTTTCCAATTTATATCAACTACTCCATATCTTTTTATCGCTATATTACTATATTTTTTTGCTTAATTAATGTAAACATTGAAAACTAAACAAAGAAGAGATAACTGTATTTAAAATCTATTATTTTATAGAGCCAAATAAGTAATTATGTCATTTAGGGGTTTTATATCAATTTACACGTTTAGCATCCTTTAGATTCAAAGACTGTGCCATAATTCTACAATTACATATTTTATTATTAAATTAGAAAAGTGTTGTTTTTTTTAATTACTTGATTATCAACCAGTCATTAGCTTCTTATACTCAATCTATTTCATTTGTTTTAATTCGAATGTATGGCTCTTAAGTGATTGCTTATAAAGTTTAAGACTTATTTATAAATTTTTCCACATTTATACATTTTTTCACAGTATGTGCATTGGCATCAGGAATGTTTGGCTTTCTTCTTAGTGGCTCATGGGACACAACTGCTCGTGTATGGTTGAACCAAAAGTGTGTCATGATTCTTGAAGGTATGTGGAACATTTTGGTTAGATTTATTTTCAGGTTCTATAGTCACTGTTTATGATAAATGTGTATTTTGTCTGTGATAAAAATTCATAGCAGACCAGAACACTGTTAGTTTAGTTATGCCCGGTAATAAACAATTTTTTTGACTGATCTGATAAAAAGAAATAAAAGCTTATATTAGCTTTTGTCCAAATAAGAGTCAAGAAGAACAGAACTGGCACATAGAAATGAATGTCAACTACTATCAGTACACATTCATCCTAGCCATGAACTTCAAAATCTTCTGCTATTGTTTACATTTTCATTCTCTCCTCTGGTCCTCTACAACTTTTTTGTAGTTAAACTCAAACAAAAGCTAGTCAATAATCCAAATGATCATTTTATTTTTATACTCGTTGTTAATGATGCTTCTTAATTCACTTCTTTAGCATGAAAAATAATTGATTAATGAAAACTTGTGTATAGGATTTTGTTCTCTTTCATTTAAAATATTTTCATTTGTCTTGTATATATTTGAAATCATCTGTTGTATGTGGCAGGTCATACCTCAGCAGTCTGGGCTGTGGGCATCATCTCAGGTCAAAGTGTCATGTTGACTGGATCAGCTGATAAAACCATCAAGGCTTGGAAAGCTGGCAAATGTATACAGACTTTTAAAGGTTTGAACTTCCAGAAAAAAAAATGGGTCTTAAGTGCTTAAAAGAATGAGCAGTTTAAACTCCAAATTAATGGTAAAATAGAAGCACTAAAAAAAATAAAGACAATCTGTCGGAGACTCTCATTATACATATATTCAGCATAATTTACATTTTTAATAAAGCACTTTTTGACATTAAATTTTTTGAAGTCAGCTAGTGAGAGTTTTTGTTTTTTACTTGGTATTACAAGCTTTTCATAACATGAAAACTCAAAAATAAGCAATTGTTTTTAATATCTTAATTAAATATATAAAGATAAAAAATTAGATTTTTTAGATTTTTTTTTTTCTTTCTTTGATTCGATTTTAGATTGTCATTCTTTGATGGATGGATACTATTTCATGAATGTCCACAGAAATAATTTATATTATTTTGCAATTATTTAACAATGGGCTTTTGTTAACATAAACTTATGAATTTTAATTAGTCATGATGTATCTAACATTAGTTTGTGAATCATTACAGGCCATGAAGATTGTGTAAGAGCTCTAGCAGTAGTCAATGAGAGCGAGTTTCTCTCAAGTTCTAATGATGCCACTGTAAGGCGATGGGCATTAAACACAGGAGACTGCCTAGCAATATACTATGGTCACACAAATTATGTTTATAGGTGAACTGAAATAGTGTTTTGTACTTGATTAGCTAGGAAACTATTTTTGAAAAGATTGTTGTTTTCTTTTTTTTAAAGTTCTCTTATAATATCTATTTTTTATGTTTCAGTTTATCCATTTTACCTAATGGTCAGGACTTTATAACAGGTGGTGAAGACCGCACTATGAGGGTCTGGAATGATGGTAGATGTGTACAAACCATTTACCATCCATGTGAGTCTGTTTGGACAGTATGTGCTCTGGCTAATGGTGACATAGCCTCAGGGTCCAGGTAAACTTTTAATACTTCATCAAAATGGTATTACAATTATATATTAATCTTGATATAGGGTTATTATATAATAGAAAGTGTTGAACTTTAAAATGTATATTTTTTAAATTTGGAAGCCTTTAGCAGAGATGCCAAATGGAAATGTGTATTCCTATACCTGGTTATGTGTATTTTGAGGGGCAAATGTGTATTTTCCAATATATATATATATATATAAAGAATTATACGCCTACCCAGAAAAGACTAAAATCATTCAAGCATATAATGTATAGAAAGCTCCTCCTTCGTGATCGAAAATGAGCACATTTCTCATATCCTATGGGCTCGAAGATGACTTAAGTCCTATCCTCACTTGAAAAAGCCGGCCACATATGTGGCATGGCTAGGTCTGGTCAGTTGCAGATAGGCCTGCTTCTTCTCTCAGCTTTTTGTTGGTTCGGCGCTCTTTCACCCTGGCCACTCTTCTTGCTTTAAATCTCGAGACTTTGAGACTCACAGCTTCGCCATGAGGAGCGATCGAGAGCTAGTACTTCCCAGCCGTGAATGTCGATATCGCATTCCTTGAAGGAGCTCTTGAGAGTGTCTTTATAGCACTAGTATTGACCTCCTTGGGAGCGCTTTCCTGCACACAACTCCCTGTACAGAAGTCGTTTTGGAAGGAAATAATTTGGCATGCGGACATGTCCCGCCCATCATAGTTGGGACCTTTTTACTGTCGCATTGATACTGTTCATGTTGGACAGCTTTAAGGTTTTTGTGTCTGGTATGTGGTCGGACCAACGCACCTTATGGATACTTCTTAGACAGCCTAGGTGGAAGGAGTTTAACTTTTTGAAGTGGGGGGAATATAAGGTCCAGGACTCTGATGCATATTAGAGTGACGGGAGTTTTGTGGAGATGCTGAGTCCTCTCCATTGCCACACATCCTTGAAGTCTGCCAAAAGCAGCACTGGCACGAGCAACATGGAAGTCTACCTCATCATCTAGGTTGGCGTTTGCTGATACAGATAGACAAACTTTTTGACGTTTGCTAATTTCTGGCCATCTATAAAAGAATGTCTGGTTCTGTGACAAATTTATTTGGAGGAGGTTGGTGTAGCACTTCTGTCTTTTTTACATCTAATTAGATCTTAATATAATTCTATCTAATTTTAGATTTACGTAGATTATTATTGATGCTTTACATCGTAAAACCCAATACTAGATAAAATATCTAGATCTACACTTAGATCTAGTCCAGATTCTATAAAAAGTCCAATTAATTAGAACTAAATAATGAATTTATTCCAAATAGTCAGAAGACTTGAAATAAACTGACATATTGAAAAGAAGGCTTTAGAGCAATATCTAGTAGATCTAGATTTAAATATTTTATTAAATCTTCGCGCGTCTGTGCGAGAAATAAAAAATATTCTAGATCTTTCGCATGGTAGGACTAGTCCATTTCCAGGCATGCACTTTAATAAATTATATGCAATGACTTGTTTTTTGTTTTTTTGCTTTTGCTTGGGAAATGCGTATTTGTAGATGATAAACCATTCATGCATATTTTTGTGTCCCTTTGCGTTTCAAAATACGCAAGATTCGTACTTGTAGGCAACTCTGCCTTAAGTGATTTGATATTTCAAAAGTTCTGTATCCTAAAACTTTGGCTGCCATACTGAGCAAATTGTTCTAATTAACAGTTTAGTTAATTTTTCAATATTTCTGTACTTTTTATCCAAGCATTTTAATTTTTCACCTTTGATTCAAAAATTGATAATGGTTTGTCAGCTTGAAATTTTCCCCAACAAATGTCAGGTACCCATTAGAGCTGGGTGGACTCAGAGGCGCCTAAAGATCCTGAAATTAAAAATCCCAGTTTCCACCATTATTCGAACACAGGACTCCATGTTTGGAAGTCAAGGGCTTTACCCACTCAGTTACTGCGCCTCTTTAAGTTGTTTGTAATTGTAGAACTAATTTATATTTGGAGAATATTCTAGTCTGATTAAAAAATAAATATAATTTGTAAGATTAGTTAATTTTCATGGAAAATATCATAATGAATATTCATAATATTTGTTATTTTCTAGTGATGGTATCATAAGGGTCTTCACCCAAGTTCCAGAGCGTGTTGCTAGTGCAGAAGTTCTAGAGGCTCATGAGGCTTCCTTAGCTTCAGCACCAGTTTCTAATCAGCCTCTTGGGGACATAAAAGTGGAAGATTTACCTGGGCCTGAAAGTCTTAGAAAACCTGGTAATCTTTTTATATTTAATTTTATAATTAAACCTTAAATGTCCTTGTTAAATTAAAATATACTGCCGTTACTTATATTAAGGTCAATATTTAAATTTCAATAAATTACAGTTAAACCTTCTGGAAATCACCTATTTCAAATAAATTCTTCATTTCTGACTGGTTAGGAGTAGGTCTAAGCACATTTACTATTTAAAGTAGTCTCTTGTAGAGTTTTACTCATTCACTTGTTTAAAGTTTACTTTGGTAAAGGGGTGGGGTGGGGTCATTGAAGAACAAAGCAAACCGAAGTAAATTTTCAATAGTTTGAAAAATCAATTGTAATATTTAATCAGATGATTGTAGTCTTGGCTCCTTCTAGTATAAATTAATATTTACTACTTCATTTGGGTCTTTGCAGGTAAAAAAGATGGGCAGACTACCATGGTGAACACAGGTGGGTCAGTAGAAGTTTACCAGTGGGATGCCAGTCAGTCAAAATGGATAAAGATTGGTAATGTGGTTGGTTCCAGTGGTAGCACTCAAAGAACTTCAGGGAAAACATTGTTTGAGGGCAAGGTAGGTCTCTTTGTCAAATGCAATGCAAAGTTAACTTATGATGATGTTATATTTGATATCTAGACATCTTTAAATAATAAAAACGCAAAAAAAACTTAGAATATATTAATGAGATGATTTTTACAACAAATTTTGAAGATTAAACAACAAAATAGCATATTAATGTTATTTAATATTACGCATACAAAATATACACTTGCACTCTTCATCCAAGACCACACCATTGTTTATAAAACAAACTGCTGGACCCAGAACTGGTCATACCTCTAGCTCAAGCCTTAAACTAGTTCCCTGTAAATACAAATAACAATAACTTTGCATCGCTGCTCCACAGAATTTTAGTTGTGACGCAAAGTAATAACAGATGATCCAGCTAAAGTCTAATTATTTTGCAAAGTAATAACAGATGATCCAGCTAAAGTCTAATTATCTACTTATTGCAAATACCAGTAAAACACTGCATCAATAAAACTTTACTAAGAAATAAGTCACACAAGCATAGACTTCCTGGTGTACAGGACATATGATGCCCTGTCTTATTCCTTCAGTTTATGCATGCAGAAGATGTCTAAAGTAAATAAAGTAGTGAATGTCTATAACCTGCAAAGGGCTTTGTGGTTCTGAGTAAACATGTAGAGCTAGACAAAAGACAAACAACATATATACATATTAATTTGATACCACTGATACATTTAAACAAGATTTTGAATGTTCAGCTAAGCAGTTATTTACTATTTCAATGCAAATGCTTCCTAAACATGATCCTACTGCTGTTCATTGAGGTTCCTTCCTCTCCAGCCAGTTATTGATGCATTGTTTTTTACTCCTATGTATAGTATAAAGTATTATATACTCTAAAATATCTTCCCAAACATATTGTAAAGACAGTCTTACTCATTTTTACTGTTTTAATGTTGTAATACAAAGTTATGATTAATTAAAACAGTAATAATACATACATACATGTAGTACATTTTTAATGTTAATGAATGAGGATCTGGATGTTAGGAAAATGGCCCAAGCCTTGGACCCAATCACTTTTCCAAAGAAAGGCAATTTACAACTCTGCCAAAACTACAGCACCGTCAGACAAAGTCCTGTTAAAAATTATATTAAACTGGCTAAAACCGATAGTAGATTATATCAGAAGAACAAGCAGGTTTTAGACAAGGTCACAGCTCAACAGAACAAATCCTAAACATCAGGATACTCTGTGAGAAATACTCCCAACACCATGAGAATCTTTTACATGTTTTATCCAATGTATGGTGCCCCAACAGTTCAACAGACTTGGGGATAGGTGATGGTGAATAGGAGGAAGTGAATTTTTTTTTTCTAGTGGACTTTCCTTGAATTATTAGTGAATTATTAGTGGAGGATTCTTTGTTTGTTTTTTTTAATAGTGCTAAATTATGGCCTAAAAAAATTCACAAAATTATTAAAATATTGATAAAAAAAACCTCTTCAACTAATTCCACTAGTATATTGGCAGTGAACCGCAAATGGGTGAAAATATACTTTATTTTTAAAAAAAGTTAGTTAAACATTGAAAAAAATGTGTGCAGCTTTCTGACATATATTTGATATCTAGACATCTTTAAATAATAAAAACGCAAAAAAAACTTAGAATATATTAATGAGATGATTTTTACAACAAATTTTGAAGATTAAACAACAAAATAGCATATTAATGTTATTTAATATTACGCATACAAAATATACACTTGCACTCTTCATCCAAGACCACACCATTGTTTATAAAACAAACTGCTGGACCCAGAACTGGTCATACCTCTAGCTCAAGCCTTAAACTAGTTCCCTGTAAATACAAATAACAATAACTTTGCATCGCTGCTCCACAGAATTTTAAAAAAGTTAGTTAAACATTGAAAAAAATGTGTGCAGCTTTCTGACATAAATTGTTTTTTTCAGGAATACGACTATGTTTTCACTGTCGATATCAAAGAAGGTGCCCCTCCACTAAAGTTACCTTACAATATAAGTGAAGATCCCTGGATGGCAGCCCAGAAGTTTCTTCACCAACATGAGCTGTCTCAAGCCTTTCTCGACCAAGTAGCCCACTTCATCATGGACAATACTAAGGGTGTGACACTGGGCACAGGCTCTGCCCTGGCGCACTCTGATCCCTTCACTGGTATGTACAATGTTGGGCTTCACTTATTACTTTATGTATTAGAAGCTACTCTGTTCAAAGATTTGTTTGCCTATCCAAGATTGATGTAAGCACTTTGATTGTTTTGAGAGATACATGAGGTTTCTAGTGGAGTTTATTTTTAGACATTTATGATTATCGAACTGATTTCTTTTGCGTTGTGATAGAGCCTGAAGTGGGATAAAAGTTGTGGTGGCAAGAGAAAGAAGTGTGATGTTTGTGACACTTGGAGAAATACTTTTTAGTGCTTTACAGTTAATGCCACCATATATACAATTAATTATGGAAGTATTTAATTCCATTTAGGCATATTTCCTGACTGTTCATTGACTCTAAATGATTTGATATATACCTAGGTGGTGACCGCTACATTCCTGACAAAGATGACTCCAATATGGATGTTTCACTCCATGCCTCTGACCCATTCACTGGCTCTGGGAGATATGTGCCAGATGGTAATAACATCTTCAACTATATTTGCATTACAATTAAGTTTTTATTTGAAATTTTATTTTAAGAAGGATTGGTATACAAGTATCTGCAGGATAAATATTGAACAATGCAACATTAATTAATTTTTTAAAAAATATAAAAGTTAAAAAACAGAAACTGTTTAATTGTTTTCATTTGTTCAAAAATAACAGAAATCAATTAAATAGCTAAAGCCATGTTGTGTTCTATTTTTAGCTGAATTGGTAAAATAACAAAGCACTTTGTAGTCAGGAGATACTACGGACATGCTATTGCAGACATAAAAAGTTTTAAGGATACTCTTTTATATGGAGCGATGTCTTAGTTGTATATCAATTTACAATGACAGCATCAAAACAATGGCAAATGTTTTTTTCAACTGTACATTAGCATTGTGAATGAAAATAAGAATAATAAAAAAATCTGTTTACTGTTGTTTCAATTGTGTTGTGTTCTCAGGCAATTCTAGTGCTGGTCAGATTAATACTAATGGACACTATCCAGTCAAGACCTCAGTATTCTTTGATGCTTCTTCTCCTGCTGATCAAATATTAGGTGAGTCTGATTAAAAGCACATAACAAATCCTTAAATTTTAGACCAATATCTAAATACTTATACCCAGTGCTTTTTTTTTTGTGACATTACGCACCCCTACGGCGTACCAGCACCTTTTTCAATGTGGGGAAAAAAGTATTACTTTTCTTGTATTTCAACAATTATTTATATATATAAAGTAAAAATAAAACAATTTAAGTTGGTTATTTATAAAATAAAATTGTTTAAGACATATAGTATCTTTGCAGTTATGATTTAGCTTGCATCGAGGTGCGAACTGGTTGTTGAAAGTTAGGCAATCCATCACTGAGTACTGGCACCTATTGAACTATAATTTTATAGGTTTAGGGGAGGTGCTGGGTTATTGTACTGACCACATTACACCCTTATTAACCCTTAAGATGCGTGTGGTAGCATAGCCTCTAAACATTTATATAGTAATTTGTTTTTGTATGTCTTCATTTTAAAACATCTCAGCACTTTAAGGGTTAAATGTACGCCACAGAAACAGATGACTTTTACATCATCTTCCCTTTAGATTGCAAGGTCTGAAAGGGGAAATTTACTTCACTTTTTTCTTATTTTTATAACAATAACAAAAAATTTTAAATATAAAACTAGATAAACAAAAAATACACCTGCTAAAAAGATAATACCTCCTTTATACAACTTATAGAGCGATTATTCTGTTTTTAATTGCTAATGAGTGTATGATTTTAAAAGAATGGAACCTTTCATAGTTTTATTTCTTAACATTTCGTTTTGTTCAGGAAAATTAAAAGATTTTAATCAAACTGTAGAGCCCAGTCTGCAAGTACCTCAGGAATCTCTCAGTTCTTTAATTCATTTACTGAGTGGTCAGACAAATGCTGAAGGAGTTACAACTTTAAGCAAATTGATTTCCTGGCCTTCAGGTAGTAATAAACTTGTATTATGCTTTATAACTGTTTTTTGAGAAAAGATATTCAGTTCTTTTACAGTAGTAACAAAAAAAACACACTGTTTTGTGTTTTTTCATAATAAACTAACTTATTCCATTAACCCTTATGGCTAGTTTTTACCTTTTATTTAAAATCTAAAGGAAGAAATTTTTTTTAAAAAGTTTCTCTAATTATTTTTTTTCTTGAGCCATTGCCTACATTCCCTTTTATGTTAAGGCCAGAGGCTGCGCACCATGGGGAGTCCCTTATAGAGGGCCGGCCTTAGGGCACTGCAACCTATGTGGTCACAGTGGGCCCAGCACTTTCATAGGCCCCACACTAACTCTAGTTGTAAATTATTGAATTAAACCATTGCAAAGTATACGAAAAAGTCATGAAAATCTCCTGAAATTATTAATATCCTGAAAACTCATAAAGTATTTTGAAAAATAAACACAATTGTAATTGTCATTCAATATGAAAAACGCCAATCCTACTTGCGATTAAAAAGTACGGCATTGTCAGCTTTCATTTAATCGAAATAATAGGGCGAATTTTAATCAAACAGGAAGTTCCAATATTTAATTTACTGTAATAGTAAATCGCATACAAATATAGATCTAAATCTATCTCTATCTTTTAAAAAAAATTGAAGCAATTTATTTGCTAGTTGATATAGTAAATCCGAAAGGCAGGTCTGAATGTTTATTGGCTTTGTTGAAAAACTACCTTCTATTGTAGATGGCTCCTAAAATTAATTTTATTGTGATTTTGCACTTAGTAAAATATGAATAAATGCAATGTCGAATTCATTTTTTAACAAAAAATCTTCATTTTCACTCATTATCCTTATCCCTACCCAGATGCCTTTATATTCTTAAAATGTACCATTATTAAATGTGAGAAGTTCACTATCACTCTGGTGATGAACAATGTGGTGGATTAGGCTAAGTTTATCAGGCTTTCTTTCTAGATTACAATGTACTATGTACTTCAAAAGCCTTTAGAAGGTTATGGTTTCTTTTCCCTGTTCACTTATTTGTTCTTATGGACATTTTCACAAGGGTGCCATGATGAGGGTGTGAACGATTACATTCACTAGATGTTGTCATCAATTTTTTCATTTCTTTAATAAATCTTGTAATGTTCAAACTGGCCATATTCAGACAGGGAGGTAACTATCAGTGTGTGAGTAATGGCAGGTAATCCTGATGAACATTTGCATGGAGAAAGAGAGGGTTGGGGTTATTGAGAGTTTAAAGTTTCTGATATAAAACTTTTACTTGCCCACTACTTACCAAACACAAACTCTGTTTTTAAACCTTGTTTTTTTGTTTGCTTCTTTCCACAGAGTTAGTGTTTCCTGCTTTAGATATACTCAGACTCAGTGTAAAGAACAGTTCCATCTGTTCCACTTTCTGCTCAAATCCCAACTTTGTGGACCTTTTGTGCCAACATGCCAGTCAAGGAAACAGCCAAGCCTGTCGCATGCTGGCCATGAGGACACTGGCCAACCTCTTCCGACATCCAGATGGTGCTGCCCTGAATATCCAAGAAATTGATGCCATTCTGCAATCTGTAATCAATGGCAAAGATTTGACCATCAAAAACGGCCAAACTGCAGTAACAACTGTTTTACTGAACTATTGCATCAAGCTGAGTGGATTGGATGACCTTGAGAGTAAATCCAAGTGTCTTCAGGCAGCTGGAGAGCTTTTGTCTGCCCAGCTGGAGCCAGAAGCTTCTTATCGAGTGTTGGTTGGCATAGGAACACTGGTTCATACAGATGATGGTTGTAAAGCTTTGTCTCACTCCATTGACTTGCCGCTGGTCTTGACAAAGTTCACTAACTCTGACACAAGTAAGCTAGCGGAGTGTGCCAAGTTGTTGTTACAAACCCTGGCCAGTTGAACATAGTCTCCATTGCTTTTTTTTTTTCTTTGTTTTCTGTTTTGTTATTTTTTGTTTTGTTTTCCAACATCTGATTTGAATGTTGACATCTTCTGATGCTATACAAGATAGGATGAAGCTGTTTGCTAGTTGAAGAAAAGTTGTGTGGATAGTATGGATTGAAATGTGTGTACAAAAAATTACAACCCAAATGTAAAATGAATGAAACTGAAACAATTATAAAAAATGTACATAAATTTACAGTGTAAATTAATAACAAAAGATCAAACCAGTAAGCGGGTCAAATTGGATAAATAGTTTTATTTAAAGAATCATATGCCATTTAAGGATTACACCAACAGTAAAAAGTTTGAAATTCTGATTTCTCAATACCGTTGTCATGTCATATGTAATAAAATAGTGTTTCGAAAAAATTCTTTTTACATTGTGTAGTGTCTCATACAAAACTTTGGAGATTGAAGGAATGCTTTCTGTACACTATGAAGAATAAAGCCATGTGTGTATAATATATAGGTCAGTGTTTGTACCAATAAATTGATTGAAAAAAAGAAGAGCCAAAACAGTTTGTTTCAAAATACCAAGAAGTAATTTGCATGTTAAGTACATCTGCATGTTAGAATATTAAACTGCTCATACAAAATACTTTCAAAAGAGTTTGTTTCTTCCTGAAAGTTTGTTGATAAAGATTTTATTTAATGTTTTTTTGTTCAAAACTAATTGAATGTCACATTTGCACAAATAAATTTTATACAAAAGATTTATAATACTTGTAGTTGATCAAGAGAATAAGTGCACAATATAAGGTTATCCATAAGGTCTGCAATACAATCGTCAGCTGTTGAAGTACTGAAATATACATACATATTTATAAACAAGTTTGCCCTTAGTTTGTCTTTTTTGTTTCATTCTCCCACTCGCCATATCTCCTCGTGGCTTCCAGAACACACAAAAAAACAACAGATTTATATGTACATAAAATGCTTTAAGAATCACTTTTGTTTGAATGATATAACCACTGAAACAGCATTTTCCAAATCTTTGTAAAACATAGATTGCATTTAGTTTGAAAGTTTACATTGGCTTACTGACATAATCTTGTTGAAACTTGGATTCACTGACCCTCAGTGACACATGGACTCATTTTGGCATTCATTGACATTTTGAATTGTAGACATTCATTGACACATGGAGAAATTGACATCATGACTTATTCATTGATATATGGACCCATTGACATTCATGCATTCATTGACACATGATCCCAATGACATTTCAACTTATAGACATTCACTAACACTTGGATTCAAAATTCATTGAAAGAATGATGTAGTATTTTGTGACTTTCCTTGTAAAGGTTTTTTTTTTTCTTGTATATAAATTCTAGTTAACATTTAATTTTGATAATGTTTTAAAACAAAGAAAAACATTCTCTTTGAATATCACCTCTAGTAGTCTGACTTCTGATCAGTCAAAACATTTCCACCCTGATGCCAGGAGCTACACGGACTGATTACACTTTCTTATCACCCAATGAACTTTGTTGGCTTTTAAAGGCATGAAATGTTTGAACAGAATTTCGATTCTCTTCTTGAGTAACGTGAAGAGAGCCATTTCTGTAACAGCTGTTCTTATCTTAACTTGGAGTATTGACTGCTACCGTATTACTTTTTTCATTGGAATGCACTTGTAGTCTAGAAATATCTATAGAGATTCCAGGGCGTCTATCGAAATGACGTTTGGCTTGTGTTGTGTCCTCTGAGTACGATTGTGTTGTTAATTTATCTTCAGATATATCTGGATTGCAGTAGCTCGGGCAAAGGTTCTCACTGTTGCTCTTAGAGCTCAAAAGTAACGTCTTCGAGTGGAACAAATTGTTGATATCAACCATCGCGTCGCCGACGTGCAACGATTGGCCATTTCGATGTTTTCCAATTTGCGGTTTGCCAGAGGGCGTAAGAGCCTGAAGGATGTAAAGAGTGTTTGAGGATGCCAACAAAGGAGTCTTTGAACGTTCTGGTGTAGACAGTGGAGGGGAAATGACAACACAGTTCGAGTCAGTAACCATCAGAGATTTAGGCGGCTGGCGTTGAGGTCTGTCCATCTTAATTCCCGAGGTGTCTGGAGGATCTTCCCGTTCGTTGGTAGGCGTTCCTGGCTGGATGCTTGGCTGACAATAAGTGACGCAGTTTGTGGAGCCTACGGAATCGTAGGTAGGACGAAGTACATCTCCACATTCACTTTTTCCCGTCAATGGTCTGCCATTCAGCCAAGAGTTGTCTTTCTTTTTCTCGATTAGCGTCAAAGAAACGCATTGGTTTAAAGAATGAGACATGTTAGACGTTAATACTGGACAATGACTTTCAGACTGGACCGTTTCGAACGTTCTTTTATCTGTTGGAGAATGTCCTAGTCGAAGGTCAATGAGAGGCTTTTGGTCACTCCTACGGCGACGGCTGTGGTCTTCGTGGTTAGAAGCAATGCACATCAGCCTTGACATACTTTCCATGCTCTCTAAACTTATTTCTGAATGAGCCTTTAGGAAAGGATCTTTCAAAGGTACTGATGGAGACAGATCACCCTTGCCTTGCATGACCGATTTCCCCATGGTAGTTGCCTCCATAGTGAAGCTTCTGTTTCCCATGACGTACCTGACAGATGGGCACCTTTGTGTTCCATTACGTGGTGGCTCTTTCTTTTTCCCGAAGCATGCTTTTAGGCGTTTGAATATCCGAAGCATAGAGTTTTTGCGAAAGATGACGTAAAGCCAGGGATCAAGAATCTGATTACAGCTTGCCATCCGTATAACGATCAAGTCTAGTTCTGGATTGTTCTTGTCAGAAAATTGTCTTAAGAAAATGTGAATCTGAAAAAGAAAAAGTAAAATATTCTTAACTTAAGTAGCAGAGTTAACTGACAAGACTTACATATAGTTTGAGATATTCTTTCCCCTCCTTTTAGTCAACTTGTAGACTTTCATTATACTTATTAGAATAAGTCATCGAATTTTTATGTAAACAGTTTATTCGTGATACAAAATACATGTATTGCCATTGTATAAACAAAATTAAAAAGCCTCCTTTACAAGAGCTTTGCAAATGAATACGTTTATCGTGATGCATGTTTTAATTGTTTACGAAGTGCCAGAGATTGTTTGACAAAACTTATATAATTTTGACTTGGTCAGTTTTGCTATGAGACTATGTCATGCTCTGTTTCTAACAAGAATTTACGGGGGGGTCAAACTAGCAAGTAACACCACACCAGGCTCGTGTCTTGCCATTATTGGAATGACACATTTGAACATCAAGCCTGTGCAGTGAAATATGAGACCCTACCCAAGTACATTGATGTTTCGGTCACACTGGGTCCCATACATTGCATAGTTATTGTAGTGTGCGTTGTCGGCCTCCCCGTGTTCAGCGCCCCGAGTTATTAAATAGTTGGCCTATCTCATCACCTCAATACTTTGAATAACTTAAACATGAACGATTGACAGACAATTATCTTAGTGTTTAGTGGAATACACCGATTTTCTCCGTGGGCTTTTCTTTAATAAAAAAAAAAGATTTTTCTTTAAGCAAATTTTCGTTGTTGTTAACTTTTTTTAGCGGCCCCCGAAATGGGAAAAGACGCTCTTAGTTTTGTGTGAAATGTCTGTCCGTCTGTCCCGTTTAGATCTCGTAAACTAGAAAAGATATTGAAAATCCGACATCACAATATTTTTGACCATTCAAAGTTCTGATGCAACGGCTACTTTTTTTTTCTGAAAGCGAAAAATCTAATTTTTAAAATTAGTTATGCAAGCAGTTTTTTAAAGAGAAAAAGCTAATTAGTATGCATTATAAGTTAGACCTAATTTAAAACGAATAATAATCTTGTAAACTTCATATTCCTTAATTCTTTTCTATTTATAGCGGAAATTTTACAATTATATCAATCTTAGGCCAGGCCGCCAGGAGAGGTGCGGTAGCTGAGCGGTAAAGCACTTGGCTTCCGAACCGGGGGTCCCGGGTTCGAATCCTGGTGAAGACTGGGATTTTCAACTTCGGAATCCTTGGGCGCCTCTGAGTCCACCCAGCTCTAACGGGTACCTGAACATTAAATGGGTAAAGGAAAGGCGGTTGGTCGTTGTGCTGGCTACATGACACCCTCGTTAACCGTAGGCCACAAAAACAGAACTTTACATCATCTGCCCAATAGACCACAAGGTCTGAAAGGGGAACCAGTTAGGCCAGGTTCACATCTAACTTTGCATTCACTTGCAACTATCCTTTGGGGCCGTTGGGGCACTACACAAGATCTTGGTGGGAAGCTTTGTCGAGAGGCTAAGTGCGCTTGAACTTGGCTTGTCTTGGCTACCTAGAAAGTTCGACACCGGACTCGGACAGAGTTGTGTTTACTGAGCGCCTAAAGGCAGCACGGAAAACCAACTCCTAGATACCCCCCCCCCCAACTGGTCCACAAATGAGATTGGACCAAAGCGCTCCGAGTATGCTATAAGCATGAAAGTAGCGCTATATAAAAGCTATAATAATTATCTGTCAACCTTTATTCTCCATTCTTATCTCTGATTTGTCTTTGATATAATTTCATTTGGATGTTCTTTCTGAAAATATTGAAGCCTGCCTGGGTGGACCACTTCGGGGCCGATTTTGAGTTTGTGTTTCCACACAAATTGTCTTTGTAACCTTGTTTTTCTATTAAAACTGTTGCGACACTACTTGAAAAGCCTGTCTTGATTCAACCGGCTGTTGCCTTCAAAATATTGTATTCAGATTTGTCACCATTCACTCGACACCTTCTCATCGATTCACACGAATAAGTAGTGCTTACAATAGTAATAGTTGAACCATATGTGCTTGCAGTGAATGTAGGCCTATATGATCTGTTGGGTTGATGAAGACTTAGCAATTGTCAAGTTCAAAAAGTTTAGATGGTAGTGTTAGGTAATTTGCGAAGATCCAATAGCATTAAAAAAAAACACATTCTACAAAGTACAAAACTAGGTCAGAGAAATAGAAGACAATTGTTGATGGTCAAGAAGACATGCTAATAGGATGCTAAAAGATGATAAGTGGTTCATCCTAAAGGGCTTCTAGAATGCACGTCCGACAGTCTGCAATAGAGGCGTTATAATGCGGGCCGTCCGAGAATGCTACAGGTAAAAAAGTATTTAATAGAGGTGGGCCGTGGGCGTTGAAATGGACGTTCTGTTGGAGGATTCAAAAAGAAAAAGTTCTGGCAAAATGTATTATAAGGAAAAGGGTTCCGATGAAAAGAAACAGTCCTGTACACTATTTCTTACACATCCTCATCGTCATCATCATCGTCATTATTAGACACTGTAGTGAGTGGAAAGGTTCTCTAAAATTTAGTAAGGTTTTTACAAATGGTGTGTTTCTATCTATCTATCTATCTATCTATCTATCTATCTATCTAATACTATCAATTCTCAAACACACACATACACACATTTGTTTTATAGTCATTAATGCCATTATTTTCCTCATCTGGTCTACGAAGTCTTCAGTGATGAATTTACTCTGCGGGAGCTCCATAAACTCACTCTAATGAGCTATGAAGGTCATAAATGAAATATTGGAAAAGTGGCCGACCTACTTTCTCAAGTAAACTACCTACTGAGAGATAAAGAGAGAGAGAGAGAGTTTACTACAAATAAAAAAGAGAGCAACGTAGGATTGTAGTTTTTGCAATCAACCAATAAATATACATTTTTTTTAAAAGCTCATATTGAGTGAAATTTTATTAATTTTAAATTAATCATGTAATAAATTTGAATATATTAAAACAATACATTTGTGCAAAGGGAATTATTTTTATTAATTGTTTTTGTTTAGCGCAAATGTCATGGTGGAAGGCCGACGTGGTTAGCCACTGAGCTACTCGAGGACTAAAGGTTATAGAGTCTATTGTTAATTTATATTTCTAGCGAATGACCATATTCTCTACACATGGCTTATCTCCCTTTAGTCTATAGTACATTTTCTATTTTTAAAAAATTAACTACGACTAATGGGTTAACTAATTGGTTAATATTTTTTTATTGACTCATTCATTGTCATCGACACAAGTTTCAACTTATTCAGAGAATGGGAACTGGGAAAAATAGCGTGTAAAATATTCTGCCCAAACAAGGAGACAGACAAACAGAAACACATGGGTTAATCTAAGGTTTGTAACAAGCTAAATACACAAAAATACTTTTAAAAAACAACAAAGCTTATCAATAAGTTTGGTTCAACGTGTCAACCCTAGACCTAAATATGTTATGTCTGTGGTGTCAACACATTCTTTTGGCCAAGTATATGGCTTTCTTTAAATGTGCTATTTATTTAGATCACTACAAAGATTGTTTTATTGATCCTTATTGGAAATTTTGTTGTGATTAAAAAACTTATCATTGCAATGATTAGCGCCCCCCCCCCCCGCAATATGCCCAGCATAGAAACACTGTATCAATTGTGATTGGCACCCATGAGTCAGTAGCAGCCCTTACATTCAAAGCTTAGAAATACAACGTCTTTTTCGAGAGGGGGCGCCTATAAGCAGCCCAAACATCCCACTATAGAAACACAATATTGTGAGGAGGCGCCCATGTGAAGAAGCACGTGCACATCTCGATGACTTTGTGTAAAATTAATATTCATTTAAAACATCCAAGTTCAAGGTTAATACAAATCTGGTGACAGATTAGCTCTTATTGTTATGACGTATGCACGCGATTGTCTGCCTCATCTTGTAGACCAGGGACACATTTATTTTGGCACACGCGAAATGTTGATTGCGAAGCATACACTTTTTGCAAAGCTTATATCTATTCACTCTGTTTGTCTGTCTGTCTGGTAAAAAGTTTATACACGTTATTTCTCCCACACCCTTTCTCGGATCAAGCTGAAACGGATTCGCCAATTAATTATTGGTAATTAATTATTGTGTTTGATATTGAATAATGGAAATAACTTTTACATTATTGAAAGATATAGTTATAAGTGCGGAGCTCTTTCCTTTAGAGCTTTCTTTTTTTAATAAGGATTTTGTGTGTGTGTGTGTGTGCTTGTCTTGTGATTATTTCGTTAAAATACATAAATGGCCGGCTCAACGCTAAGACAGAGCTCATGTAAAATACAAACGTGGAATAACATACTAACTTTAAAAGATTCTCTAGGGATGTAAGTACAGATTGTTTATGTAGGCCTATATATCATTTGGTTATGAGTTATTATGTATTAGGACGCGTCGCTTGTTGCTAATAACATCGGAAGTTGTTTTGTGGTACTGAAGTACTATCATTGTAAAATGCAGTAGTCTCTCCTAGCTAATAACATCGGAAGTTGTTTTGTGGTACTGAAGTACTATCATTGTAAAATGCAGTAGTCTCTCCTAGCTAATAACATCGGAAGTTGTTTTGTGGTACTGAAGTACTATCATTGTAAAATGCAGTAGTCTCTCCTAGCTAATAACATCGGAAGTTGTTTTGTGGTACTGAAGTACTATCATTGTAAAATGCAGTAGTCTCTCCTAGCTAATAACATCGGAAGTTGTTTTGTGGTACTGAAGTACTATCATTGTAAAATGCAGTAGTCTCTCCTAGCTAATAACATCGGAAGTTGTTTTGTGGTACTGAAGTACTATCATTGTAAAATGCAGTAGTCTCTCCTAGCTAATAACATCGGAAGTTGTTTTGTGGTACTGAAGTACTATCATTGTAAAATGCAGTAGTCTCTCCTAGCTAATAACATCGGAAGTTGTTTTGTGGTACTGAAGTACTATCATTGTAAAATGCAGAAGTCTCTCCTAGCTAATAACATCGGAAGTTGTTTTGTGGTACTGAAGTACTATCATTGTAAAATGCAGTAGTCTCTCGTAGCTAATAACATCGGAAGTTGTTTTGTGGTAGTGAAGTACTATCATTGTAAAATGCAGAAGTCTCTCCTAGCTAATTGCTCCGTCCCCGTCACCGATCCCCTAGTGCTAGTCTGCTGAACTATTGGGGCACCACACATAATCTGTCGACAGTATTTCTCCATTCCTCTCTATCTTTTGCCTTAAATAGAATCTCTTTCAATGAATGACAGGCCTGCCCATTCTTTAATGCTGCCTTCTCATAACTTTCTCTGTCTGCCTCTTCTTCTTTTTTCCCGGAACTGTTCCCCGAAGGAAGATCTTTGCGAGCCGTACAACCTTGTGATATGGGCATAAAGTTTTAGTATGTTTTTTTTTTACAGTGGTCAGCAGGTTATTGTGGGGCCCAATTGCCATTGTGATATGTTTCTAATCTCATTTGTGATGCGTTCTTTGCAGCTGATACCTAGTCTCCTTCAATAACTTCTATAGTACCTTCATTCCATTGATAGGAGTCTCCTCTCTAGTTCTACAGATAGCATCCAAGTTTTGCAAGCATACAAGATTGTGGCCATAACCAAGGATCGCAGCAGTCCGATTATAGTGGCAGCACTCCAAAAACAAATGTTTAGGGGCGCTAACTATAAGCAAATTTGGTATATTTTAGATATAAGGGCAATAGAGAAAGTAGTGGCTTTCGTAAATTGAATTCTATTTCAGTGTTATACAATATATGTATATTGTGTCATTATATTGAAAGAATTCTTTGTTCTTGTTTACTCTTGAGATAAAGCTTGTGCACTTAGATTATTCAAGATTTTAATTGAAACTGTTTCTCTGCATTCCACTCAAATGGACCTGCAAAGTGTGTATCTAGAACCACTACAGTGGAACCATACAGCTATCGTATGATAGTTTATGATAAGCTTTGACTCAGCCAAATCGATATGAATGAACTGAAACTAACGTATATTTGGGTTATGCATGAGTCATGTTGGTCGACTCGGTAGAATAATGTTACGAACTAATTGAATTGAGAGACGATATAACAAGGAAGACAAATCTCCTAAATTTATATTTGATGGATGGGTTGACTCCCTTTTTTGCCTCTCGCACTGAACGTGTCATCGATATAATGGAACTTTCTTTCCTTCCTGTGGGTTGACATCGTGCATGTAGGCGAGCAGATATCTTTACAGCTCAGTTAGAAGGCGACCGTCATGTATAATTAATGACAAGACTCCCAGAAGATCGGCTGTGCGACAGACGTCATTTGTTTTCTGTGACACAAACTCCTGCGTCATAGCACACTGACGTCAATGTCGCGCAGCAGTGAGAAATCAAACTATAAAAAGGTCATTATTTATTTTTGACTCTCCAAGGACATGACATAGAATTGTGCCACACGCCGTGCACTGGCCACCGACGCTTTAAAAGAAGTGTCAGATGTTTAAAGCGGTTAAAAAACGTTAACACTACTTGCGCCCTACACCTCTCCATCCAGTTACCTTTGTAAAAATGTTTGACATGTTTCGGATGTTCCTTCTGAGTTGAAGATAATTAACTTCCAAGTCCAGAACTCCCGCAGGACGACGAGGGAAAGCAGCGAGGAGGGTATGAACCCGGGACCATCGAAGAGTCAGAATGACAGTCCAGCGCGCATACCGCAGCCACCTAACACAGCATATCCATGAGGACCAGTAGTATGGTTACAACACACGTCCAACTATAAGTAGATCTATGAAGGACAACACACACATGCTATAACGTAGAGATTAGATAATGGATTAAAGAGTTTGTCAAACCTTACAGAGTCACGGTGAACAGCACAATATCTAACGCACGTATAGTTAACACAGAAGCGCCACAAGAGGTTGTAACATTGCCGTTGTGGTACATTTCATGTACTAACGATCTTCAATCAGATACACATTTTTGTAATTGAACTAAGCTCGCAGGGGATGCGGCTCTCTTTGCCCGGCTCTCAGAGAGAGCGGACATAAATAATATTTGAGAGAAAAATACTGTATTAACATTTTTTTTTACATTGAAAAATAATTCCCCCCCCCCTGCCGCCCAAGAAATGATGATCGACTTTGGAAAGGAAAAGAAAGAGAATGATATTAACTGTTTCAGTTAGTGGGGAGAGTGTTAAAATAGTTCAAACCTCGGCACTTTCTTAAACGATCATTAAATTTCCCTGCAGCCACACATTACCTCAGCAAAAAAAAAAAAGGTAAAAAAAGATTGCGGTTACACAGAAATATGTCATCCTTCAGTGTTAGCGCAAATGCCCAATGTTTTACCATGCTCACATCTGTAGTTTTTTTTTTTTTTGGGGTGGGGTTTACAAACACACAAAACATTGTTAAGAGAGCTATAAAGATTTTTAAGCATAAAATTGCACCCTCGCTGAGGATTTCAACATTTTACCATCATAAAGGAAATGCAACACACCGATCATAAAATAAGAAGAAAAAAAAAACAGACACAAGAACTTTTTTGTTACCTTGGCAATGAAATCATTGAATCATTGCAACTTGCTGATTGTAAATTTCATTAGTTATGGTTAAGACAAACTGGGGTATGAACGTAGATTTTGTGTGTTACCGTACAAATAGTTTGCTCTGATAATGTTATGTGTAATTCACTACTGTAGGACAAATGTACTCACCAATAATAAAAATTTTTTTTTTTTTATTATTAAAATATTTTAATACTATCATTATTATTATTATTATTATGTTAGAAACGAACGCGTATTAATTCTCTGACGCTGCCAGGGTCGAATTACGTTAAAGATAAACAAAATTTAGTGTAGTCCCTTAATCAGTTTCCACTGAGGAATTTTCTGGTGATGTGGCAGCTCTGAAGCAGTACCGCCCTCTGACAGGCAAAGAGAATGCTCCAAGGAATGTTAAGGGGCCTTGAAGGTATCTGTGAGGTTAGTCCTTATTATCCCCTCGGTTGATATAACAATGGGTATATGAAACAGTGGTACGGCGATGTCAATAATGGTAGCGTTTTTTTTTTCTTTGTTATCAATGAACAGCAGATAAGGGCAATTAAAATCTTTCGTTTTATTGATCTAAATAGGCGTATCCCAGTGCAGTAGATGATCAGCAAACTCAAGAACTTGTGGCGAGTATTTGTAATAAGGAGGAATATACTTATTAATCAAATTACGTGTCAAAGCCAAGTGTTGGTGTATTAACTTTGCAACTTGGTTATGGCGACCTAGGTAAGCAGATTCTGATAATGTTGAACAACTTGCCATTATGTGTTCAATTGGCTCACACAGAATTCCACATTTCTGCTTTTGTCAACAACATTGAGTTTTAGGATATGTTTCTAGTAATTTTTTGTCCTAATTACTCGGTCCTGTATTGCTGTAACAAAACTATTATTATTATTATTATTATTATTAGTATATTGTTCACTTGAAGAGATTTTGTTATTGAAATCCTATGCCTGTTATACTGTTAGCTGATACAAGAGATTACACCATTAATATGTTTTCAATAGAATCCAGACCTTTTTTTAAACAACTAAATAATCCAATACATTTCTTATCTTCTTATCTAATATAATACAGACGTTACTTCAACGCGTCATGCATTTAGTCATGCATATTAACCAATGACTTAAATTCTGCCAAGTCACTGGTTTTTCTGGCTAGCTCAGGCAACCCATTCCATGCTCTAATAGCACTAGGGAAGAAGGAGTATTTGTACAACTTTGTCCTAGCATATGGGACGAGGAATGTGCCTTTATCTTTGTGTCTTTAATTTCTAATTAAATTATAATAATAGTAATAATAATAATGACAATGTCTTCGGTTATGAGCATAAAGGATGAGTGCGGTGACTACTCTAAACCCTTTGCGACCTGCCTATTTGTTCACACGTGATGCAGACAAAGCCGTTGTCCGCTGGGGGTTTCTTTTCGTCATCTGCGCCTGTCTTCAGCAAGGGTTACTCTTTCGGTATCAAATGTCTGTCGCGCTACTTTTGTGACAGCTGTCTCTTTCAGAGGTCATCTTCTGCCAGCTACTTATCTCTATGCCAGTGAAGGCGAAATTGCGTCTGAGTTAAGAGGGCGAAATGGCGTCTCAGTTAATCTTTATAGCGCTTACGGGGAGGGGGGCACCTCTGTTACGTCGTCCTTCTTTAAGTTCGACACATAAGGTCGCCCTTGGCATGCGGTGTGTCGCAGTTAGTTTTGTTGTGGAGTAGTTTTGTAAAAATGTACACAATCAAATAGCGCCGCTTTCTTCTTTAGGCGATGACGTCATTTGCCGTATTTTATTTTGTGTAGTATTTGTTTTCCTCGTCGCTTCGTCATGACTTATAGATGTGACGTCATTTTTCTTCTTCAACTTTTGGTGCTTTTCCGCCCTATTAGTCCTGCTAGACAAGCTGTACTTTATTTGGTCCTGGATAGACAAGCTGTACTTTATGTGGTCCTGGATAGACAAGCTGTACTTTATGTGGTCCTGGATAGACAAGCTGTACTTTATGTGGTCCTGGATGTCTCCTTTCCTTTACGTACCTGGACAGCCTGAGCGATTGCCTTGGATCTAGTGTTAGTAGGACTGTTTGACCCCTGATTAGGAGGGTTCGGTTTTGGCATTACATATTGATACTGTGGGTTCTCGTATTACCCTGAACATTGTTGCCATTATTCTTGGTCAGAAAGGTTCATGTCTGCTACTATCAAGAATTGATGTTTGTACTATAGACAGTTTGAACAGAACCTGTTACAGAGATGAATCTTTGTCTTGAGTCGTGATGTCAATGTTATCAAGCAGGTGCTTACTTTATTAATACTATTTAATTAATTACTTGGACTAAACTTATGATTTATTATCTTCATATTGTTATGACTCTACATTGCACGTGGTCATTAGGTGTGAGACTGCGCACCAGGAGACACGGGACAGAGACAGGAAATAAGTGTGGAAGTCAAAAGATGGCTGATGTAAACAAGTGTTGTTATTATTCGAATGTGTAATTGTTATCCGACTAGTAGTCTATTATTAAATTGCTGTTTTTATCTATCACTTTCGTTGAGGTTCTTTGGGCTCGCTGTAGGCAGAGTGACAGCACTATGTATTTGTAATTACTTACTATTCACATTATTAATTTCCATATCATTGTATAAATATAATTGTATTAAATTCACTTTTTTTAAAATCATCATACACATCATTTATTAATGTATGTACAACTGAGTACGTATGGTAAGTCTGTTAGGCTGAACTTCGGGACTGGTATAATTATCAAGCAAAAAGAAAACAATTAATTTTAACACACACACATAGTGCAATTAAAATTACACTTTACTACCTAGACAATTAAATATCTATTAATAAATATTCAAAGTTCTGACACGGTGTTCCCCCATGCCGGATAAGTGTCCAACCAAGCGTAGCGTCCAATAGTAGCCTAACTAGTGCTTCTAGAGCAGTAGACATGTAGTAGAAATTGTTTCGTTTCACTTTCTTTGTAAGCTTGTAGTTTTTACTATTTCTTCTGGACGAGTTCATCTCAATCTAAGAACCTTTTGAATTGTTGAAAACAAAAGAGTGTCTAAACCAGCTTTGTCTTCCCTGAAGGAATTCTTATCAAACTGCGCGTCCACAGAGTCCTCATATTACTTAAAGTGCATTCTCCCTTAACATCAACGAGAAATTAATTTAAAGTTGTGGACTTCTCGAGAGAGGTCTTTTAAAAAATCCCACATTAAGATTGTTATGACTGGATACCAAGGAGGTTATATTTAGATGGAGATGGCGTGACGTGATTTGAAGCCAAATCGCAGCCATCTTGGTCTACTCAAAATTAAAACGTGTAGTCTGTTTTTTTTTTTAGAAATTTGTTCGACAATATTTCACGACATTATTTAAATATCTGTACATTGTACAATATCTTATAAAACGTTAAAAACACACTGTATAGAATAAAATAAACATTACAAAGCCTTCTTGTTCGGCATACGGTTGTACGCAACGACGACCAGAAAACGGGATATCGCTTCATCGGTTAGTTTGGTTTTAAGTCACTAAAGACTAAACTTTAGTGAGTTAGAGTTTAGTTAATGTTGTTAGTGCAATTTAATTATTTATATAAATTTTGGTAAAAGTGCATTTTAGCGGCGTCTATTATTTTTGTAACGTATTTATGTAAGTAAGGTTAGAGTAAGGATTAGCCTAACCCTAATCCTAACCCTAATATTAACCTTAACCCTAACCCTGATCCCAACCCTTACATTACGAAATTAATAGACGCCTCTAAAATGCACTTTTACCTAAATTTTGTTTTAGGCATATTTTTTTGTGTATTTACCTATCTGCACGCTGTTGTTTTAGTTGCACATAAACATAAGTCATAAAATGAAATAAGGGCATGTAAATATTTATATTAAATTAAGTAACATTAATTAACATTTTGCATACTAAACATTTTAGATGTAGGCCAGAGTTTAATTAGGGAAAGATTAGTTAGTATTACTGTAACATTATTATTAATAATATAGGTAGTAGTACTCTTTTCACTTCAATTTTATCAATTTAGTGGTGATTTCAACCGATAATGAACATTTGATAGCAACCGCCATCTCCATCTAAATATAACCTTCTTGCTGGATACTATGAGCGGAAGGATCTGAAAGGTTATAGATTAAAGACTTGACATGGTTAA
This sequence comes from Biomphalaria sudanica, assembly GCA_036873155.1. NCBI lineage: Eukaryota > Metazoa > Mollusca > Gastropoda > Planorbidae > Biomphalaria > Biomphalaria sudanica. The sequence goes on from JAZGLO010006698.1 coordinate 2,744,874, forward strand.
CATTAATGAAGTCAGAGCGTCGACTTGACGAGGAAAGGGGAAGTGACTTTGTGAAGAAAGTAAAAGGGGAGATAAACAACTAGCAGAAAGTGTGATGCTGGATAGAGAAAGGTGTTAAATGTATTTATGTGTTTCTAAAATATATCAAATTAATAGACTAATGTCAATACTTAGACTGTGGTTGGTTAATGAATATCTCTGACTCTCTGTTACTGTAAACATGAAAAAATAAAATTCACACAGATTGAAGTACAAAATTAGAAATCTCCAGTAATTTGTTTTGCTTATAGCAGACAACGGTCTAGAAATCTCTAATGGATACAATAGAGCATACAATTGGATTGGTAGGGAAGTAAAGTGAAACGTTAGTTGGAATGAACCTATATATAAACTACAAATTCCTCAAACAATTGTTGAGATTGATCAATTTTAAAAGCTTTCGGCTCAGCCTTTCTGTTTTTAAAATTTCTATTTTAAAAACATTATGTGTTAGAATCTAAAGTTACTTTTACATTTTTAAAATTTATTTCGTAAATAAAACATTTTCATGTAGCACTTGTTGCTAGTTTCAAGGCTTAGATATATCCGAATGTTAATTAAATATTTTGTTATTGCTGCAAAAGGAGACCCAAGACTAGCTGCGGCGTCTTCCATAACAACAGACAAAATTTTCATGTAGCACTTGTTGCTAGTTTCAAGGCTTAGATATATCCGAATGTTAATTAAATATTTTGTTATTGCTGCAAAAGGAGACCCAAGACTAGCTGCGACGTCTTCCATAACAACAGACAACGTAAGACACGATGCATCACAAAAGATTGCCATGTTCAGTGGCTACTAGATTAGTATTGTTGTTTTTTTCTTGGGAGTGTCGCTTGGCATAGCATTACTTGGTGTGGACGTTCAACCTTCATCGCAAGATATAGTGCCTTCTTTACAATCAAATAATCCCATTAATTAATTCATTTATAAACTTAAACAGCGTTATAATGAAAAAAATGTCCATGTTCCTCAATAAAGTTCAAAAATAGTCAAGCATTAGTTGGTTATTGTATGTCTATTTCACTTTCTAAAAACTTTTGATCTGTTTTCTTTTTTAACCTGACTGGAGTGTGCATTAAATTCCAATACAATCATTCCACATGTTATTACAAAATGTAGCCTCTGTTTGAAACATACTTGTTGGTTTATGTTTTATATATAAACCTAGATATAATAAATTATACAGTCATTGAAATTAATCCTTAAAGAAAATAGGATCAAGAGTTTAGCCCCCTGGTTAGTTAAAGTGAGTAGAGCGTGAGGCTAAGAATTGTGTACAATGTGTAGCAACAGAATAAGACAAGGTAGAAGCGATTGCCAGTTACATTGACTAATGTTTCCCTCTAAACGTTAAGGTGTTAGACTCCTCACCTGCCTAGTACATGTTGTTGGTAGTAATTCGTGGGAACAAGTTCCTTTGCAGGTGTAATTAGCCAGAGGTGAGATCAAGTCTCGGGATTCTAGTCTTTGTGAGAACATGGATTGGCCGTGTTCATTGTATAATGTTACCAAGTGCCACTAAGTACAGAATGTTTAACAACACTGAGTGTTTAGTATATGCAATAGAAAGTACTGAGTGATTAACTCACATTAGCTTACAATACATAGTACTGAGCATTTAACACATATACAATATAAAGAACTAAATTTGAAACACAACTACAATTTGTAAGTAATTTAAACCAAAAAAAAACAAAAAAAAAAACTCAGCGCTTACAGACACACACTCACATATTCACACAAGTATAGAACAACTTACAACAATACAATAAACTTCATAAAATGTAAAATTCGTGTGACTAACTTTGTTATAAAATTAGAATGATTGATTTATGTGTGCTTATTAGCACATAGAGGATGCTGAATACACCTTCCCGCTATTTAAGAAGACTTACATACACATGTTTTAAAATGTGAGAAAGAGAGCACATTTATGCAAAAGAAGACAAACTTTAAATCCCGAATGATTCAATTGAATCGACTTCTTACTTTTTCTTATTCCACACAGGCGCAGATAATCCCGGCATCGCAGCCTCTTAAGTAGCATTTAGTGTCACGTCTTCTCTCCCCTGGACCATATTCTGCCAACTTCTCACCCCTTAGGCTGGTCATTTAGATGTTATCCCTTTCTCAAATGGGGTATATTCACGAGTCTGGCTGACTAGACATTCTTTGGCCAATCAATACACTTTCCTCTTTTTGAGTCATGGCTTCCTGTGATCTTAGGGTCATGCTATTATTCAAGCCAATTTGTATTTCAGATAATTATCACTCCTGCTTTCTATATATATGGAAATCGAATCATTAATGGTGGATAGTTTCATAAGCCAGACCCTTTTCTCTACTCGATACTTTGAACAACTGGTCAACAAATTGAAACTTTTGTTAATGAAGATCATTTAGAAGATAGCCTATTTGTTCTTCATCTTAAAAATTAACTTTAATTTAAAGCAATCAGGAATACGCAATGACATCAAAGTGCACTCAGTGTTAACCATCTTAAAGATTCAGGAACACTGAATATGTTCATAGTATTAGAAAAAGTCTATTCCAAAGAAATGACATAATTAGTTTTAGTGGATGTGTTTTATAAGCCAGCACAGAATTATTACAATTAATAATATTCTATCCAAACTTATTTTTTAAATCATACTATTTTATACATCTCTACATAAAAAAATATTATGACATTAGCACGTTATTTTCTGTGATTATAAATGATTCTAGAAGAGGGGCATTGAACTAACTCTTTTTCTGATCTCTCGAGAAAAGATTTGGAAATTAGCCATAGTAAACTGGGATGAACTCCTTGTTAATTAGAACAGGCTCAGAGGGGATTGGAAATTAAAGGAAGAGTAACTTCCATAAGTTCTATGACACATAGGTAATAGTTTTTTTTATAGCATTAGACAAAGTTAGTAGTTAGTTTCCACATACAGGTTTTGATCAGAGAACGAAATCATTCTTTAACCTTTTGAGCGAACATTACTACATGCAAAATATGAATCATTAAGTAGCGAAAGAAAAAAAAATCATATCTTCAATATAAATGTATGCATATATTGTATATATATATATATATATATATATATATATATTGTAATAACTTAAGTGAGGCAACTCAACGAGACATAGACGTTTATTCACACGACATCACAGGTGCACAAAACAACATCTATCTTAGGCACAATCTCTCCATATTGGCTCTTTACTTGGGCGGAAATCGTTCTCCTCTTCTATTGTTGACATCCTTTCCAGTCTAGTTTATCACAGTGCGCACCTTCTAGCTTAGATGGGGGTGCGAATGGCAGAGTTATAACAATATATGTGCATCTTTGACTGTATGGTATGTGCGCAGCTTAATGTGAATGTGGTTTTGTGGATTGGTATGAATGCATGTTCAAAGTGTAAAGGGAGAGACGAAAATATGAAAATATGAACAAAGCTTGTTATGTTGGAACCAAGAGTCTCAACTGCTCGTAACACTCTTATCTTATCTTATATAATACAGACGTTACTTCAAAAAAGAAGATGATTACGTCCTACGCGTCATGCATTTAGTCATGCATATTAACCAATGACTTAAATTCTGCCAAGTCACTAGTTTTTCTGGCTAGCTCAGGCAACCCATTCCATGCTCTAATAGCACTAGGGAAGAAGGAGTATTTGTACAAATTTGTCCTAGCATATGGGACGAGGAATGTGCCTTTATTTTTGTGTCTTTCAGAGTATTTTATTAAATTTTGTTTTTGTATTTGAAGATTATGGTTCAGTGTTTTATGTATAATTGCTACTTTACTTTTGAGTCTTCTGTCCTGAAGGCTTTCTAAATTTAGTAATTTTACTAATGGTGTTACCCTAGTCAAATGTGAATATTCGTTTGTTATGAATCTCACTGCTCTATTTTGTGTTTGTTCCAGTTTCTTAATGTTTTCTTGAGTTGAGGGGTCCCACACGGTGGATGCATATTCTATTATTGGCCTAACCAAGGTTAAATAACATTTTAGTTTTATGTTCTTATTTGATTTATAGAAATTTCTTTTAATAAACCCTAATGCTTTGTTGGATTTTTTTATAGTTTCATCAATATGTGGATTCCATGACAGTTTTTCATTTATTATAACACCTAGGTATTTTGCGTTTTTAGTCTGTGTTACTGGTTTGCCATGAATAAGATAAGTGGAATTAATTTGTTTTAGTTTTTTTGTTACTCTTAACAACTGACATTTTTCCTTGTGGAAAGACATGCTCCAATTTGATTCTCATATGGAATGTTCGGACTCGAAGACGTTGCCATTATTATTATTATCATGTGAAAAACGAAGTTGTATTCCATATTTTGCAATGCCAAGATCGAGTTTGGTTAGAAAATAACGGAATTCATTGTAGTCCCTTTATCTGTATCAGTCTTCACTAAGACATGTTCTGGCTATGTGACAGGTCAGCAGTAATGTTATTATTATTACTATTATCATTTAAAATGTGTAAAGGGATGACAATCCAATAAGTCTGTAATACCAAAACCTAAAAGTACATTTTAAATTGTGATATTTATTCATTTTTAGATTTTGACTAGGTTTTGATACTGGACAAAATGTTTCATCAATTTGGTGGTACACTATTAACACCTCGTCGTGTCATCACGACTCTGTGACTGCATCACTTACCAGTTGTCAAACTTTCTACAGAAACTAGTCTGGACAAATTCCTTAGTTTAATACACCTCATAAAGATGGCAAAAACAATTGAACATGACTACAGTATAGACATTTGCCTAAGTCGCAAAAAAAAAATGTGATTAAAAACAAAAGAACTAGAGGCGAAAGCTCTCTAAACCAGAAAAAATAAAATGTTAAATATGTTTAGAATTCCCAGAACGAGGTATTTTTCAATTTATCTGAAAACTCAATTTGAAAGAGCAAGACTGTTTACTTTCACGAATCACGAAAGGTGTAAATTGAGTGAGTGTAATACGACTTGGCCTCTAAGTCCCTCCCCGCCACTAAAGTTTCTAAACAAGGACAAATAACAGGTGTACTTACATTTAACGGCATCCAGCAGACGGAAAAGGCGATTGTAATCAAACATAGGAACCATATCATCTGGGCTTCCATATCTGAGTGACGCCTTCCACGTATAACAGTCCCTGGAGTGGTACTGGAGCCTACTACACCAGACACAGAAAGTCTTCTATCCAGAGAAGGAGAACCGTTCAAATGCTTACTCATGCGCAGGCGCAGTAAGGTTAGCGCCACGACAACATTGCAGATAATCATGACACAAATGGCGACGATGTTTAGCACGGCAAACATGGCGGCGTAAATAGAGTCCAGGACGCTCTCCTTGTGGAAGTTAAGAAAGCACCAAGTGCCGGGGTACTGGCGCTCGTAGCTTCCAAATCCAACAAACGGGAGAGCGGTGAAGGTCGCTGTGACCGTCCAGCAGGCCAGGAAAGTCAGCTGGGCTTTTCTCCGAGTGATGTGCCTGGCGTAGAAGTATGAGAACCGAATGGCGATGAATCTCTCACAAGACATGCAGCTGACGATGAGAGGAATAACCAATCCGAACGACACCATCATAACACCATGGTACCTGCACAGAGGCGTCCCTCCAACCCACTGCAAGTTGTTGGCGTAGGTAACTATGGCAATAGGACTTACAGTCAACTGGGCAGCTAGGTCGCTCCAGGCAAGGCCAGCTAACATAACAAAAAACACAGTCCTTCTAGCTTGAGCCTGAGGACAACATAAATAATAGGTAGATCTATATTATATCTAGATTGAATTTATTCAAAACAAAAGAAAGAAATAATTTTAAAAACTTTTAATGAATTAAACTATACATTTTTCGAAATATTAAATTTATAACTTTTGACTATTGTATAAAAACGTTGGATTTTAACTAGTAGCAAAACATCATCAATATTTTTTATAGTTCTGTCCAGCTCTAAGGAATTCAACATAGTGTGAAGTCTGAATTACTTATAAACAAGTATGCAGCCTAGTCGAACTAACAAAACTCGACCGAGACTAACAAAACTCGACCGAGACTAACAAAACTCGACCGAGACTGACAAAACTCGACCGAGACTGACAAAACTCGACCGAGACTGACAAAACTCGACCGAGACTGACAAAACTCGACCGAGACTGACAAAACTCGACCAAAACGTAAAAAAAAAATTTCAAACATAAGATGATGTGGCCGGGTGTGGATTATGAGATGTGGCTCTGAAACTCACCTCTCGTCTGGACGAGTACAGCACCAACAGTGCAAGGACATTGCCAACCACCCCGATGGTCATCATCAGAATGGGCGTGGACAAACTGATGCCAAGGCCGGCGGGAATGGTGCATGTTGAGTTACTTCCGGAGCCGTTGCTCATGCAAATAAGGTCTTGCTCGCCAAGGTGTACACGAGACATATTCTGTACATGCTCTGTGCCGTTGTAGAGTTCGTCAATTGACATGCTGGTACAGTTCGTGTGGCCAGATTTTTGTCACGCGATGGAGCTGTAGATGAAGACAATTAGAATATATTTTTACAAATATTTTTTTTAATGTTTCAGCTGATCCAAAAGTGCACGAAAATGTTTCACTAAAATATTTTATAACAACCTCAAATGTGATTTTATGTTTGATATGAAGATATCTTTAAAACATTGTAAATAATAAATGAAGTTTGCTTGCAATATGCCAGAGTGTATATTTGTGTTTCAGTTCATATTATTTGTTTTTCAAGCCATGTTTTAGTATTTCAAGTCCTGTATTGGTATTTCAAGTCATAGGTGATGGGGGATGCGTGGTTGCTAAATGGTACAGCTTTTAGCGACAGGCTTCGAATCTGCGATTTTGAAATTTGACATTTTTAGGACGCCTCTGAGTCAACCAAAAAGCTCTTTCAATTGTACCAAAAATATTTCGTTTAAGGAATTTTCCGAAAAGAATGTCGACCACATGGATTAAGTGAATCGCCTGCACCCTTCACACCCCTTAGTGACGCCACTGCACAACAAGATGTATACAGGCCTTTTACATGAGTCGCTTAGAATAACTGGGAAAGAAACAATGACATCGGTAAGTAGCGTGAGTCTCTGTTGTCCAATGTTCACGTGCTCATTGTGAGCTCTGCACAATGACCGACCGACTGGTGCGGTGAAGGCTATTCTCTTGGCGGCTGTGGTGGAGGCAGAGTGTCTGGATATCAAAGTGGTGCTCTTGGCGGCTGTGGTGGAGGCAGAGTGTCTGGATATCAAAGTGGTGCTCTTGGCGGCTGTGGTGGAGGCAGAGTGTCTGGATATCAAAGTGGTGCTCTTGGCGGCTGTGGTGGAGGCAGAGTCTGGATATCAAAGTGGTGTGTAGAGTGCTCCGGGATGTAGCGAAGAAATGAATTCATGAATAATGTATAAAGTTATTGATTGCCCCCCCAAGCTACGCTGTTCGAAGGATTGGAAGGTTAAAATGGAAGATGACATGTTCAGTAACGTCTGTATATTAGAAAGGTGAGTAGCATGTAACACGAGTAATGATGTATGTTATCAGAATGAGAGATGAACGCAATATACAACATACAACGTCACGTGTCCAACAATACGAAGAGCCAGTCCAATACAAAATAATTTATGAAGTGATGACGTTCTTTTGTTTCCTCGCGTCATGACCCGTCCAATAAAAACCTTCTGAGGTCACCTCTCTAGGAGTCTGTGGTGTTAGCAAGAGATTTGAAATGTTAGTGTTTGATTTAACATGACTAGGCTCACATAACCCAGTTCTTATTAGTCATTGGATCAAATAAAATATGAAATAGGTAGATGTACCTAGCTTCCTGTCCTAATGTGTTTTAAACGGTTAGGTTTCTCGATATACATGGCTTAGTACTTCAGGCCATGTTAAAATAAAAAAAAAAGTAAAGTTTCCCATTTAGATCATGCGGTCTATAGGGCAGATGATGACTAGGTCATCTGTTTCTGTGGCCCACGGTTAACGAGGGTGTCATGTGGCCAGCACAACGATCAACCACCTTTACTTTCCCGCAATTAATGTGAGGTACTCATTAGAGCTGGCTGGATTCAGAAGCGCCTTAAAGATTCTGATTCTGTGGGCTGCCTGGTCGTGTGGTATGTGGTCTGCCTAGTCGTGTGGTATGTGGGCTGCCTGGTCACGTGGTATGTGCTCGTGTCGTCTCGATAGCCCTGGCTTCGAACCCTGCTCGCCGCTGCAATCCCTTCCCGTCCCTTGAGAGGTTTGGGCTAGGATGTAATTATCATCAATTCTGAGGGAACATCCGAAACATGTCAAACAAACTATGAAAGGTCAGATTGCTACGTGAGACTAAGATATTGACATGCTTCCCAATTCGTCCCGCGCCAAAACGTCCTGATTCGTTCTATTTTTACCCTGGTCTAAATGAGGAATAAATTAATGGAGAAATAGAAATTTAGTGAATGTCTGGGCAGTACAATCTACCGCAGTAGATTTATGAAGAAACACTTTTAAATAGATAGGGTGGTTGGAAATGCAAGCCTTGACTTTCTCATAAATGTAGTAAATGATAAGCTTATACTCCAACGGTAGATCTAGTCATCTAGATCTCGTGGTTACTGGTACATTTCATTATTTATAGATTCACTAAATTAAGTATTTTCCCCCCACTAAACGAGTTACATTTTGAGTAAATTTACGCTACACTCTTATTCTAATAAATGTCCTTTTTAAGACCAACATGTCCATAAGCTGAGTAAGAATTACAGTTTGGAGCAATAAGAACTCCACAGAAACGTAGTTTCTAGACTTGATGTCAGACATTTACGTCTGTTCTGACCTTTTATACGTTTTCTGGTTGTGGAGATAACCTTGAGGAGTATCAGTACCAACTACATTCTGTGTGTGTATGTGAGAAGATAAGCTTGAGGAGTATCAGTACCAACTACATTCTGTGTGTGTGAGAATATAAGCTTGAGGAGTATAAGTACCAACTACATTCTGTGTGTGTGTGAGAGAAGATAAGCTTGAGGAGTATCAGTACCAACTACATTCTGTGTGTGTGTGAGAAGATAAGCTTAAGGAGTATCAGTACCAACTACATTCTGTGTGTGTGTGTGAGAAGATAAGCTTGAGGAGTATCAGTACCAACTACATTCTCTGTGTGTGTGTGAGAAGATAAGCTTGAGGAGTATCAGTACCAACTACATTCTGTGTGTGTGTGTGAGAAGATAAGCTTGAGGAGTATAAGTACCAACTACATTCTGTGTGTGTGTGAGAGAAGATAAGCTTGAGGAGTATCAGTACCAACTACATTCTGTGTGTGTGTGAGAAGATAAGCTTAAGGAGTATCAGTACCAACTACATTCTGTGTGTGTGTGTGAGAAGATAAGCTTGAGGAGTATCAGTACCAACTACATTCTCTGTGTGTGTGTGAGAAGATAAGCTTGAGGAGTATCAGTACCAACTACATTCTGTGTGTGTGTGTGAGAAGATAAGCTTGAGGAGTATAAGTACCAACTACATTCTGTGTGTGTGTGAGAGAAGATAAGCTTGAGGAGTATCAGTACCAACTACATTCTGTGTGTGAGAAGATAAGCTTGAGGAGTATCAGTACTAACTACATTCTGTGTGTGTGTGTGAGAAGATAAGCTTGAGGAGTATCAGTACCAACTACATTCTGTGTGTGTGTGTGTGAGAAGATAAGCTTGAGAAGTATCAGTACCAACTACATTCTGTGTGTGTGTGAGAAGATAAGATTGAGGAGTATCAGTACCAACTACATTCTCTGTGTGTGTGTGTGAGAAGATAAGCTTGAGGAGTATCAGTACCAACTACATTCTGTGTGTGTGTGTATGAGAAGATAAGCTTGAGGAGTATAAGTACCAACTACATTCTGTGTGTGTGAGAGAGAAGATAAGCTTGAGGAGTATCAGTACCAACTACATTCTGTGTGTGTGTGAGAGAGATGATAAGCTTGAGGAGTATCAGTACCAACTACATTCTGTGTGTGTGAGAAGATAAGCTTGAGGAGTATCAGTACCAACTACATTCTGTGTGTGTGTGAGTATGTGTGAAATAAGCTTGAGGAGTATCAGTACCAACTATATTCTAAAAAGTGTGTGTGTGTGAGGTGGAGGCGAGGTAGGTTTGAAAAGGTGCACATATAAAGTTATACACTTTTAGTATTTCTCTAATTGTGACATTTATAAATAGACATGTCACATATCCGCTCGTCACTAACACCTGTTGGTCATCGATTTCGACGGATGCAATGCGTTTTCGATTTTTGAAAGGTTTGAAATCACGTGGTCTTTAAAAAAAATCTTATGTTCCAAATAGATCTATTACAAGGTGATACAGTCATTAACCTTTTTAACATAAAGTCATTAGACCGCTGTTTCTTTTACCCACCTAAAAAAAATTTGAGAAATGTAATGAAAAGAAAATAAAGTTGAGGATTTATAATTATAACACGATTTCAACTATAATTATAACACAATGTTCCTGTTTTTCCTTGCTTAAAACTTTCCAGTATGCTTCACATCCACATGTATGCAGAAAAAAAAAAGATTTATCTTTAGTAAGCATTCAATAAAAATATTTTTTTTGGGGGGGGGGGGGAAGTAGTGCTTCGTAGGTAATAAAATAAACATAAAAAAACAAAACACTAAATCGACACCTTTAGCCAGCAAGCGGGGGTCGGGGATTAGCCTCGCCGTCGAGCTTTTTTCTTAATTCTGAGATTTAGAAATTAATTTTCCTGACTCCTGCAACGCATTTTTTTCTCATAAAAGTAGCGCAGGTCGAATAAAGTTTAAGTACGAAAGAGTGTTATGGACTAATATTGAAGCATTTTCCTGAACTCTGGCCAGCAGGAAGTCATACTTCTGTTATCTACAGAGCACTATTCCTCCAAGTAAAACAAAACAACAACAACTGGTTAAATGAAGTCTTAGGAAGACGGTGACAGCACTGGCCAATATTATAATGTAACATTCGAGGTACATGTAAGTAGAACACAAGTACGTGATATTTCATTGTGTTTTCAAGGCGGCACCATAAGGTGGACAGAACAATGGGGGGGGGGGGGGGGTTGAACATGACTTTTGTCAAACAACGCTTCTAGGACTGTAGTGGTTTACGTGTTGGCTCCTGTAACAAAATTAATACCAAGATTTTTAATCATATTAAATTGTAATGTCCGAATAACGGCCATATCCTGCCTCTCAAAATTCCTGCCCCACTGCATTTTTAAACTGCAGAGGCTCATTTACATTGGACACCATGAACATTTCCGGTCACGTAGTCCGTAGCATGCAGGCTCGAAACTTTTGGGCTTCCAGAAGGAAATGCGTTGGGCACCAACCAAAAATTAAAAAACAAAATAAATAAAACTGTCCAGAGTAACGCCAAGACAGCAAATTTATCCTGCTTTATGTCTGAATGTGTCTGCACCCAACTATCTGATATCAATTAACCTCAATGTACGCTTTTCTTTGGATTGTATTGTGAAGCAGTTTGGCATTTTGTCAATAGCACTTTAGTCTAATTAGTTTGAAGTTGTATTTTTTTCCCATTGGTTGCTAATTTTTTTATACAACTAATGTCTAGTATCCATTATAGTTGGATAGACTCATGGGCACCCTAAAAATCTCGAAATTGAAAATCCCAGTCTTCACCGGAATTCAAACAACTTACTTAACACTTTCATTAACTCCTAGCCTCCCTTGAGGTTTGACTTAACATGGACGTTTGTTAGCCGCTTCCGCCTGTGTCTAATGCAGATAAACCAAACAGATGTAACACTGAAATAACGAAATCCAATAACACGGGCGAAAGGTCAATAAGATAAGTTAGTCAACGCTGATAGTGAATATCGAAAAAGGAAACAAAAGTTCCCCTTTCAGATCTAGTATTCTATAGTGCAGATGATGTAAAGGTCATCTGGTTCTGTGGCCAACGGTTAACGAGGGTGTCATGTGGCCAGCACAACGACCAACCGCCTTTACTTTTCCCCAACTAATGTCAGGTACCCATTAGAGCTGGGTGGACTCAGAGGCGCCCGAAGATCCCGAAATTAAAAATCCTAGTCTTCACAAGGATTCGAACCCGGTCACCCTTGGTTCGGAAGCCAAGCGCTTTACCGCTCAACTGCCGCGCCTCCATCGAACAAGAATTTTTAAAATAAACCGTCGAATGTCGTCAAGCAAAATCTCTACGTTCACGAAAGGCTCCTCTCTCTAAAGTCGTCTAAAGTAGTCTCTTTGCATCGGTTTATATTTCGCTATTCTTTCTTAAAACCCAGTCTTGTTTTTACTAGTCGCGCCATTGTCTCTAGGTCAAAACGTCCCTATTTTCGAAACAAATAACGAATTTCCATTCGTGCCATACCAACTAAAAAGGTTCCAAACTACCCACTATTCTCCCCTCGTAGCTTAAAAATAAATTCTCAAATTGTTCAAGAAAGGACCTTTAAAAAAAAGCTTTTCGTCGATCCAGCTTAAAACTATTTCGTTGTAGCACTGTTCTCTCGGTCATGTGACACAGGTCATAAAGCCCCTATTGTTATTCCACTAGATCAATACGCTCCGATTGTACGCAAGATAAACATTCATTAATTACTACAGCCATTCAATCCCATCCTACGCCGACACAAATAGTCCTGGAAAAAGGAGTGAAAAAAAGTTCTATCCGGTCAAATAGTCATATTTGTAGGTCTACACTTTGGATAAAACAGGATTTAAAACAAAAACTTTAAAACAAAAACTGAGCAATACAATTGTTCATGAGATTAGGAGACCGTTCTTTGAAGTTAAAAAATCTCGTTTATAACTTAAAATAAAAACCTGAAAGTTTAAAAAAAAATACTTAGAAGTTAATGATAAAGAAATAAAATCCTCTACTAGTCAAGAGTTATGATTGATAGCTTGATACTTGCTAATTATTCTGACTTAGCGAAATCATTTCCCAAATACTCCAACGTAATTAAACCACGTTCTTGTTTATAGCAATCTTCCTCTTGTACAGTTAATGGCCTTAAGTTCAAATATTGACTGCCCCGACTTCTATAGCTAAGCACACACACACATACACACCAGACTTGCCCATCATTATACGCCCTAATGTTTACAGAGATACAGATATATTTGAACAGCCCATAAGTCTAGGACTATCAGAGACTGTAGTTTCTGCAGACGCACTTTCAGGAGTAAATCATATAATGCTTAGAATAATTCAAACAAACGTTTCCTGACTCATAAAAAAGACGAGATGTCAAGCGCGTGCCTCTTGAACCCAGGGTCAAGGCTCTTTTCTTGGTTTAAAAAAAAAAGGTAATATTGATTAAAGTCAAATGTGCCATAGTACGGATAGTTTTTCCTATTTTCCGTTTCAACAAAATATCACTTCTAGCACGCAGGCCTGTAATAGGTCATATCGCACAGAGAATACAATAAGCACAGCTAAAAACATAACACATTTGGTATATGCCATTTAAAAAAAAATGACCTCTGACCTCTCACCCAACAACATTGAAAAAGAAAAGCCTGGAGCCATTTCCTATTGATTTTTTTTATTCTCTCATCGACTTTTAACATTGTTCACATTGTAAACAGAAGTCTACAAGTTTGATATATAGACAACAACATCAAATATTTGCCTGGTTCTAAGTGGTATCAAATAACTTCATTTAAGGAAAAAATTACTAAAGGGAAATCTGTGTAATCAAAACGATAGCTTCGAAACGTGAATCTAAAACTATTTGAAAAAAAGATTATCTTTTCTAAATTGTAAAAAAAAAAATGTCAGTCTCATTCGTACGCTATACATTCAACTGAAACGCATTTATAAACTTTTTAAATGTTCTATGAGTTTAAGTAAACACTAAGTGTCATATATATATATAATTCTCTTCATGGCCCAACCATGCGTTACACCACGATAGAGTCATGGAAAGACAACTCTTTTATTTCTACAAGTCGGACTAGAGTTATCCAACTTTCACCTCGACAGAAAACACGGCTCAGAAAAAAAAGAGGGGGGGGGGGGGGAGAACAAGTAATCTTTCTCTTTATACATTCTAAATTTGACGAATTTGCATACGCTGCCGCCTCTTTCGGTTTATCTATAAACCTCAGGAAAACAGAAGTCATGTTCCAGAAGTCACCCAATAAAGCCTCCTTAGCCCCAATGATCACAGTAAACGTACAACCCTTAACGTGGTAGACCACTTCACATATCTGGGTAGTATAGTATCACATGACACCTCAATTTCAAGGGAAGTTGATAACCGTCTGGCCAGGACCAGTAGCGCTTTTGGACGCCTTCAGGCGAGAGTCTATCTACAAAATCAATGTCTACCAGGCGGTAGTTCTCTCAACCCTTTTATATGGTTCTGAGACATGGACACTATACAGAAAGCAACAAAGACTGCTTGAGCGTTTTCACCAAAGATGCTTGAACTCCATCATGGACATACGGTGGCAAGACAGCACTACAAACAGCGATGTTCTTGCCAACCCCCTTGTGGACAGTATAGAGGGACTTCTTATAGTCCGACAGTTACGCCGAGCAGGGCACGTATCCCGTATGTGAGGCGAACGTATGCCAAAGGCAGTCTTTTTTTTGGTGAGCTCAAAGGTGGTCGACATAACAGAGGCGCCCCACGGAAACGCTTCAAAGACCAGATTAGGCACCAACTTGCTTTAGCTGACATAGAAGAGAGCACCTAGTTGCATGCGGCCTCAGAACGAGACAGCTGGAGGTCACTCACAAAGGTGCGGAATACACATTTGAGACCAAAAGAAAATCCGCTGCGAAGACAAACGCAGACGGCGAAAAGAAAATCTAAATCGACCACATGCGGCCAATGGCTATGCTTGCCCTGGGTGTGGTTAATAAAGATGTTTTGTTTTTTTTGGACCTCATTCACCAATCGTAAACAAACACCCCTCAAGTCACGTGACAACCATCAGCTTAATCTAGACACCAACATGGAATCTATTGTTAGAAAACCACTATTGCTTGTAAATTTTACTTTTGTTAACTTGTTAGAATATTGCGATGTTATAAATGCAGCACATGCATGTGACAATGATTACAGACACGTAATTATCAAAGGACCAACATTGTTCCAAGAACATTTTGTGACAGAGATTAGATTTAAATCTGAGGAAGAAACACGTTGTCACTACGTTCAGGCTCGAGTCAAAGCCGAGATGAAGAAACGTTCTGCGTACAATGATACTGGAGTCATTAGCTACAATGGAAAGGTAAGCTACTTTTAAATTACCATAGAATCTCTGACTATCGTACTATAGAGTATAGATCTATGATCTAGATTAGTCAATCTACTTACTTAAAGACTAGATCTAGTACTTATTGACTTATTTAACTTATTAGTTAGGCCTACTAGATTACCAGGAACTATTATTGAGTATTAGTATTATGACTAGAAATGTTGAAAATTAATGATAATAGATCTACTAATTTATTAATTATGTAATACATTATAAATAATAAAATAATAAAAATGATAAATTTAGCAAGTAATATAGTCTGTAGATCTACCTGGATCTAGATTACTTTGATTT
The DNA here is from genome assembly GCA_036873155.1 of Biomphalaria sudanica. Classification (NCBI taxonomy): domain Eukaryota; kingdom Metazoa; phylum Mollusca; class Gastropoda; family Planorbidae; genus Biomphalaria; species Biomphalaria sudanica. Next base: position 2,760,490 of record JAZGLO010006698.1, read on the forward strand.
GAGATATAGAATTATAGGCCTATGCTATATAATTCTTTTTATTGTAGTCAAGACCTTCTTTACTAGATCTAGATATATATATATTTTATATATAGACCTATACTTATAGTCCTAGTCTAGACTGTCTAGAGCAGTGTTTCCCAAAACTTTTCCTTATCGGAACACTTCGCACACTATGAGTATTTAGTGGAAAACTTTTCTTATTTTTTAAAGAGATTTATTCACATGGTAGCCTACTAATTAATTATTCCAGTAGTTCATGGAACACTTATTCAGGCGTAAGGTTCAGGAACACATTTTGAGAAACACTTGTCTAGAGTGATTCTAGAGATTAGATCTGGAATAGAGCTAGTTCTAGAAATCAGATATATATATCATTTACTTATCACCTAGAATAGAGTGACAAGATTTATAATGTTATTAACACAATTTAAGTCATGAACATTGTAGGATTCAATATAATTCTAAACTGATAAATCTAGATGTCTACTACATTTTATCTACATTATAGATTTAATTTAAATTAGAAATCATATATTAAGAGACAGTGCAAGAGGTATGCGAAGTGGGCATAATCTACAACCTGTGAGTGGGGGTTTTATAAAATTAGTCTATGCACACCTATTAATTTTAGAACATCTAATGCATTTATATATATGTAATTTTTTTTTTTTTTAAATATATTTATTCTTTCAGATCATTGAAGGAGAGTGTCAGTGTGCAGGGGGTTGCAAGCCCGCCTGTTGTAAACATCTATTTGGTCTTCTGTCTGCTCTAGAAGACTATAGCAGAAAAGAAATGTATGCAGCACCAACAGACAAAATTCAGACATGGCATCAACCTGCACCTAAAGCAATTTCGCCTCAGAAAACGAAGGATAGTTTTAGATGTGATAAGACTGGTCTAACAAATTTTGATACCAGTGTTTCAATGTCTGCTTTGGCTGCCTTACCTCAGAATACTCCTATTTTTTCAGTTCTGCAAGCCGATCCTAAAAAATTAACCTCTGACATTATTTTCTATGACAGAACTATACCTTTGCCAGCTTTTGTCTTATCAGACATTGGCAAAGACCTACCAGCTGAACTTCCTCTTTTTCAAATTGTTTTTTTATCATGAAAAAGTGAGAACAAATCTAGACGAACTTGTGTATTTAGAGAGAGAGACAATCCTGCAAAATTGTGAGCAGTGGCGCAGAGAAGAATTTATCGACTAACAGCATCAAATGTCCATACAATTCTAAAGAAGCAGGATAATTTTGTGGATTTTGCTGCTTCTTTACTGGCAAATAGTAGAAAAGATTTTAGTGCTGTTTTGCCTGTGAGATTGGGTAAACTAAGGGAACCCATGGTCAAAAATATTTTGAGAAATAAATTCTCCAAACATACTGTACTGTTCTGTACAAGTTTAGATACTTGTTTATTTGCTTTGTTTTATGATTTCAAACAGCCTCTTTTTCTAGAAGTCATTCATATTGATCAAGCATTTTGTACAAATGCCTTGTCTCTGTTATCTAAATTTTACTTTCAATATTATCTTCCAGAACTTGTTTCAAGGAATATCTAGATGTTTTATGCCTTGTTCAATTGAAACAGGAGCCAACTTGGTTAATAATCATCATCTTAAACCCACCCATCTATTATTATAATACTGTATATAGTATTAATTTTATTAATTTTTTTTTTAGCTTTGTGACTTTTTGACACCATTGTCTCGAGCATTTATATCAAGCATTTTGTTAAAATGCATTGTCTCATTTATTGTTTTATGAATGTCTAGATGTTTGATGCCTTGTTCAGTTCATTGAATCAGTAGTCAATTTGGTTTAAAGTTATTTTCTTAAATCTACCCTCAACTATTATTGTACCAAAATACATGCATCTATATATTTTTTTCTAGCATTGTGATTTTTGCGATTCATTTAAATAGATATGATACATTGTTATAGCAAAAATAAGGCTTTGTTTCTCTACAAGTGTGTTTTTTATTGAATGATATGAAAAAGTATATTGTACAAAAAGAAGCTGATATTATTACTAAAAATATATACATATATTCAAATTTTAAACATGAAATAAACAAGCTTAGATTAATAAAATATGCACACCAATTTTAAATTTCAAGTTGCCAGATAAAAAATTGATAAGTCATAATAAACCAAAGTAACAACATTGTAAGGGGAAAACTATATTAATAAGGAAGTAATATTTAATATTTTTGGGCACTGATCTGTAGAAGTACATAATTAAAAAGTTTATACTAATAAATTATATACACACCAATTTTAAATTTAAATGTTGCTAAAATTCATTAGTCATAAAAATGCAAAATCAAGTCATGAGTAAACATTATATTTATAAGGCAAAGTAATATTATTTTCAATTCTTGGGCACTGCAGCAATAAAGCTGACTAGAAGAAGATTTGATTAAGCTATATTTATTAAAGGGTTTAGGAAGTTAACCAGAAAGCAAATAACATAGTGAATCTCATCAATGATATGTAATAGAGCATATGGGATTTCCACAGCCAATATTTTAAAATTTTTAATTCTGCTTATAGCTCTTTCTACATGACATCTGTGACAAGAAACCTTCTTGTTTTCTCCTCTTTCTGTAACCTCAAATTGAGATTTATTTTTTTAAAAGTGGGGAGTCAAGAGCGTTATACCTTTGGCTTCAAAATTATCTTTTAAAACAGTGAAGCCTCTGTCTGCCAGGTCACATGCTCCAACTTCTCTATCAGTCCACTTCTTAAAGTGATTTCTTTGTCTGATATAGAGCCATTATATAGATCAGAGATAAATGAAATCCCCCCATTAGGTGTAATGCCAATTAGTGCCTTCACAGTATTGGGATTTTTATATGTACTAATGCTGCTTTGCTGTTGCTTGGGATTTTTAGGCTGCTGTATAAAATACTCACAAGTATCTATAATAACATGACATGCTGGGAAATGGTTAACAAAAGTAGAAGGCATGAGAGCTTGACCTGTTCAGTACTAGGCCATATGTTGACACTTCGACATTTCGCACACAATACCTGAATACATCTAGTAAAAATCCTAGAAATAGTTGACTCACTTACATTTATTAAATAAGAAAGTACATTGTTCGTCAAGCCATGTCTAAGCTTGATCATTGTGACCAGTAGCTGATTTTGAGAATCTAACAATAATTTGTCTTCTAAACAGCTACTTAAGTTAAATATAGTATCAAACTGTATGCATGTGAAGCCAGTGTAACTTTTAAAGGCTTTATCTCCTTTTAGTTTCAAAGAGTCATAACACAATTTCAACTGAGCAACTTCTTCCAGAAGGCTAGCATTGCCTGGTTCCAAAGTATTTACCCTCTTTAGAAGATCTGTAATAAAGTCTTCATCAGTTTGCACAGTGACATCTCTAGTCTTCTCCTCAATGGTAGTATCTTGGGGTAAAAGAGGTTGTCTAAAAGAAAACAAAATATATTTAAGTGTACAGTCAAACATGATCATCATAAAAATGTTTACTATTAAGATAAAAAAATGTAAAACATAATTTCTGAAGATATTTCAAAACATTTACCTAAATTCATATTTGGTCTTTTTTCGGCTTGGTGTACTTTTGGAAAAAGAAAACTTGGTCGGCACAGCACCAGGCTTTAGAAGTCTGCGATCTAAATGAAATATATAATGTATATTAGTTTTAAAACAATTTTTTTTTTCAAAATAATCTACATAAAAGTTACTAGACCTATAGATACATATACCATCTGAAAATAAGCCATATAAACCTAACAATTCACATATGAATAGGGAGGCCTACTAATTTTTTTCTCCTACTTGTAGGATTCTAAGTCGATATTGAAAATACTACTACTAGATTGTAACGAGACCAGAAATTAGCAAATATTAAGAGTAATAATAATAGGCTGTTTGGTATTATTTAAAGTCGAATCAACGCTAATAGAATTCTATGTCTATATCTTATTCTATATAGTATCTAGAATGAGCATCTAGCAGCTATCTAAGCTACTTGTAGATCTATTTCTACTAATTTCTAGTCTAGTCACTAATGACACTAGTCTAATCTAGAAATATTATAATCTAGACTAGTTGTTTTATTATTTACATGCTCTTTAAATTTAATTTATAAACTTTGAATAATAATCAGATTTAGAAATCTAGATCTAATTCTGATTGTAAATTTAATAGAATGTATAGATATAGACTCTAGAATACTAGAATAGTTCTACAGATTCAGATTATTCAGTAGATTTAAGTAGATCTGTATTATATAAGATAAGATCTAGAATAATCTAGATTACTAGATCTAATTAATATTTTAAACTATTTATATCTAGAAATTCTAGAAGTAGAATCTAGATCTAGATTCTAAGCTAGACTTATATAGATCTAGATTCTTATCATCTAGATCTAGTCTAGACCTACTAGTCAAAGACTTAAATATCATCGTATTACTACTATTAGTATATAATACTTCTATATGTAGAATATAAATATAGATTAGATCTAGATTCTATAGATTTTTATATGATTATAGATCTATCTACTTACTTGTAAAAGGCTGGTAAATAAAACAGTCCTCCTCAAAATGCTCTGAACATATTACAACAGAGTGTGCACTTGCAGTGAAGTTTGTACGTTTCAGTTTGACAACCCATTCTTGACATAGCTTTGGATTGGTCACAGGACAACGATGAAAACTTTTTTTTTTTCTCTACATTCTTTTTTATGTTCATAATTATTACAGTCCAATGTAACGCATTGCTTCCCCATCTTTCCAGTACTAATCTATAGTATAATCTATACACACAAGTGAATCGTTGATGGTTGTCACGTGACCGTACGTTTCGGTGAATGAGGTCCATTGGAACTCATACATTTCCAGTCCTTCTTCTTCTTCTTCGTTCTCTTTGTTGTGTTGGAGTGTTCAGATGACTAGACCAATACATGAGATGAACTGCGCAGTGGTTTCCAAATCAGGGAGCTCTCCATATAGTTTCCTTTCAATTGGGGTGATTTGGGGCCAATGTCTTATACGGGCCTCTTGGTAAAGAGGAGGACGTGGTCTGCATTCTCTGGTGATACTCCACATGGGCAGATTTCACTGATTCCAATTTTGAGTTTCCGGTACATGTGTTTCCAGTCCTTCAATTTTGTCTATTGATGAAGCACAGAAAGGAAAGACAAAATCTCGTATCTCTCCATGTATCTCACTCTCTCTCTCTCTCCCCCCGTATTCTCTCACTCTTTCTCTCCCTCTCTCCATTCATCTCAATCATTCTCTCTCTACATTTATCTCACTCTCTTTCTTTCTTTCTCCAGCATTTCTCTCTCTCTCTCTTTCTGTCTCTCTCAAGATAGATAGATAGATAGATAGATTTTACGTGCGTGTAACTGCGCACATAAAAAAATTAAAAGCTGACATAATTCGAGAGTATGCTTTAGAAAATAGAACCAACACTTTTGGATTAATTGCATGAAGAAAGTGTTAGCAATATTTATTTTATATTTCTTTTACAATCCTTTTTGTTTAATGAGTTGAGTGATAGGCAACAATCAACGAAAAGGCACGAAATAAAGTTTGGGAAGTTTGTGACTCTTTATAAGTTATATATTGTTGTCTAAATAAGTTATACTATTATTGTCTAAATAAGTTTTCTATTGTTGTCTAAATAAGTTATAATATTGTTGTCTAAATAAGTTTTATATTGTTGTCTAAATAAGTTATATATTATTGTCTAAATAAAAGAGTTTATTTATATTTACATCTCATAAGTTACTTATCTAGACTCATTCAAAGCTAGAAACTGAACTGGTTCATAAATGAAAAAGAATTGTCTTTTATTTCTTTTGTTTAAATGTTTCAAAAAAGTTTTTCCATTTATTTAGTGTTAAAGGCATTTGAAAAAATCATCAACATGTTTCTAGATGTAATTCTCTAATGCGTTCTAGCACCTGACAATGTTTACTTACCTGTATTGTACTCATGAAATGTCCAGATATTGTGTTAATTAAGATCCGACCAGAAGGACTACGCGAAGAGCAATGAACAACTTCAAGAGAAAAACATCAACTTAGATGATTGCTTTGACGTGGTTATAACCGCTAACAAGGGTCGATAACCAGTGCTCACCTACAGTTCAGATACGCAACTCACTCTCTGTAATGGGAGACAAACAAGAGAGAGTGAAGAAAGGAGGCAGTAACCGCTAATTCTCATGGAGAGGCTATTTTACGTTGGCCCTCGTACAGTCAATAAGCTTTAAGTTTCGTCTGTAATACGGAGAAAAGGACAGAGTCTGGGATCCAGGCGAACTTGAAGCAGAGGTCGTCAAGGGAGGGAAGTGGGCAAGTCGGAAATAAATGACCAGTTGAAAATATTAAAACATTGGCTCAGGCTAGATTTTAAATGGGAGAGGCCTGTACTTTAGCACACACAAACCAGACGCACACATGAACAATTGAATGGTCCAGGTCTGTTTCCTCTTGCGAAGAGGACACTGGGGATCGTTTGGCAGTGATTTACTGCAGTCAAGCTGCGTTTGGGTTTGTGTTTGTATTTGTGTTTGAAACCCTGGAAGAGGAGGGACACATCATCTCTTTTTGTCAACAGATCGATTTCATTACTTTGAGTCTATCCCCTCCCCCTCCGTTTTCTCACTTGCAAAATCTATCACAGTGTAGTTTGTGACACATTGATTATTATTTTTCTTTTTTTCTGCAAACATTTGAGGTTTTCCTTAATAGCGGAAAAAGTACAAATAGCTAACTTTTTGTTGTATCCGGTGTACAGTAAGTGTTTATTTTTAATATATAATTGTTTTGCTTTTTTTTTTTTTTGGCACTGATGAATCACACTTTCTAAGTTCTGTCTGTATCTTAATTTTTGTATTTAGCTAGCAACATTGAAATTCAACTTTAGGGCCACTTTAAGTTGGTCGTCAAAATCCAAAATAAATATACAGAGTTCATAATATGAGAAAGGAGAACAATTCCTAGAACAATTCCTGTTCAGTCACAAAATCAAACATTTATCATTATTTTCATTAAAAAAAAATATTTGCCATGGTTTTGTTTAAAAATGTACTTAATTATATAACGTGTACACAGGGACGTCGCAGAGGTTGTGTCACCCCCGCCTCCCTCCCCCCCCCACACCCGTCTCTAAACACATTTCCCAATAAAGTATGTCGCTGGTTTACTTATTTAACTATAACATGCTACAAAGAACTAATTACCCACATTCTTTGATTTGAATACAAATGTAAAATGGGCGCCGATTCGTTGTTCTATTGTTGATTATTTCTGACCTTTGATCTGATTAGTGTCACCCATTGCTCATCCCTCACAGACTCTACACCCCCTCCCCAAGCGACGCCACTGAGGGTGCACAAAGTTTATTCTATATACTAGAAATCTTCCTAAACATCCTGGGCCTGGACTGACTGGACCTGGGACTGACTGGACCTGGAGCTGGGACTGGATGTATTGCCAATGAAAACATTTATTTTTCAAGTAGGCCTACGAGTCTTTAAATATTTTAGTATTAATATATTCACTGACCTATATTTGCCCCCGCACCAGCGACCCGGCCTCCACTTCTTACTAGTATAATTTCGTATTTCTCGATTCCGACACAAAAAAATATATTCTGGTGGTCACTTATGATTGGGCCACGCCGACCTCTGCCCCGCCGATAACAAAAAAAAACATCTTTATTAACCAGACATTACCATGTCTATATAGTCCGGTAGTTACCACGAGGAGTCAGTCTGGCACAGACAGCTCATTCCGTCGCAACTTTTGATCTTCTCATTGGGGAACAGTATCAGCTGACAAGACAAAGAGAATACTTCATAGTGAAGGCTAAGTATGTTCCTCTTCTTGATATGGAGGGGGGGGTAGGTCAACCGAGGGACACTCCATCGATCAAGAGCGGATCTATGATTTCAACATCTTGTAAAGATGGGCTGATGTTAACATAAACGTGGGGAGAGGGTCTGTCCATCTAGCGAAAGAAATTCTCTTGTTCACTATATGAATAAGTCTAAAGTATTAAATCCATATCTAAGTAAGTGAGCTTTAATAAATCCAAAGGAAACACAAATAAATGTTGTTTATGTCAGACTATAAATCTCTCAAGTATTTTCCAAATGGTCAGTAGAGAAAGAAGGCACGAAGTGTTGAAGACTTATGGTCAGTCTAGAATGGCCACAGAAGATTATCAGCAAACAGCATGGGAACCAAATAGACCCAGACATAAAACCTGGAAGCTGGGATAGACAGGACAAATACAAAGAACAAACGGCAATTTTTTCAAAGTGCCAATAGGATGGAAACCACAACAAAAAAACTCGTTGGCAGACCAAAACAAAGGATGAGGCCAAAATGAAACAAACTTTCTCTGGGTGGGGGGGGGGGTAAGAAGTGAGTGATTTCGGTAAACTGGGGGGGTTGTCTTCATATGTTACTGAGGGGTCTAGTCAGCAATATAAGCAGAGCAGTAAAGAAATTGTGTGTTTTCTAAAGTATTTATGTCAAGTAGGAGTATATTGAGTATAGTGATTTGAATCAGAAACCACATTCGCTAAAAGAAAATGATATTTTGGACCACGTTATTTTAATAGTTTTATTTTAATTTTAAAATTTCGATTTGGAAACGCAAAACGTTTTTGAAAACGAGACGAGTCAACTGTCAAAAAATCCCAAGAGTCAATGAACGACCAATCAAGTTTTCTCGCCCTGCACCAGACAGAGGAGATGGGACTCTTGTAGTTTTAGTTTTCTGTTTAACAATGTGTCGATAGTCTAGAAACTATTAATTAGTAAATTGTAGTGAAGAAACAGATGAATCGTTTCTACGGCCTCAACCACTGGTTTTAATGAACTATGAACTGAGTATGCCACTTAATTGTCATATTTCTTATAATGCACTAAGACCATTATTTAGACCTGACGATGAACAAGAAGGGAAAACAACTCTACTATCTTGAGAGAAATGTGTCTATTCAGCGTGGAACGATGTATTTGCATCTAAGGAGGGCACTGGCAACATCGTTAGTGTTGAAGTCTCTCTTAGTGTGATAACGTCTCAAAGGTTGAAGTCTTAGTGTGATAACGTCTCAAAGGTTGAAGTCTCTCTTTGTGTGATAACGTCTCAAAGGTTGAAGTCTCTCTTGAATGATAACGTCTCAAAGGTTGAAGTCTTAGTGTGATAACGTCTCAAAGGTTGAAGTCTCTCTTCGTGTGATAACGTCTCAAAGGTTGAAGTCTTAGTGTGATAACGTCTCAAAGGTTGAAGTCTCTCTTAGTGTGATAACGTCTCAAAGGTTGAAGTCTCTCTTAGTGTGATAACGTCTCAAATGTTGAAGTCTCTCTTAGTGTGATAACGTCTCAAAGGTTGAAGCCTCTCTTAGTGTGATAACGTCTCAAAGGTTGAAGTCTCTCTTAGTGTAATAACGTCTAAAAGGTTGAAGGACAAATAGAGCGCTCTTACGTTAAGGTTACATTATAGGAAATACATTAAGATACTTCTGACAGCGTTATAGGAATAGATGACTGCCTTGTATGCGCTTAGGACTGTCTTCTCTATAGTTCTGGTTTAAAACCCTGCCCGCCGCCATTTTCCATGGTCCTACTGAAGGTTTAGATTAGAATGTAATACTTCCGAGACACGAAAATGAAACAAGTGTACCTGTACTTGCTGACCCATCAATGGAAACTCTTCTATTATTTCAAAACATTTTAGTGGACATTAGTGGATATTAGTGGATATATCTATCTCTCATTTTCTTTGTTTAATCGTGAAGTGTTTGAAAAGAAACAAATTTGTCTTTCAACGTCTGCAACTTTTTTTATGTATTTTTAATGACCATTTTTTTTGTTCAACCTCATCAGTCTCGGATCACTCTGACCCAAGGATAGAACACCAACACAATAGATAAAGCTTCATTAGTTCAGGCTTCTAATAGCCTTCTGTTGATTGATGTTTATCTCTCACATGTGATAGATGAAGTCAATGGGTTCCTATTTCGTTCTAATATTGCTTCCAATTTTCGTGTCAATGAGTTTATCTACCTTCACGTTTTTTTATCACGAATATAAGCTTAAGCTTATATAACCTTGCAATTTGTCTTTAGTTTGAGTTATCGTCCTTGTCGATAGTTTCCAGACTTTGAAAAATTTAGATTATATTGAAATAGGATTTTGCAAAGTCCCTCCTGGCCTTCCTAAAAGCTTTAGCAAATGTCCAGCTAGGAGTCTCCTGTTTCTAGTCCTACTCTCTCGTTTGTGATCACTTCTGTCTCTTCACCATTCAATTTTCTCAGTAGACTTCCCGGTATAATGGTCTCCTCAGGAAGAACGTTTATAAGTCTGAGAATCTGACGACACGTCCGTACGCATGACAGTTTTATTTTCGACATAGTCATGAGGCCATCATAAGGTTTATAATTTGTATTCCTAATACCGTTTTGAAAATCGTCATTTGATGTAATGGTTGTGTGTATTACATTTGATGTAGTGGTTGTGTGTATTACATTTGATGTAGTGGTTGTGTGTATTACATTTGATGTAGTGGTTGTGTGTATTACATTTGATGTAATGGTTGTGTGTATTACATTTGATGTAGTGGTTGTGTGTATTACATTTGATGTAATGGTTGTGTGTATTACATTTGATGTAGTGGTTGTGTGTATTACATTTGATGTAGTGGTTGTGTGTATTACATTTGATGTAGTGGTTGTGTGTATTACATTTGATGTAGTGGTTGTGTGTATTACATTTGATGTAATGGTTGTGTGTATTAACTGTCATATTTTTGTATTTTTTCCGCTTTAAAGACCAGCTTAGGCGTCAACTTGCCTTACCTGATATAGTAGAGAGCGCCTGGTTGCATGCGGCTTCAGAACGAGACAGCTGGAGGTCACTCACAAAGGCCGCAGGATTCAAATTTGAGACAAAAGGAAAATCCACTGCTGAAGACAGACGCAGACGGCGAAAAGAAAATCTTAATCGACCACTGGCGGACAATGGTTATGCTTGCACTGATGTGGCAAAATATGTAGGTCACAGCTGGGGCTGGGCTGCGTAGCCACGGCAAATAATGCACTTCTCAGTAATCTTCGGACTGGAAGACAAGCCTTATTATGTATTTTTTATTTAGTTTTTTTGCTGGTAATGTTAGAGCGCAGTCCTCATAATGATTTCACTAAAAAGAAAATAGATAGATTTAAGGATTTAAGGTAGGGCAGGCGGGGCTACAGCCCTGGAACCTTCACAAGAAAGGGGCCTCCACAAAAGAAATGATAATATATCTAATTTCGACGGGTCAGAAACTTTTTCCTAACATTTTTCCCCTTTGTTTCGGCAAGCGAAAATGTGATTAAAAGGTGCACGCTTGTAGCATGTTCGGAATGAGTATAACTTCGGATTTACGACAGTACGTCTACCAAGGACCTTACCGTCCATAAACTCAAAACTAGACACTTTATTTAAACTAGAATATGCATATTAATTAATTTTTTTTATGGAAAGTAAGAAAACATTAACAAGGACTCTAATTCTTTTTTCTAAAGTATAGCATGCTTTAAGATATAAGTATTTTCATTTATAAGTTGATCTTTATTAAAGCTTGTAGGAGCCTCCACTGAACCCTACCCGGGCCTCCACATACTTGAATCCGGCCCTGGATAGATAGATAGATAGATAGATAGATAGATAGATAGATAGATAGATAGATTGATTGACAGATAGATAGATAGATAGATAGATAGATAGATAGATTGATTGACAGATATATAGATAGATAGATAGATAGATAGATAGATAGATAGATTGATTGACAGATAGATAGATAGATAGATAGATAGATAGATAGATAGATAGATAGATAGATAGATAGATTGATTGACAGATAGATAGATAGATAGATAGATAGATAGATTGATTGACAGATAGATAGATAGATAGATAGATAGATAGATTGATTGACAGATAGATAGATAGATAGATAGATAGATAGATAGATAGATAGATAGATAGATAGATAGATAGATAGATAGATAGATAGATAGATAGATGTACTACAGTTCCAAACAATGGTAAATTCCCTTCAAAAGAAATATAGACCATAATGTTGGAAGCGAAAAGATGTCTACCATTGTTTCTTGTAGACCCACTCATTGAAGTCTTGGCGACTACATTCTAGCTCATATGTTGCACTGACCACGTGATAGAACTTTGCTTCAAGCCCGAAGCGATTTTTTTCGATTAGTTGACAAGTCAACAAGTCATTTGTTTCTAACTCACGTTTGGTTTGGTTTCTGTTCTCCCATTCTTATTTTTTCATTATTTGACAAAGCAAGAACTACAACTCTTGAAAAAAAAATGTGACGGCATTTTAACGATCTCCTATCAATCAGTCACGTCCCACCAGATCTTCGGAACAACTTTCTGATCAGCGCCATGAATAGAAGATGAGTCGCTGTGAACATTGGACTCCCGGGACTGCTGACAACTTTAGTGAGATCTAAAAGGTCTGAACAGGGTGAGTGGAGGCAGTTGCATGGATACGACTCTCATTAAATGTTGCGTGAAGCTGATTGGTCTTACATGGTAGACAAAAAGTGTGCCCTCAGAATGATAGATGCCAGGTGTAGTCTCATACAAGGAAGACAGTTTACAGTTCGACACAAGCAGCGGGGAGCAGACGTGACGTTATGTACGATGTCCTCCCACGCTTACGTAAAGTTGGATATTGAAAAGCCAAACGAAGTGAGAAACAGAGCAATAAGAGTGAAGAATTGAGCGTGGGATTGAAACTAATGGCCGAAATGAGCAGTAGGTCACTTAGAAGCCCAAACACAAATGTAATGAAATGAGCGCGTAGGTCACTTAGAAGCCCAAACACAAATGTAATGAAATGAGCAGTAGGTCACTTAGAAGCCCAAACACAAATGTAATGAAATGAGCAGTAGGTCACTTAGAAGCCTAAACACAAATGTAATGAAATGAGCGCGTAGGTCACTTAGAAGCCCAAACACAAATGTAATGAAATGAGCGCGTAGGTCACTTAGAAGCCCAAACACAAATGTAATGCTTAATTTAAGAAAACATTTTTTTTCTCTCAATCACCGCCATATAGTCCTAATCAACATGTATATAGGCTTCTGTAGCACAATTTTCAAAGCTGAAAGGGCAGATACAGACACAAACAACAGCCACAACAAATGATTGTAACAGATGCTATTACAATATCAAGAGAAAGGAACTTTGCCAATGTACTGTCAAATCAGTTGACGAGACATATGTTGGCTTTCGGCTTTCCAATAAAGACGTGGGATTATTTCAATGGTGTTAGTGACATCCTTTGCGTTGACATTCTATTACTGCTGTCCAACATTCCGAAATCAGACCAGACTTTTCGGTGACGCTGTTACAAGACACAGTGTATGGACGAGATCAAAGACAAACGAATAGCACACAAACAAACTTAGAGCGAACTCAGAAAATATTGTCATAGGCTTAACCTACTACTGCCTGGAGAGTAATTGTCTTTTCAAAGCGAAGATCGGACTTTATGACCTACTTCGAGTTCATTGATAATAAGATTGTGATCATCTTTGACCACAAAGGAGGCGCTAATTAACTGAGGCAATGTTAGATGAAAGCTATGATGCAATTCTCCTACCCTCCTAAAGACATCCTGACAAATTTCTTCTCTCGGTCTCAGAGCTGCACTAAAATTTCGGCCTTTTCATTTGCCAATGGTCTACAGAAATTGAAATGTAGAATTTGCGTGCGGAATCTAGAAGATTATCCAGAGATATCCGCTACTACCAGGACAACACGTTGAGAAGCGCTCTAGATGATTGCATCGACAATAGCGTGTAATATCAGGCGGTGGAGAAGTCCTCTAGTCTTCGCTTTTCCTAATTCTACTTAATGATGTGCCAACTAAGACCAGGGAAAAGTGGAGATCTCCACAGGGCAATAGATAATGCAACTCGATGGGGAAAAAAACAACATCTATCGTATCAAGATTGTTACAACAAATTTGATGGAACAAATAGACGGATGGAAAAATAGACGGATGGAAAAATAGACGGATGGAAAAATAGACGGATGGAAAAATAGACGGATGGAACAAATAGACGGGTGGAACAAATAGACGGGTGGAACAAATAGACGGGTGGAGCAAATAGACGGATGGAACAAATAGACGGATGGAACAAATAGACGGATGGAACAAATAGACGGGTGGAACAAATAGACGGGTGGAACAAATAGACGGGTGGAACAAATAGACGGATGGAACAAATAGACGGATGGAACAAATAGACGGGTGGAACAAATAGACGGGTGGAACAAATAGACGGATGGAACAAATAGACGGATGGAACAAATAGACGGATGGAACAAATAGACGAGTGGAAAAATAGACGGATGGAACAAATAGACGGATGGAACAAATAGACGGATGGAACAAATAGACAGGTGGAACAAATAGACGGGTGGAACAAATAGACGGATGGAACAAATAGACGGGTGGAACAAATAGACGGATGGAACAAATAGACGGGTGGAACAAATAGACGGGTGGAACAAATAGACGGGTGGAACAAATAGACGGATGGAACAAATAGACGGATGGAACAAATAGACGGATGGAACAAATAGACGGATGGAACAAATAGACGGGTGGAACAAATAGACGGGTGGAACAAATAGACGGATGGAACAAAGAGACGGAGGGAACAAATAGACGGATGGAACAAATAGACGGGTGGAACAAATAGACGGATGGAACAAATAGACGGATGGAACAAATAGACGGATGGAACAAATAGACGGATGGAACAAATAGACGGATGGAACAAATAGACGGGTGGAACAAATAGACGGGTGGAACAAATAGACGGGTGGAACAAAGAGACGGATGGAACAAATAGACGGATGGAACAAATAGACGGGTGGAACAAATAGACGGGTGGAACAAATAGACGGGTGGAACAAATAGACGGATGGAACAAATAGACGGATGGAACAAATAGACGGGTGGAACAAATAGACGGGTGGAACAAATAGACGGATGGAACAAATAGACGGATGGAACAAAGAGACGGATGGAACAAAGAAGATGGAGAGTAATGAAACAATTCCTGTTCAGAATGATACCGGGAGTGTGAGAACAAGCTAGATTACAACTTGAAGTGTTGCCGTGTTTCTAGAACTATAGAATAAGTGATGGCATAAACAGGAAACATAATAGCAGCATTAGAAGATTGTGAATCGTAAGGTTTTGGTTTCAACAAATAGGTGTATTGATATTGAATTCGTTTTATTCCCTTTCAACATCCTCGTACAATTCTAGAAACTTGTTCGCTTCTAACCCAAAGTGCTCTGACAGTTCGTCTCACCAAATCCCTCCCCGGTCAGCAGACAGCAGCTATTCTTAGAAATATATCAAGAGATAGGCCGGTCCATTCTTTTCTTTGGACGACCCTTTCCTAGACCTTGCAGAATGACTTGAAATAGTGAGTCATGTCTTACCAGCTCAGCTTTCGTCTCGTCACAGTATTGTCTTTCCTTTTTGTCAGCCACAGTATTGACTTGTCTAAATACAACATCATGTGTCTTCTTTTCCCGGTACCTAATAGCCCAACATTTTTCTGTAGCATTAACTCTTTCTCTCCGTAATTATTTACCACATTCTGATGGAATCAACGTATCGTCGGTTAGGAGAGAAAGAGTTAACTCTCAAAGTGTTGAATTCTTCTTTTAGCCTCAGCGGTCAGAGTCAAACTTTCACAACCAAATAGAAGTACGGAGACCACTAGCGAAGAATACAATTTTAATTTTACGTGGAAACTGATGTTACCTCGCTGTAGCGACTCTCATTAGCACCTCTCTGTAGTGTCTCTCAATAGCACCTCTCTGCAGTGTCTCATTAGCACTTCTGTGTAGTGACTCTCATTAGCACATCTGTACCTTCCTGTAGTGACTCTCATTAGCACCTCTCTGTAGTGACTCTCATTGGCACCTCTCTGTAGTGACTCTCATAAGCACCTCTCTGTAGTGACTCTCATAAGCACCTCTCTGCAGTGTCTCATTAGCACCTCTCTGTAGTGACTCTCATTAGCACCTCTCTGTAGTGACTCTCATTAGCACCTCTCTGTAGTGACTCTCATTAGCACCTCTCTGTAGTGACTCTCATTAGCACCTCTCTGTAGCAACTCATTATTACATCTCAATCGAAAGTCTCTTCTCTTCGTTAGCTCCTTTCAACAGGATGACGATATTAAAATGGACTATTTCTTTTAGCGTATATACAAATCTAGGTGGTGATGAGGATGTGTCTACTAAAACGCTTTTGAGAAAAGTGCGCCAAATGGTCAATGTTTATCTTTGAGCAAGAAAGCATCTTTTACGGCTCATCTAGTTTCACAAAACAATCCTGTGAATCACACTGTAAAGGAAGTGTAACGTATAAAAACATTGAAAATGTCACCACGTCTTACTCGTAGTAGGATATTCAAGTGCATCACTGGCGCGACTGGTTTTAGGTCGTATATTTAATTTAAAACAAAATTATTAGGTACTCATTAGAAAGTTACAAATAAAATGTTATAAATTGATACAATGGAGAGAATTTGGTCTTTTAGAATTCAATAAAAAACAACAACTTTAAATGGGTGCACCAATAAAATGTAAATGTTAAAAATAGCCGAACTGAACAATACCCTGGAACCTGGGTACAGCAGTAACAAATAGAAGATGAACTGTGTCTATTAAGTTATGTCTGTCCATTAATCTACAATGTTTGTCATTTTATCAATTTTAGGGAAACGTTAATAAAATGTGAATCATATTAATAGTATTGCCATTTGGGATGCGATGGAGTATTAATATTATAATTATTATTAAGAAAAAGTTTATCTCAAAGGCCATCAAAATGAAATATTATTTCCCCCCCCCCCAAAAAAAAAAGTGACTTCAAAGAAAAGATATTGAATGGTTTGCTCAAAGGTACCAAGAGGAAATACTATACATTTATACTTAGTGTGGAGATTAATTCACAGACGAGCATCTAGATAAGCAACATTCAATCAAACCTTCACACACAAGTTAATCCAACCAGACCCAACTGATCAATTACACATACCGTCTGACAAACCAAACTTTTTCCAAGATAATCCATCCATTTAAATGCAAGTTCATGGCGATTAAAAAATGCTAGACACGCTTTCTTTCGCTCTTGTCAGTTTGAACACTTTGATAGCATACGTAGGCAGAGACTTACATTCTATATTCGTCTTCCGAGGCATGCTTGGTGTGTGTACTTTTCCAGCAGTTAGAGACCTCACACTTCATCTAAAGCACGAACCAAACCTTCATGACAATGTAATTATTTTTGGCTCTACCAAACAATCGTCAACAACAACTATAATGTATAAAAAATCTGGCCAACAAAACTATTCACCCATTTATTCAGAAGTAACATTTGGAGCGAACAAGATTCCAACATGGACTTAAGTATCGGATGCGATAAACTGACAAGTGTCAAATATTTCCAATACATAGGAGCTATTTATTCATAAAAAGGAATCAAACCTGAGCTACTGACTAGAGTTGTACATACAGCATCACTCAAGACTCGATAAAGACTGATGCTTGTGAATCTTGGACTGCAGAATTAGAGAGAATGATCCTAGCCATGGAGATAAGATGCTACAGACGCACTCTGTGTATCTCACAAATAAGAAAACCCAAAACCAGATCAAATGGCGATCAGGTCCCATAACGACCAAATAATCATTGTCAAAAAACGCGGAAAACAGTTCCAAATAATAAAACTAGAGGCAGACAAAATGTATGATTGAAAGACATGATCAAAGAATGGACAGGCCTATCACTGAACGCAACTCTAATTCTGGCAATACACAGAAAGGAAAGGAGAGAGATGGTCAACAGATCATGTGTTGTGCCCCAAACATTACAAAAGACCAAGGGAGGGATGAAGGTGATCATATTCAATTAACTAAATACCTATGTAGTGCTAGTTCAAGAAGAATCCACAAGAGCGTTCGTTGTGATTCATATTATAGTATACATTATTACATAATAACTACAAATGTCAAAATATAATGTCACACTGCAGAAAAACAAATAATTATAATAATAAGTTCTAATTGTTATTTTCTATTTTCTTGTTGATCTCATCAAATGTAACCTTGGTACTTAATTAGCACTTATATCCACAATGAACATACTTGATATGAAGTTGTTAATAACCGGATGTTTCGCTTTAATAGACACCAAAGTTAATATCTAGATTAATCTAGAATTTAGCTCCCCTAACTTAAGTCTCACTGCAAATGGTACATATCTAAAAGCCAACTTAAGGTACTTGATAAGTCCTGTTTCTGTGACCTACCATAAGTTAGACAGTTGTCACAGATAAATATATAACATACTTTAGACATTAATCAATAATATCAATAATAATAACAGAGACTTGGTGTTTATACAAATAGACATAGAAGACTATCCTTTTGTATTGCCTCACTTCCTGTTAATTACTTTCTCACAAAACATTCACAACCAACAAATAATAACCTAATATAAACAAAGACTGTGTAGCGACCGGCCATTATCGCAATATCAAATTCAGTAAGTCTCCACCTCAATCCGTACTTCCAATGGGAAGGTTACACGAGCTCTAATAAACATATACATGAAGAATCAAAATTCCTAGTCAATGGGATTAAACTCGAGGCCTTTGGTTCTGCAAGTAAGCGCTACTTTTGTAAGCCTTTATTTGAAAAAAAAAAAAGCGTCAAAAGGCGGAAACTAACTCCCTTTTTGTAACCCAAATTTAGGAAGACCAAGATGGCATCTATTTTTAGCCATTTCACATTCCAAACCTTACAAACGCTACGCTACCCCCAGGAATCTTTGGCAGAAAGGTCACGTGAGTTCCGTTCGAATATTAAGACGGGTAGTGGATGCGAAATCGAAAATCAATGACCATGACCTTGGTACCCTCAGCGTGCTAAATACTTTCTTATCAAGAATGTGAGTGGCTCAGAATTAGAAGTCTGGATACAAAGCCATCATATTTGGTACTCTGAAATTACTTTGACTTTACATCTGGCATTGTTTTGAATGTCATTATGTATTATATGGCGTTTATTTCATTTTTAATAAGGCATATAGTTTACATGGGGCACTAGGTGGTGGGAACTGGGTTGTTGGAACATTTCGTTTCCCCATCAACATTTGTAAAAATAAAAATTGGATTGATATATAATATTTATTATAATTTTGTTATATATATATATATATATATATATATATATATATATATATATATATATATATATATATATGTATGTATGTATGTATGTATGTATGTATGTATGTATGTATGTATGTATGTATGTATGTATGTATGTAGGTATGTATGTATGTATGTGTGTGTATATATATGTATATATATATGTATGTGTGTGTGTGTGTGTGTGTGTGTGTGTGTGTGTGTGTGTGTGTGTGTTTAGATCGATGGCGTATAATATTGAACAATATTTTTATTATAGAGAACTTTTGAAATGTGAGTCGGCTAGAAGCATGACTCCAAAGAATAGCTACCAATCCTGTATTATTAGATGTTTAAATATCTAGAGTTGTCTGTCTACAAAAAGAAGAGAATTCCGTTGTTCGGAGTTGGTCTTTGTATACATACAATCGTTCAGATAGTATTTAAAATTTCAATCTATGTCTTTGGTTTTTAAAAGGAATTAGGTCTAGTTAGAGAACAGCTGACTCTGGTTGTATTTTGGTCCAGTTTGTATTTTTATCTATTTAGAGATTTTAGAGAATAGCTGTATGTGGTTGTAGTGTGGTCTGGTTTAAAAGCAGCTGCATCATATTAAAATCTGTTTGATTTCATTGCATAAAAATCCAGATCTGATTTAAAAGAATCCAACGCCGTGTTCCGATAGCTAAAAAAAAAAAAAACGCTATATGGAAGATAGACACACTGGACATTGTCAAACTTCACACAGAAACACCAATAACGTTAGAACTATTTTAAAAAATTTAAATGTAACATTTTAGTACAAACAAAATCACCCATATCTACTATATATTAGAAACAATACTAATGATCTATCACGAACTCTTTTCAACTATCGTAAATATCCGCCTCAAATTTCGTACACAGGTTCCTTTGACCTCCTAGGTGCTCATTAAGAACGCTTGTTGACAGCTTCGCAAACTGACCGCCGCAATCCGCAGCTCTATCAAACCTTTGTCTTTTAGTTGAGGTATTTTAAATTAGAAAGCATACAAAATATCCCGAATTACTTAATTTTAAAGCAAAAACTTTTTTTGTATTTTGTCTATCTAAGACAACTTCTTTAAATATCTGTCTGTCTGTTGTTGGCAGTTTACGTCAGTTCCACTTCCTTGTAGAAGCGGTCTTAATAAACAACAAAACAAATCCTAATAGCATTACTGAGATAGATCTAGGGTCTTTTTCAGAGAAAGTGATTGTAGTTTGTAACACTGTCAAAAAATAACAACTAATCCTAATAGCATTGAAAAGATAAATCTAGATCTATTTTCATTTCACTACAATCAAACGGTGTCAAATAAACTATTACAATAATATAATATAACAAATATAACAAATAATATAACAAAATTTGAAAAAAAAATATTTAGAGAACAAAATACCAAGAAAAATGTAGCAATGGGAACGGGAATGTGTACGAGGACTCACTTGTTGTTGTTGACGGGGTTGGGGAGGGTGGATGGATAAGTCAAAGTGTTACTAAAATTAACGGGCCCAAAATATGAGAGCCTGTATGTGTTGGTGGCGATTTATGAAGCGGGTCTTTCCACATCAAGTATATTACGATGCGCAGGCACAAAAAAAAGACCACAACGAAATGGAGGTTCCAGAGAGATAGAGAGGGAAGAAAAGAGAGAGAGCGGGCTGTAAAATCTAATTGTAACAGATACACTATATCACTGGCTATAAATGTATTTCAAGTTCATCCTTAAAATGTTGACCGTTTATCACAATAAAAAAAAAAGAAAGGGATGTGTTCCGACCATAGTAAGCACTCTAAAGCCTGGGAACAAATCAAGGGGCGTAACCATGTGTACTGGTAGTGTAGAAGTAACTACCAGCTTACAATCGTCAATGCAATGTTCCCATCAATTCCTTTACTTCGTAAACAGTTACAATAGCATGGATTAGCCCCTTAAGAAGATTTCTGTGGTCATCGTGGATAGTGACTTTTTAGTTCGTGAATTTCAAAATACCTTATCGACCTTTTTTTTTAACTTTTAGATCAACTTATGACCAGACTGTCAGACTAATACCAATAGGCACTTCTACATAATTATAGATACTGTTATGTGTCTATCCTGCCGTGTCCCTTTCATAGCAGACATTCCTCAAATTTGTATCAAATATAATCATAATATTCTTGGTGTATTCGACTCAGAATAAATAACATCCATTTAAATTGTTGCTCAATGCCTTGAGTGTCTGGCCGGCCTCTAGCCTGTGTCTTAATATCACCACGTACTATCTGGTAATCTCTCTTAGCTGTTGAATGTCAGGCCAGTCCGGACAGAAGAAATATTAGCTAATTAGCACATTCACAGAGTCTGACCGTCATGACGTCATTGCTTCCACGTAAATTGAGTACTTTATCAAATGACAAGGTCGGGTGGTATTATCAGCTAACATTTGCTGAAACTAAATGAATTATTGTTCACAGAAAAACACTGTCTAGAGCTTTGTTGTAGCTTATAAATGGCATGCATCACACGGTCACTGTAGAAACCTCATTAGAGATAGCTAGACAGGAACAGCTTATAAATGGCATGCATCACACGGTCACTGTAGAAACCGCATTAGAGATAGCTAGACAGGAACAGCTTATAAATGGCATGCATCACACAGTCACTGTAGAAACCTCATTAGAGATAGCTAGACAGGAACAGCTTATAAATGACATGCATCAAACAGTCACTGTAGAAACCTCATTAGACATAGCTAGACAGGAACGCTCGAGTATAGAATAGCAATTTCTAGAGCACTAAGCTTCGAGATCCGTCATAGCAGCGCTCAGACACTAGTGTACCATCTTAACACCAGATACTTTGTCCTGCAACTAATTACATTCTGTTCCTACATGTGTTGGGCGACGTATCGACAGGGCAAGACTTGAAACGGAAAGTGTTAACGAGTGCGTTCTGTCTCGAGCATTAACCCATCACGGTCTTCTGGGAACTCTGGGATATTGTATCTAGAAGGCACCAATGAATATATTAATTTGGTCACATGCGTACAGAAAAATTATCCTTCCGAGGTAGAGCTGAAGAATAATATTATGTTAAATTTAAGAGCGATTTTATTGCACACAAAGTCGTAGGCGGCCCCTGAGGGTCAGTCGTAGTCACAAATAAATATGCGACTAAACTACAACAAAAAAAAAAACAAGAAAATTATTTTGAAAAATACTTTAAAAAAAATGCTTATAGTAAATGTAATTATATCTTAATGTTTGGATTGGTCATGTCATTAAATTTGTTAAGTTTGTAGCATGCATTCTTAATTTTAAATACAACAAGTCACGTTTTAAGTAAACCACAGATAGCAACTGCACGATAAAGTTGTGGCGAAAACGTTTTTCTATATTTATTCTTTGGATGGAAAGTCAGCACAAAAACAAGACTGAGGGATTTACCCTGCGGCCGCCTTCTTTCTAATCCCTTTATCTCCATTTTTGTTTTAGATCTATAAACTACATATAGAAAAATGACACAACATTTACATCTTACCACAAGAAAGTACTACACATGGTGTCTGCAATTCAAAGAATAATTTTAATCTTTCTTAGCTATTTTATTCTCTCTCTCTCTCCATCCATTCAATTGTAAGACTAAACTATATGTGCGGACGTCATAAATGGATGATCCCTCTCTAAAGCGGCCGCTCTGGGGGAGATCCATTTGTTAGACTTAGGTGAACATCTGTAAAGCCATTGATAAGTGACCTCTCCTAGCTATGGACAGTAAGATAGACTCTATAATGATAAATCTATGGCACAGCTGTCTTAGAATCACGTAGTGACATTTCTAAATGAGTGTTAGGATACTCTTGTGTCCGCGTTGAACAGTTCTTTAAAGAGAAGTTCCTGTACAAAACACAAAGTAGACTGGATACATTCAGATCTTTATTTAGAGACTTAAGTTCCAATCGTATGTGACAAAGTATCAGAGGTGGACTGGTTTGTGAGGACATTTGGGCAAATACCTAGTGGGCCGGTGACTGCTGAGACCGCCACTGAATGGGCCACTTTAAATGACAGTTGTTTGGTTGTAGAATGTTCTCTTACTTTTTCTATAAGATCATATTCAAATTTTGAAATAAAACCCATTAGTCTAATACGTTTTTTGTGATATGGTATAATGAAATAATGGGAGAAACTATACCCGAATATACGGCTTTAGAGGATCATCTCTTATAGTTACTTTGCAATTAGCCAAAAACATTATGCCTAGCTTACAAGAGGGTCGGATTTTATAGTAATGCCCGGCCTGATTTTTAACACCCACACAGACTCGGTTTTGTTTAGTGTTTTGAAATTGTGCAATGGACAAAATGCGTTGTAAGCATTTTTTTTAAATTGACCAATGTTGTTGTTTTTTTCTATGTGAATTATTTGAATAATGTATAGACAATACTACTTTAGCATGTGTAGTTATAGAACTGTCTATTTCTACTAATTTAATAGCTGTAGGTATATAACTACCAATCCAATTTTACTAATTTAATAGTTGTTATGTATCTACCAATTCTTATTAGTTTAATATATGTAGTTATAAAACTACCAATTATTACTAATTTAATAACTATAGTTCTATAACTACCCATTCCTAAATTAACAGCTATAGTTATTACTGTTATTAGTTATAGAACTTAGAGCCTAGTTGACGATTTATCGGTCGGCCGTGTATATTAACAAATAGAAGGGGGAAAAAAAAGGTGTAGTGTTAGTATACATGTATTAGACAAAGTGTAGTGTTAGTATACATGTATTAGACAAAGTGTAGTGTTAGTATACATGTATTATACAAAGTGTAGTGTTAGTATACATGTATTAGACACTGTTTCGGTTTGCTGTATTTAATGACACCCAGCAAGCGTGGGCAGACGACGAGTGGGGATGACATAGATCAACAAAAGCCCTCCTGTGAGACCCTCATTTCTCATTAGTTTGCCGTCAGACTGAGATTGAAAGAATTCGATGTCCGTGCCGGGTAGTGCCAAATGGGCCTTCGATAGTGAATCTTTGCAGGTCGTTCACCGAAGCAGTAATGTTAAATCTCGATACCTCAGTAGAGCGGAAGAATAGAGCCCATGGCTTGACCAAAATGACCGCGTGAACTGGGACGAGTTATTAAGTAATTCGGGTTCAAACTTGGCGATTCCTTTTCAGTCCGTTTCGATTTTCTGGTATTAGCATTAAATGAGAAAAGCACGTGACCCAAGTCAGAGAAGAAAACAGAGACCAGGGAACACACACAACACAGAGACACAAAGGCACACACAAAGACACCATCAGACACACACACAGACACAAAGGCACACATGTACACATTTCTAAACCCAGCCAATTTATTGATTTCTTTGTCTAATTGTGGTAGGGAGTTATTTTGATTGTAGGGTGACCCCTGTCCGTGATTCACTTTTCACATCACATTAGAATATTACATTAGGAAATTGGCTAAAGACAAGGTCCTGGTTCTATAGATAGATGAAGAAGACAAGGAATTGTGCTTAGTAAAACTAGAGACAACAAAGATGAAGATGAGTTAATATGACGCCAAACATATAAGAATGTAGGCTTTACTTAGTTTGAAAAACTGGATCATTCCTATGCAGAAGAATCAGTATATTATTTCATTGTTATCTCTATTTTTATTATGTTTTCTATAGTCAGTATATTTAAATAATTTATAATTGTTATTGTGTTGTAATTTATAAGTTATTTATAACCTTTATTATTATTATTTCCATTCTAAGCATTTCTAATAGATGAAAAGTCCAAATTATATTATATATTACAAGAAATTGTATTTAGTGGTTTAAGTAATGATAAACTTCAGAACAGAAAGTTTAAAATAAAGTAAGAAATAATAAATTAATCACTGAATTATATTTGACAAATACAAGAACCAAACCCAATCAAGTACTCAGTGGCTTTTATTTTTCTCAGCATTTGTTCACCCCTTTCTCATTTCCCCCCAAAAAGTTTACAAGTGAATGGAGCTAAAAAAAATCTAAAAGCCTAAAAGTGATAACAATTGTAATGCAACAATGACTAGTGACGTTTCCTCTTTTCAGCTTAAAGGGTGTGGGTGTGTGGGGGGGGGGAGGTAGACATGGATCTAGTCAATGGCTCTAACGATTTTCCTAGAAATTTGACAGTTTATTATGACTTAGGGAACAAAACTACTAGCTCATTGGTCACACAAGGAAAACAAGATAGCAGACATACATTTGTGTTGAGCTTTAGATCTTTCGCAGAGTTCTTGTAAAAATACAATCTCTCATTATATGTTAAACACAATACATCTACACATGTTAAACACAATACCTCTAGACATGTTAAACACAATACATCTATACATGCTAAATACAATACCTCTAGACATGTTAAATACATCTATACATGCTAAACACAATACCTCTATGCATGCTACCTACAACTCTGGACATCTATATATAATTCTCTACGTCGCCCAACCATGCGGGACACCACGCAAGCACGCCGACTCTCTGACCCTCGATGAAAAAGTCATGGAAAGATAACTTTTTTATTTCTGCAAGTCGGACTAGAGTTACCCCACATAACTTTCGCGGTGACAGAAAGTGCGGCTCGGAAAAAAAAGAAGGGAAGAACAAGTAATCTTCTGTCTGTATATATAATTTTCTAAGTCGCCCAACCATGCGGGACACGCACGCACGACGACTCTCTTATCCTCCTCCCGCCCCCTCCCGCCCGCACCCGCGCCTTCCTCGCTCACCAGGCATGTGCACACAGTCGTTTGCCCAAACCGACTCCATTTGGATAATTGTGTCTTACAGCAAGTGTTCAGCGTCACTAAATAGCGGCGCATGCTACGCCGCGGGTTGGCTAGTGCTAAATACAATACCCCTAAATATGTTAAACACAAACCGTGTTACAACAAGTTAACTTTAATATTGTATACTATACCACCATACGTTATACAATTACATATGGCATGTAACATAGTGCAACTCACTATGTGTAGACGATAATAACACAATTCTAGAAACTTTGTATCAGTTTTTCGATAATTAATCCAATGGAATGGAGGGTGAATATCTCTGTTTATTGTCAGAAGTTAAATCTGATGACGCAATGTTCAAAGTTTGATGACGTAATGTTCAAAGTCTGATTACCCAGAAATTAATTTTTCTGTATAAAAACATGAACGCTAAAAGTATGAAAACAAATTTCCTGTTTGCACTTCTCTTGTAACCTTGACGAGTACCTCACGTGACAGTTATAAATACACATTGCCATAGATATAACAACTGTATCATAACAAGAACACTCGGGCATTGCTTTTATTTACGTCATTGTAGCATCCAGACATTTTATGGTCAAAGTCTAAACACTGAAGATGTTGAACTAATCACCAAATAATCCGGAGATCTCAGCAGTGTCAAAGGATGAGAAGTATGAATCATACTGCCTCCCATAAACAAACCTAGAGGCAGGGCCGGCCCTAACAATTGTGGCACGGATTTCGCGGGGCCCAGTCTAGGAAGGGATAAGGATAATAAGTGAAAATTTAGATTTTGTATAAGAAAAAAAATTCGACTTTGCATTTAGTTCATTCTTTACTATGTATAAAATCACAATCAACCTTGACGAGCCTTGCCAAATAGTTTAATTTTTTTCATCTTTGTGAATTGTTGACCTTCTTGATTATAATGAATAGATCTAGACTTTTCATTCTAATTTTAGATTTAGATCGCTTCTCCAGATCTAAATATGTAAATTTAAAAAAATATCACTTTTGATTTTGTTATAAATTAGAGATAGATATAAATCTATATTTATTTGCCAGTGACTATAATCTATATTATAAAGTAGAATGTGAGGTGTATGTATGTATGTATGTATGTTACTTATAGACATCAAAACCGCTTGACCAATCTTGATAAAACTAGACAGGAATGTTCCTTGGGTACTAACTTAGACCGTAGTGTATGTATTGTAGCCCTAAAACAAACTTAAGATCCTCAAAAAAAAAAAAAAAAAGTTGTCCGACTCTATTACAGCTATAGTATTTTATGGATCTAGGCCATGGTTAACAATGTTGACATGAGAAAAGATCGAAAGGATTTAGACCTAGATCTAATTTTAAGAAATACACTTTGCGCAGATACTTTTTAATTTGACACATGAAAATATAAAAAAAGGTCCATTGATTTCATTATATAATAAAATTAACCTTCAATTTTGTGTTTCAAAAGCATTTTTACGTAAATTATTTCTTAAATCTGTGACTACAGATTTCCTGACGAACATTTTTTCATTAGACATTACCGTAATGAATCGCGTACTAAAAATTAATTCGTTTAATTGTTTACTTTATAATCCCATCACTAGATCTAAAACTCTAATTCAACTCTATGATGATAAAACTTCTCTTCGCACAGATAGTTTTATACTTTAACACATAAACATATTAATTAAAGTCCATTAATTTCATATTTTGATCAAATAAACATTCAAATTTGGTTTTCTAAAGCTACATTCGTATACGAAAGCTGCGAAGCCGAGTTGAGATAGGCCTAGATCTATATTCATTCATGAATCGCGTACTAAAAATTATTTCGTTTAATTGTTCACCTTATAATCCCATTCATTTAACAAAGCTATCGCTCTTTTCGTTTTTAATAGATAGGAATGTATCGGCTTCGGGTAATCCCATTTTCGCAAACCTAATTTTATTTTCGTAGCGAAAGAGAAAAAACTTGAAAGGATCATTAGTTAAGATTAACATACATCTAAATCCAATCCACTAGATTAGTAAACACAAACTTAGACCCGCAGGCCGCGGATAATGTCTGGCGAACATCCTTTCATTAGACATTACCAAATGGTTACACATTAACAGTGATTAACACATCTCTATACTTCTCTACTAAATCTATTCCTAGGCCTAGGTCTAAAACTCTTATTGAACTCTAAGATGATAAAACTTCTTTTCGCAAAGATAGTTTTTATGCTTTAACACATAAACATACTAATTATTGTCCATTTATTTCATATTTTAATCAAATTAACATTCAAATTTGTTTTTCTAAGCATTTTTAATACATTCGTTCGCTAAAGTTGCGTAGCAGTGTTGAGATTGGCCTATATTCATTCATGAAAAAAGGTCACGCATGCGCATTACAGAATGAACTCTATAAAAGCCAATTTTTAACTCTAGATTAGTGTAGATTTAGATCTATGTCTACCTAAAGATCTACTTTATTCTGTAACACATAAACATACAAAATTAAGTCTATTCATCTCAAATTTTAATCAAATATATGTCTCCTACAAGCAAATGTTTTAATTTGAACAAATGGATTGAAGCCTATTAGCTATTCTGATTTCATAGCTTCATTCACATTATTTTTACATTGACACATTCGCTTGACTTATTATGTTGAATTGTTTCCAAAACACTCTTAGTGACTATATCGACAGTAATGCGCAAATAAAGACCAGCGGGTCGCGGGTAACATATGTCTAGTATATATATATATATATATATATATACATATATATATATATATATATATATATATATATATATATATATATATATATATATATATATATATATATATAAATTGTGGAGTGTGGTAAAAATCCCCCCACACCGAAAATATATGACATGACATTTGTTGGCCGGTTTATATGGTAATACCCGGGCCGATTTTAATACCCAGTCGGCCCCTGGGTTTGGCGTTTTCCAAATTGAATGACACCCCAAATTGACATATTTGTCTATTTTTTCAAGAGATTTTTATGAGTTTTTATGAGATTTTAATAATTTCAGGAGATTTCCAGGACTTGCTCGTGTATTTTGCAATTTCAGGAGACTTCCACGAGCTCATGGAAAATCAGGAGACCTTGGGAACCCTTTTTTATATGTTATAATGGTTTAATTTAATAATTTACACCTAGAATTAGATAACATTAGTAATTTTTATTGGTTCAATCAAATGGAAATTCAGTTTGACTATAATTGACCATCTCAGCGTAACTACTGTACAATTAGAATTAGAGCAGGGCCTATGAAAGTGCGGAGCCCACTGTTGCCGCATAGGTTGCAGTGACATAAAGACGGCCCTGTCTAGAGGTCACAGTGACATGTTGAAGAGAAACAACACAAGAAGTGGGGGGGGGGGAACCGAAACAGATGCAGCGTAAAAGTGAATTGATAAACATTTGTGCCTAATTGCCTTCCTTCCCTATTCTGAAAAGACACACAGACAGAAGCATAGATGAAGACTAGAAACTAGTGGAAACTAAATGACTGATCAAGATTGATTTTATTGCTTTATAGTTTTTGTTGTTATCAATAAAAAAAAATTTAAGTTAGCCAAAAGACGCAGCATGTGTTAAATTAATTAATAGTATGTAAGAAAATAAACAATTTCTCTAATAAAATAATTCTTACCTGCAGTGTTGATGATAACATTTCCTTGTACTGATTGTATCTCTTTAATTCAAAAAAATAGATTTAATCCCTGCAGCAATGATTGTGTAGAGGACTCAGCATTGACTGATCCAGAGCTTGTAACACAGACAATTGAGTCAGCCACAACATGAGATATCCAGTGCCTTTGTACATTACGTAGATCTGAAGTTCTATGTGATACAATGATCTAACATCCAATAAAGCGTTTTACTTTCACCTAGAGTCTTTGAGTGGTTATTCGTTTTTCGATCTGAATCTGTCGTACACGAAAGAAAAGAATTGACTTAACATTGATACACATACACATACACATAAAAATATTATTAGATTTCTGACATGGAGACATGCAAGAAGGGAGGAAGCATCACTTCATTGTATATTTCTAGCTTTTCGTGTTATTCACAGACATGACTATAAAACTTTAAAGACTTAAGACTTAGGCGTGCTAGTAAAACTAAATTCTTAAGATCTAGAATCTACAAGCTAAGTGGAAACATATAGTTAAAGATTCATTAACTGAATTGATATCTAAAGAAGGAAAGACTAGGATCGGGAAACATGTGAACAATGTGGAAATATGGTGCCGCACACCATAGCATCTAGTGTAAACGCCTTTTATTGTTGGTGTTATAAAATAAAAAATTATTGCCTTTATATAGCGCTATTTTCAAGCTTATAGCATGCTCAGAGCGCTTTGGTCCAATCTCATTTGTGGACCGGTGGGGGCAGGGGGTATCTGGGAGAAGGTTTTTCCGTGCTGCCTTTAGGCGCTCAGTAAACACAACTCTGCTCGAGTCGGGTGTCGAACCTCGAGACTTCTTCATAGGTAGTAAAGCCAAGCCAAACCAAGCCAAGCTCAAGCGTACTTAGCCTCTCGATCACGTTTGCGTTTTATTTTTAACATTTAAAGAATTTTTTTCTAATACCAATTGTTTCGTGTGTGTGTGTGTGTGTGTTAGAGAGAGAAACAAAAAAAAAGGGGGGGGGGAAGAAGAGCTTACTGTAGCAAGCCAAAAACAAAAATGTTAACAATCCATTAAAAACTGCAGAAGATTCAACGAGTTTGGAAGACTAGAGCTTGTTTCACGCACAAAAATCAAACCTGATAATAACAGACATTGGTTGCAATAACTCATCAATGCTTGCAGATCAGTTGGGCGAGTATCTGGTCCATTTGTGTGTAATGAGTTAATTAGCAGGCAACTAGACAGCGGCTATTATTGCAATTTTGTTGTCGAGTCGTAAACATAAACAAAGAAGAGCGATACATTGTCGAACATTTGTTCATTTCTTTCTCACAACTCGTGGACATCGGAACCCAACACTTTCTCATGATCCTAGATTCTAACGCTCCACAAATCTGTTTAAATTAAATAAGAGAGGCAACCACAAATAGGGGTAAAGCATTGTTTACATCGTTAAGGTCTACATCGTTAAGGAAGACAACTGTGATTTGGTCATCAATTATGGAATCTATGTATCAAAGCACGTAGTTTGTATTCAATCTTTGTCTAAATGAACGTATTGGAGTTTCTAAGCTGATTGGCAGCAGTTTTATTGATTTGTTTAGTGAAAAGACTAAGAGTTTATATAATGATGTATGAGCATGGTTGGTTGGTTGCCTGGTTGATTGGTATGCGCGCTAGACTGTCATTCGACGGTCCCAGGTTCGAAAGGAGTTTTGGGCTAGAATGTAATTATCTACAAATCTGAAGGAGCATCCCAAACATGTCAACCAAAAACAATTTCCAGACATATAATTATTACCGACTCTTAAATCCCATTAAGTTGATATGATAACCTACACGCTGACACACTGTCTACACGCTGACACACTGTCTACACGCTGACACACTGTCTACATGCTGACACTCTGACACAGATCAACTCGGTGGAGCAAATCGCCAAGCTACACGAGACAAAAGTGTCTATGCTTGGGAGGGGGGGGGTGTAGTTCTAGACTCAAGAAGAAATTTATAATACAACAAAACATATAATCAACATTCCTTGTCTTTGAATTATCTCCCCGTGAACATGCATCACAAGTGAGGAAATATTTGGTTGTTTATGCTGGTCGTTCACGTCAGTCATGTCAGAGAGTTGGACTTTGTTTGTTATAAGTATAAACTATTAGCATGATTATGTCATTTACAGATATAGTGTCCAAAGGAACCTTCACAAAAGTTCAATAGAAAAGTTCAAGTCATAGAGATGTGGAAACCTGTATGTATTACTTTATAAGACAATTCAATTCAGCTTTAAAAACAAATTTTCTTTAGAACCTCTCAAGACATGAACCTTTTTTCTGCACACGTTGAGCAGTCATTAAAGTTGAAGAGACAAGCCATCCTGGAAGAACTGAGTTTAATTCGAACGCTGAGCTACATAGAACACTGTCCAAGAATCCATTGTGCTAATGACACTTCTTCATTGACTTCTTCTTGAGATCTGAAGTAAGAAGAGAACAACAAAGTCTGTGGAAAGAAAAAGTTCTTCACACAAAAAGCTTTCTAGTAGCTTTGTGCTTCCACATGATATCGTTGTAATTCTGTACATTCTAGTAGCTTTGTGCTTCCACATGATATCGTTGTAATTCTGTACATTCTAGTAGCTTTGTGCTTCCACATGATATCGTTGTAATTCTGTACATTCTAGTAGCTTTGTGCTTCCACATGATATCGTTGTAATTCTGTACATTCTAGTAGCTTTGTGCTTCCACATGATATCGTTGTAATTCTGTACATTCTAGTAGCTTTGTGCTTCCACATGATATCGTTGTAATTCTGTACATTCTAGTAGCTTTGTGCTTCCACATGATATCGTTGTAATTCTGTACATTCTAGTAGCTTTGTGCTTCCACATGATATCGTTGTAATTCTGTACATTCTAGTAGCTTTGTGCTTCCACATGATATCGTTGTAATTCTGTACATTCTAGTAGCTTTGTGCTTCCACATGATATCGTTGTAATTCTGTACATTCTAGTAGCTTTGTGCTTCCACATGATATCGTTGTAATTCTGTACATTCATTAAACGTTTCAACTTTTGTCCCATGAACATTTAACTAGAACCAGACATGTATGTGAGTGTCTTGTTCTGCCTGTGGGTGTGTGTTGGTTTGTGTTCCTTCAAATATTAACCGTGTCTATAACAGTAACCACAAAAGCTGATAGGGTTAGTGAACACAGAACAACAGGACACTAGCAGAATACATGAGTATGTTTGTGTACAGGAGTATGTTTGTGTACAGGAGTATGTTTGTGTATATGAGTATGTTTGTGTATATGAGTATGTTTGTGTATATGAGTATGTTTTTGAATACATACACACAGGCTACTGACCTTATTAGTTCCCAAACAAACACACTAACACACACACATACTCCCACATCCACATTAGCCCTTTTTGTTTTCCATCGACCCAGCAACAACTTTTTGTTTTCCATCGACCCAGCAACAACTTTTTGTTTTCCATCGACCCAGCAACAACTTTTTGTTTTCCATTGACCCAGCAACAACTTTTTGTTTTCCATCGACCCAGCAACAATTTTTTGTTTGATCATCTCCCCTGCCCCGCTTTGTTCTTAGAAATGTCCTAGATCTACTTTATATATTTTAACTTCTAACCTAATTCAAGTCCTTTGTTTTAAAGTTTTACACCAGTTGCGAAATACAGGAACTTGTTCATGCGAGCAGTCTCCCGTCAGGAAAGTAGTGATGAATAATTCCTGCCCATTACATTTTGTGGATGTTTCAACACCTAGACGGAACTCACTGCCAAGAAATGGAGTCTCGCTCAAAGAAACACGTTTCATGACCAAGTGGTTTTACAGAGTTCGAACGACAAGAAAAAAACTTGGTTCGGTATTGAACATTTGTGCATGAATGTGAAATTAAGAAGATTAATTGATGACATTAACAATGTGTGTCACATTAATCCTGCATTGTGAGTTTTAAAAAAGGAACAGCCAATTAAAAAAAAGATAATTTTTTCTGATTCCAGCTGATCAGTTTTTGTAATCTAATAAAAGAAAAAAAATGAAACTTTTTTCCCAGCCCCAATCTCCCCGCCCCCTACCCACACACACACACACACTCTCCTAAAAAATCCTAATTAAGCAAATGTATAAATGTCCTCAAAATATCTAAAGATATAAAGTTCCAACGACAGGCCTATAAGTCTAGACTTAGAAGACGTTGCGCAAAATGGACGTTTCAGCATTGATTTATTTCAATAGGTCTGTGATTGAACTTTTGAATGGTCGGTGGGAATACCCGCTGACGTATGTGTGTTCAAGACATAGAATGTCTTTAATACCAGATCAAATTTTATTTTAAAGATATTATATTTGAGAAACATCGAAACGGTGAAACCAGAGTTTTCCCTGTCTGCCTATTTACCTAGTCATTCTTTTTCCCAAATATATACATACATTGTCAAATTTCTAGGAAAATCGATAGAGCTGTTTTCAAGAGCTGTATTCATGTTACAAGGTCAAGATTTTATCTACGAAGAATTCGCAAGCTGATAAGAGGAATTTTTAAAACAAAATTTAGATTCTTGGATCATTTTTCCGCCATGGAAGGTTTTCTTTAAATATACAGTAGCAGAAGGAAAGCTAAAACAAAAAGCAACCAAATGAAACGTAACGCAGCCTAAGTTTGAAGGACGAAAGGGGCCAGAAACGACCAAGATACTATTAGTAGGTCCAACACTAGTTTATTTAATAGCAAAATAAATAACTGACAGATGAAGATACGTCGATTGACGAGAAAATCGCTTTAACTTTTGCTATGTGATAATCTAAAAACATTAAATAAGTATAACTTTTGATGTCATAAGATCACTTCTACTCATTGTAGGCTGGTATAACAGCTTCTTACCTCGTAGAAAACTTTCCAGACAGTGTTTCAATAGTGGACATTTTTTTAATGAAATGGTCTAGTCTCCCATGACAAGAAACAGTGCAAATAATGTAATAAAAAAACGTAATGTACTAGTAACTAAGAAAATGTTTTATTCCATGAAAACAAAGTGTGTACCACACAGTCAACGGATCTTATACATTGGTTTTAATCCCCAAACTCCACACTGGAATCCATACTAGGTCAATGATCTCTCGTGGGTATGTTTGACCAGCTACCAAAGTGTCATTTCATCAAGCCTTCTCGTCCACGAAAAATCCCTGGGACCTGGCATGAATAACGTCGCCCTGTAACTGAATGGTGCATGGCCCTGTCTGAATTATTGGGAATAGGACTTCTCTTTTCAATGAACTATATTGTAAATGTTGTAAAGTTTGTTGAATCTGTTATCTGGGAAAAAAATATCTGATTTAGATGTGTCACGAAATGTGTCTTTATATTTATTTAACACCTCTTCTGGCGTTTATTAAAGTGTCAGTTGTGTGATGACTGAGTATACAAACCTACTTTGTATTGATTTTTTGTCGCGTAAGTCTACCACTGAGTACTTTAACAACAAACATGTAGATTCATAACCTAACTCACTGGTAGCAGACAGGATATTTATTACGTATAAAATAACAATACACTGGCAAGTCCAGCCATCAAGAAATGCAAGTCTTATCTCACAGAAATCAATTATAATATCCAATAAAATATAGCAAGTACACAACTAGTAATACTTTTTACACTAAATGCATTATGCGTCCATCCACTTCCATGACCATGGTGACTACTGATTTTTGACCATGTGGCCAAGGATCAAAACGAGTTTTTTTTTACCCATAATTCCCAACTAGATTTCACCTTCCACGTAACCACAATAACTAAGTGTACTTCGTGATTCCCTACTAGTTCCTACCAAACAATATTGTGACAAGATGTTAGAATGAAGAAATGTGTAAGGTCACTAAAGATTGTTCACTTTACAGATACCACATTTGTAATGGGACTCACACTGTTAAATAAAATCTGTTTTGTGGTGAGTTAAACAGACAAAGATATAGTTAACTGACCAAAATCTTCATATCTTGTTAGACGAAGAATGAACAAAATTCTGAATATCTAAACCCCCCCCCCTTATGCAGACTTTTTAAGCAGAGAGATAAAAGCCAGGAATTTTGATCTAGTCATTAACTCTAATCACTGATACTGTCACTCTGATTGCTGACACTGTCACTCTGATCACTGATACTGTCACTCTGATCACTGATACTGTCACTGTGATCACTGATACTGTCACTCTGATCACTTATACTGTCACTCTGATTGCTGACACTGTCACTCACTCTGATCACTGATACTGTCACTCTGATTGCTGACACTGTCACTCACTCTGATCACTGATACTGTCACTCTGATTGCTGACACTGTCACTCACTCTGATCACTGATACTGTCACTCTGATCACTGATACTGTACTGTGATCACTAATACTGTCACTCTGATTGCTGACACTGTCACTCACTCTGATCACTGATACTGTCACTCTGATCACTGATATTGTCACTCTGATTGCTGACACTGTCACTCACTCTGATCATTGAAATTGCCACTTACTCTGACATTGTATAACGTTCACTGTTCAACTATTATTCAAACATCAGCGTGTGTTGCTGTTTGATTCTGTCAATGTCAGATGATTATTGTGTTGACTAAGTATTAAAACAGATTATGCAAACTAGACGTGTGTTATGTATTGGTTGATGAACAGATACACTCTCACATGTAAACACAGTCACTCACACATGTAAACAGAGTCACTCACACTCGACTGAAATTTAACTCCTGGTCGGTTCTAATGCGCGCGCACTCCTGGTGATTCAGTTTGATACCAACGATAGAGAAACTACAATAGCCCGGTCGTAGTCACATGGGCTGGTCTCTCTAAAGTGTACAAGGTCATTAATGTGGCTATTGTTCTCAGTTTTTGGCTCGTAACAATGAGGGAACGCCCGTTATGAAACAATGGCCGCCATGTGACGTTAACTATGACGTCATCATTGTATGTGTCAATTTCTA
Source organism: Biomphalaria sudanica (assembly GCA_036873155.1). Classification (NCBI taxonomy): domain Eukaryota; kingdom Metazoa; phylum Mollusca; class Gastropoda; family Planorbidae; genus Biomphalaria; species Biomphalaria sudanica. Next base: position 2,797,302 of record JAZGLO010006698.1, read on the forward strand.
TTCAAAGCATCGTTACAACTCTTACAGAGCCAGGAAAAGGCCATTACTCAGCAAGGCTAGTTTAGATGGTCCAGAAATGTGATCAGCAGGGGCGGCTCATCCTTAGGTGGTGTTTATTGGTTTCTTGTAATCCTTCAATATCGCAAGAAGTCTTTGAAGTGAGCTTTCTGTTACAGTCTGTATGAGAAGGTGCCAGCAAAATGTACTGGAACGTCTATTAATTTATTCAACATAAAAAACCAAATACAAAAGAGTATCTTATGGGAAAAACTCCATATTTACAGTTATCTATCTCTATGTTGTAAGATTTATTTCCTTCTTAAATATGAAATTAAATTAGTTCATTACCACCATTTAATTAATTAATTTTTTATTGATTCGTGTTTTATTATGTACAATGAATAATTGGGCAAACTAATAAAACAATTTAAAGTTCCTGTACCCAAGATTACCTTATATAAACAGGATTAACTTGCAGTTAGACAAATAATAAAGTGTAATTAGATGAATTAGAAAAGGAATTCATTGCAGTTATTTATACGTAATTGTACAATGAGACCAATGAAACTTGTCCAAACTTGTCACCTTTCTAAACTTGACGGCATTTCAACTTTTTATAAATTAAATCTCATCAAATCAACTTTGTGTTCTATTAACCAAAAAGATATGGTAAGCCATCTTTCTACGATTACCTTTTATCTTTCTACGATTACCTTTTCATGCATTACAAACAGAGTAGGGTGGTAAGCATTCGGTAGTTCAGTGAGATAACATACAAACATTAATGTTAGTAGACCTACATCAGTCGACAATTTATAGCAAGAAGCTTTTTTTCTACTTTGCGTAATCCAGACCAGTATTTCTAATCCAGACCAGTATTTTAACATGTGTTTTTTAAAGTTCAACTTCAAATTAAAAATAAAAGATTTCTGGAAGAGTGTTGGTCTATAACCCTATTCTATTTTCTTTCTTTTTTATTTAGAAAAAATTCTCATTAGCAGCATCTGTTCACGGTTAAATGGTCCGAATGAAAGATTTATCGACCTTTGAAATAGATGCCATTCGTCGAACAAAAGATAAGGGGAAATATTCTACCTGGCAAACATTTCTTATTTACAGGTCGAATAAATATGTAGGTGGTTTCCACTTTTAATGCCGTCCCGAGATAACTTCCTGTTGGATGTTTTATAAGCTAACTCAGTGATTAAAGAATAGATACCTTTATTTCTTTCAAGAACTATTGTCACACACGACTTTTACAAAACTAAAATAAAACAAGGTTGTAAAATAGTTTGTGCAGAAACAAAAATTCAGAATCGGCCCGGAAGTGTTCCACTCGAGCAGGTAAAAAGGCAGTTCCGATATTTTCAGCATCAATATCAGAAGCCAAGAGCTGCAAATGAACAACAACCACAATCTCCGACCTTACAACAGAGACATGGGCGTGTTGAAAGTGTTGTCTATAGTATTGCATTGTTACATCGATGGACGACATGATACCACATGCTACGAAGACATATTAATGTAAATATTCATATGTATTTAATGAAATGATTATTAAAAAGATATAGTTCAGTGTGAGCCAGGACTAACTCATGGTAAATAATCATCTAATTTAATTCAAGTTTTTAGGAACTTTCCAACGTGTACAAGACTGTGTGAACATTTCAACATCCACAAGTCTGTTGGAAACTTCATGGCAAGTCTATAGGAACCTTTCAAGTTTCAACATGTACAAGCCTTAAGAGCCTTTCATTATGAACAACTTTGTAGGAGCCTTTCAACATGTACAAGTCTGTAGGAAACTTTCAACATGTTCAAGTTTTAAGGAACCATTCAACATATACAAGTATGTAGGAAACTTCATTACAAGTCTTTAGGAACCTTTCAAGTCTCAACATGTACAAGTCTGTAAGAACCTTTCAACATGTACAAGTCTGTAGAAACATTTCAAGTTTCAACATGTACAAGTCTGTAGGAACCTTTCAAGTTTCAACATGTACAAGTCTGTAGGAACCTTTCAAGTCTCAACATATACAAGTCTGAAGGAACCTTTCAACATGTACAAGTCTGTTGGAACCTTTCAACATGTACAAGTCTGTAGGAACCTTTCAACATGTACAAGTCTGTAGGAACCTTTCAACCTGTACAAGTCTGTAGGAAGCATTCAAGTTTCAACATGTACAAGTCTGTAGGAACCTTTCAACCTGTACAAGTCTGTAGGAAGCATTCAAGTTTCAACATGTACAAGTCTGTAGGAACCTTTCAACATGTACACGTCTGTAAGAACCTTTCAACATGTACACGTCTGTAGGAACCTTTCAACATGTACACGTCTGTAGGAACCTTTCAACATGTACACGTCTGTAGGAACCTTTCAACATGTACACGTCTGTAGGAACCTTTCAACATGTACACGTCTGTAGGAACCTTTCAACATGTACAAGTCTGTAGGAACCTTTCAACCTGTACAAGTCTGTAGGAAGCTTTCAAGTTTCAACATGTACAAGTCTGTAGGAACCTTTCAACATGTACACGTCTGTAGGAACCTTTCAAGTTTCAACATGTACAAGTCTGTAGGAACCTTTCAACCTGTACAAGTCTGTAGGAACCTTTCAACCTGTACAAGTCTGTAGGAAGCTTTCAAGTTTCAACATGTACAAGTCTGTAGGAACCTTTCAACATGTACACGTCTGTAGGAACCTTTCAAGTTTCAACATGTACAAGTCTGTAGGAACCTTTCAACATGTACACGTCTGTAGGAACCTTTCAACATAAAACACGTCTGTAGGAACCTTTCAACATGTACACGTCTGTAGGAACCTTTCAACATGTACAAGTCTGTAGGAACCTTTCAACATGTACACGTCTGTAGGAACCTTTCAACATGTACACGTCTGTAGGAACCTTTCAACATGTACACGTCTGTAGGAACCTTTCAACATGTACACGTCTGTAGGAACCTTTCAACATGTACAAGTCTGTAGGAACCTTTCAACATGTACAAGTCTGTAGGAAGCTTTCAAGTTTTAACATGTACAAGTCTGTAGGAACCTTTCAACATGTACACGTCTGTAGGAACCTTTCAAGTTTCAACATGTACAAGTCTGTAGGAACCTTTCAACCTGTACAAGTCTGTAGGAAGCTTTCAAGTTTCAACATGTACAAGTCTGTAGGAACCTTTCAACATGTACACGTCTGTAGGAACCTTTCAAGTTTCAACATGTACAAGTCTGTAGGAACCTTTCAACATGTAACGTCTGTAGGAACCTTTCAACATGTACACGTCTGTAGGATCCTTTCAACATGTACAGGTCTGTAGGAACCTTTCAACATGTACACGTCTGTAGGAACCTTTCAATATGTACACGTCTGTAGGAACCTTTCAACATGTACACGTCTGTAGAAACCTTTCAACATGTACACGTCTGTAGGAACCTTTCAACATGTACACGTCTGTAGGAACCTTTCAACATGTAACGTCTGTAGGAACCTTTCAACATGTACACGTCTGTAGAAACCTTTCAACATGTACACGTCTGTAGGAACCTTTCAACATGTACACGTCTGTAGGATCCTTTCAACATGTACAGGTCTGTAGGAACCTTTCAACGTGTACACGTCTGTAGGAACCTTTCAACATGTACACGTAAGTAGGAACATTTCAAGTTTCAACATGTACACGTCTGTAGGAACCTTTCAACGTGTACACGTCTGTAGGAACCTTTCAACATGTACACGTAAGTAGGAACATTTCAAGTTTCAACATGTACACGTCTGTAGGAACCTTTCAACATGTACACGTCTGTAGAAACCTTTCAACATGTACAAGTCTGTAGGAACCTTTCAACATGTACACGTCTGTAGGAACCTTTCAACATGTAACGTCTGTAGGAACCTTTCAACATGTACACGTCTGTAGAAACCTTTCAACATGTACACGTCTGTAGGAACCTTTCAACATGTACACGTCTGTAGGATCCTTTCAACATGTACAGGTCTGTAGGAACCTTTCAACGTGTACACGTCTGTAGGAACCTTTCAACATGTACACGTAAGTAGGAACATTTCAAGTTTCAACATGTACACGTCTGTAGGAACCTTTCAACGTGTACACGTCTGTAGGAACCTTTCAACATGTACACGTAAGTAGGAACATTTCAAGTTTCAACATGTACACGTCTGTAGGAACCTTTCAACATGTACAAGTCTGTAGGAACCTTTCAAGTTTCAACATGTACAAGTCTGTAGGAACCTTTCAACATGTACACGTCTTTATTAACATTTCAACTTGTACAAGTCTATAGAAACTCTCATGTACAGGTCTAAAGGAACTCTTCCACATGAACAGGAAGTCTTCAACATGTTCAAGTCTTTATGACCCCATCTAACTGTAACCTACTTTTACGCCGCCACCGCATTAGAGGGCAATGATTAAAAAACACACTCAACCGTAGTAAACTACTACCTTATTATGCCTGAGTTCCACTTGACTTGCTTACTGAGCATGTGTGGGCGGAAGAGTCGGTAATAGAGCGCCACCAGCAGGCACATATTTCCACACAATGAAATAATTTTAAAAGTTGGTAAAGAAAACTAAAACATTTGTCATACCTTATAATGAATCGTTGACCTAACTACACAATCATCTGATTAAAATGCAAATGATGAAAACAAAATATCAATCCGCTGCATATAATCCACGTGAAATACTAATCTATGTACAAAGAAAAAAAAAGCATTGGTTTGCTGTAACTGCAGAATAACAGCAAACTAAATACGAAGCTTAGATGCCATATATTGTAGAATAATGCACACATTTCCCGCTTAACTAAGAAGACCTGTTACATTAGAATGGTTTTCGAGTTCCGGGACACAAAGAAGGGGTTAAGAATGCCACGCTTGGGTTGTACACATTGAAATTATCAATGAGACAGCGATATTCACCATTTTAGAGAGGCTGGCACTAGGAGATTTTCATACATGGCAGAAAACTATAAATAACTTTTTTTTGGTGTATCCGGTGTACAAAACTGTTGATAAGAGATGTTTTTTCTAAAACTCTCTGTGATAATTGTCTCCACTTGTTAGCACAGCAGAAATTGTCGCAGCTTTTCCGTTTATAGTGATTTCAACAAGAATGAAGTTTTGGACTTTCCCTCTAAAACAGTGAAGCAACTTAAAACTTATTTAAAATCACATGGAAAACACTCGGTTACAATTGAACATTGAGGTAAAATGTTTATGATGAAAATCTGTTGGAAATGTTTATGATAAATGAACCAATGTCAAGGGCACTAAATTGTACTTCCGTGTTGTCAACTAAATCAAACCTACCAACAGAAGAGCTGAGAACATTAGATTCTGCAGTGTTCGAAAGTGCACAAAATTAATCCTAGAACTTAAAAAAAAAGTAGCGTAACTACACTTCTTTAGTTTGTACACCGGATACACCAATACTCTGTGCCACCATTATGATAATCTCTAGTAGCCCAGCAGCGCGGTTGATGGAGCTGTTCAAAATTTAAAAACTTCTTTTTTGTTTATCAGAGACGAATTTCTCGAAAAAATCTGGTCCATTCTTTAAAATGTGAACCCAGGAGAATGATATGTGTTTGGTTCTTTTACATATTTCGGGTGTTCCTTCAGAATTGAAAAGTTACATCCGAGCCGAAACATTCCTTTGAGTGGCTGAGGGGGGGGGTGACGGGCAAGGTTAAAACCCGGACCCTCTGACACTACAGTCCAATGCGTATACTACAAGACCAGGCCGCCATATAGATCAAGAGGAGATACCTATATAACAAATAGCATGTGAAAGTCAGTTTATGTTTCTCTTTGAAATTTTGAAGTCTGAAGTAAACATAAGTAAACAGGTCACGTGATCCTGCTTTAGATCTGAAGGCGGTGAATTAGCACAGGAAGGGGTTTCGACACGTTCAGTCCGTGGAAAAATGCTGAAATGGAGGTAACTGACCCATACAACACCGGGGGGGGGGGATAGGAAGGCCATGTACATGTGAGAGAACGCTTTAAGACAGAATTCAGGCACAGAACACATGAAACTAAATGTTGGTTAGGACAAAACAAAGCACGAAAAATGTTTGCAATAATTACCACACAACTACCACAATGATGAGAGAATCACGGATGTACACAGAGGCAGGCTTTGAGGGTGGCAACCAGAAACGACCTTCCAAAGTGCCCGCTCCTGGTTGGGCCAATTGATTTAGAGATTCTTTTGTCACTACAGCCCATCTTACACATAATTGGAACCTCTGCCTAGCAGTGTGATGTACCGTACCAATACGTTATAAACTGAGCTACAGTGTGGTGCATATTCTATTGTTTCGGGCAGATGGAGCTCGTCAGCCTAGTAAGGGTATTCATCTGGGACAGAAGGACTCTACTTCAAACCGCCGCTGTCTTGTTGGAGCTCTAGATTTAACAATTGATCTTTTTACTTAAGAAATGTCTGTATAAGATACGAAGCAATGCTAAGACATTGATCATATTTTTCCAATTTTCTTGGGAACTCATAAACAAAAATAGATTGATTGCAAAAATTCTCTGACTGCTTCGTTTTAAATACGTAGGCAAGGATTATTTTTCTACTATTTACAATCTGTATGGATGGCATCATAAAATGAATGAATAAAATTGTTTCGTTGAGTAGTCCGTAAATTTCAATATGACTATACACTCATCAAAAAGTTGGCATCATTTTAGTATTTGTATATCTCTTTGTGTGAAACAACCCAGCAAACACCATTAGAAGAACAATACAAAGATACAAACAGGGGCTGAGTTGGGCAAACAATGCGTAGAACAACATAGAACATTGCAAAACAGGCTGTGGACTAAAACCCACAAGGGAAGAGAAAGTTGAGAGACCTATCAAACATGGAAGAGATCAGCAGAAAAAAGAAGCAAAGACCCCAACTGAGGGAAACGCCCAGAACGTAGCCCGATGGTGAAGTACTGGTTCCGCTGGGAGATGAAGTCAGGTAAGTAAGTCATTTTTCTTTTTAAAACTATGTTCAGTAATATATCCAATTGAGAAATGACCTGCAAGATTCATTTCAAAACTAAAGCTACATAATTAGTTGAACCATTAATAAACTTTTCAAATTTGTCTGAACTAAAAAGATTAGCATTAATCACGACTGTCAATCCGTTTAATCAATTTTGTTGGTGACGTAATGGAGGTAAACAATGTCGTGTAAAAAGCAGAGATTAAAATGTAACATTTGCGGAATGGGACCACATGTCTTCTTATCGACCCTTATATCTTAAGGATCAGTATTTGATATGTTGTCGCTTTTATTTATATGCATATTTTGTATAGATAAATTGATCTGCCTGATTGTCATTGAGGTTAACTATACACTTCACTTAATAACTTAGTTTAGTATTGTATAACCACTTTCGTCCAACAGAAAAGATTAACAGCTTTTATTTTGTTATAAAACAGATCATAGCAGTATCCTTGATTGGAGTATAATCACTTCTGTGAACCACTGTGTGATGGTGAGGAAGTGTTTTTAGGACTAAATTTCCTTGCTGCCTTTTCGAAGTCTTTTTTTAACAAAATTCGAACTCAAGGTTCTCGAGCCTCCACGATATCAGCAGACCTATTCAAGTACTTATATACATAGAAGGTTTATAGATTATTTTTTTATTTTTTTTTAGCGAACAACCTAATTCTCTACAAAAGGCTTATCTCCCCTAAGCTCAGTTTATCTATACTATAAAGTAGAAAGTAAGGCGTATGTATGTTACGAATAGAAATCAAAACCAATCTTGATAAAACTTGGCATAAATGTTCCTTGAGTACTAAATGGAACCGTGACGTATGTATAGTAGCCCTAAAACAAACTTAAGAACCACAAAAAAAAGTTGCCCAACTCTATGAAAGTATTATAATTTCAACCATTTAGGCCATGCCTAACATGTATAAATCGATAGGATCTAGATCTAATTTTGAAAACTACACTTTGCACAGATAATTTTTTACTTTGACACATGACAATGCAAAATATAGTCAATTGATTTCATTATTTAATAAAAATTAACCTTCAAATTTGTGTTTCAAAAGCTTTTTTACATAAATTCGTTCCTTATATCTGCGAATTTAGAATTCCTAACGTACATTCTTTCATTAAACATTACCTGAAATGTTACACATCTCTCTATTCCTAGGTCTAAAACTCTAATTCAACTCTAAGATGATAGAACTTCTCTTCGCAAAGATAGTTTTATACTTTAACACATGAACGTACTAATTATAGTCCATTCATTTTATATTTTAATCAAATTAACATTCAAATTTGTTTTTCTAAAGCATTCGTTCGCTAAAGCGGCGAAGCCGTGTTGAGATATATTCATTCATGAATCGCGTACTAAAAAAGGTCACGCATGCGCAGAGCAAAGCCTTCAAGCAGCGTAGAATGAACTCTGTCCAAGCCAATATTTAACTCTAGATTAGTTTAGATCTAGATCTATCTCTAACTCAAGATTTACTTTATACTTTAACACATGAACATACAAAATTAAGTCTATTCATTTCAAATTTAAATCAAATATATGTAGGCCTACAAGCAAATGTTTTTATTTGAAAAAAAATGGATTTAAGTCGATTAGCTATTTTGATAGCTCCATTCATACTATTTTTACATTCACGCATTCCGCATTCGCTTACTTATATTTTTTTATATTATTATTTCGTTTAATTGTTTACAAGGCACTCTCAGTGACTATATCGAAAGTGATACGCAAATTAAGACCCGCGGTCCGTGATTAACGTATGGCTAGTTTTCTATAAACACAAAATTAATTAATTACGACATATTGATTAAAACATTATTTCATTTTTTATTGATTCGCGTGTTGTCATCGACAATGAATAATTGTGCAAAAGTTTCAACTTGGTCCGAGCATGCGAAGTGGGAGAAATGCCGTGTGTCAGATTCCACCCAGACAGAGGGAGTCAGTTTAGATAAGCTTGGTAACTAGCATGTACTCCTTACAGACAGAGTGCATACTACGTGACTTGTAGTCAGTTTATTCCCTATGCTTAGTCGGAGCTCATAAATTGTTAGCTATAGAAGCTTTTATGGATACGGTTTTTAGTTAAGAATCTAGTATATTATGATGTGCATAAAAAGCTTTTTTTTTCAGTTTACTATTTATTCACTTCAAAACTGGATACACTAACTTCGACACTAGATTAACTAGATACATTAATTCTGATTCTGGATACATTAACTCGGATACAAAATCAGTAGATGTATTAACTCGGATACTAGATAAGTAGATGTATTAACCGGATACTAGATAAGTAGATGTATTAACTCGGTTACTATACCTATTTGTTGAACCTAATGGTTTGTGGATCACACAATGATAAAATAAAGCCGTATGCATTTCTAGTCTTGCCAATGTAACGCTAAGTCATCCACATTGTTAATTGAAGGGCGACCATGAATGGTAAAATGCTACAGACCATTGACTAAATGCTACTATTGATTGTGATTGCTGATGCTTGGCACCATTATACTGGTCAGTGCAATAAGTTGAGGGGTTCAGATAAATAAACAATTATAATTTCTAATTGCTAGAATAATTTGGCAGGGAAAGAAACATTGCAGTTACCTAGGAACAAAAAACCTGGCAAGGTGCTGTCAAGCATAGATTTAGTCTATGTGCAACTTTAAAACCGATAAAATCAATACATTAGCAAAAATAGACTTTATAACTTTATAAAAAGAAAAAAGACAATTAAATTTTTTTTAACGAATTCGGTTATAAATATTTTGTCCTTTATTCTAAAAGAAATGTTTAAGTTTGTTTTTTTTAAATTAATTTTTGTCATTTCTGTAAAATAGTTTGAATGCATACCCTATCTTCCTATTGAATGAACATGATTTGTATATAATGACGAATTCCCTATTGGATGAATAAGATGGAATGTATATCTTGTCTTCCTATTGAAATATCTGTCTCTGAAAAATACTGAATATTAAATGGTAAATACCTGATACTGAAGTCCTTCGATGAGCGGCCTGCAAAGCATCCACACAATTTTGAGGCAGTCTTAGCTGCGATAGGTTCCTTTATGGTCAATTAAGCAAAGGGAAGCGATCACAAGGTAAACATTGCAAACGCTTCAGAGATACCCTCAAAGCGTCGCAAGAATCCTTCAGCGTTAACCATGTTACCTGGGAGCCGAAGCTCATGACAAAGTATCATGGCGTCGCACTGTGAAAACTGGCGCACAAATTGCAGAGGACAAGAGAACAGCGCTGGTTGAAGCGTCAGATAAAAAAAAGCTAGGCCAATGACACTAGCCCTAGCTGGAATAACCTGCCCAGAGTGCTGCCAAACATTCCGGGCTCACATTGGTCTCACAAACCACAAGAGGAGAAACAAAACCTGAGTGCAAAGCCCTCAGCCACAAGGATGACAAAAGTGGCCACCATCGAACCACGATGGACGAACTATATATTGTATGAGCAAGATTTGAACGTGTACGGTGTACCATATTTTCCTATTGGAAGAACAAGATTTGAACATATACGGTGTACCTGCCAGCTGAAGTCCTGGACTGGTCTCCACCCCTTAAAAATGTTTGGCTTTCACTCCTAATATTAATATTCTCATTTATATTTCAAAAACTATATATATATATATACCCAATATTATAAGGTGGCAGCCAAGGGAATATTCAAATGGTTTTAATAGTTTTGAGGTCATCAATGACATTTAAAGCACAATAGCAAAGTTTTCCAGGCGATAATACAAACAATAACATTCTTAGGTATCTATATTTAGTATTGTTCTTTACTCACGTGATAATAATAGTAATCTTTATTGTCCGTATGGAAATTTGTCTTACAATTTGTGCATTACACCAAACAAAAAACATCATGCATACTAGCTAACCATTCGGATATCAATTGTAATGAGTAACATTAGTAACATTAGAGGAATTGCTATGGCTAATGTATTAAGGGAATGTTTCATTGCTAAAGCCTACATGTCGACAATGATCAGACTGTGGTATTCTATAGTACGAACATGACGGTTACATTTGTAATTCAAGCAATAGCTTCAACTGAATTGTTTCTCGAGAGACCGATAAAACTTTCGTTCTTCTTCCAAAAAAAATACAAAAAAAACGAAATAGCACTGAGCGTGTTAAATTACCATGGCGACGTGTTATACAAAAACAACAATCAAACAATTATAACAATAACACCCTAATTCCTATAGAATATGTGAATGCTATCTAGATCATTTAGAATTAAAAGTACAAACAAAGTGAACATTTTTTTTAAGAATAAGATTTAATGAACAATAATAAGTATTGAAAATATAGCTAATAGGCCTACCTAGATCTTCATTTGTAGTGGGTAGGCCCTATATCACAATTAATTTCCATTCTTTATTAGATAATATAGAAAAATAAACAAAGTATTTCTGTTAATGTTACACACTAAACTATAGAATTGCGCTGTTTACGGTCAAGGAGATTCGATTCAGTATTTGAGGCTAAAATAACATCTAACAATGTCAACAGACACAAACAACTGTCTCATCCGTCCACCTTGTGACCACATCTCTTCTTCTTCTTCTGTGTTTGTTTCACCACGCTCGCCTCTCCACACACTCATTGAATGCGTCTTAGAGTTCTCATCCGTCAACGAAAGCCTGCTCCCAGAAGACTTCTCAGATCCCAGACCATCGGCAAGCATCAACTACGCCATTTATGTACAGTTCATAACTTTGTCTCTTGTAATATTTCATCTGCTTGGCGATTGATGGATTGACGTGGATTAGATTGTTGCATGTTGTCTTGTTACAAAACCAATGGGTTCAATGACGTTCTCAAACACGATTTAATCAAGGAACAGAATTGTGTGAAATGTTGGACCATGGTCTCGATTCTGATAGACCTTTTTGACAACGTTAAACTAAAGACCTGCATAGAATTGAACTGGAATCTTTTACTGATACACCACAGACAGTGCATTGCCTGGTAGTATGACTTCCGACTGTCGCCACTGGGATTCGAGAATTAGACTCTGCTATTACTTGTCAACCTGCAGGAAGTTTGGACTGAGAGGGAATAGAATGCTTTGGTGAAGAAACGTGTGGAACAAAAATGTTTCTGTGTAGTTCCTGAGCTAGCCAGGAAAACCAGTGACTTGGCAGAATTTAAGTCATTAGTTAATATGCATGACTAAATGCATGACGCGTAGGACGTAATCATCTTCTTGTTTGAAGTAACGTCTGTATTATATAAGATAAGATAGCCGATAAGGAAACAAAAAAAAACCCTGTTTTCTAGGGATGTGTAGCTGATTAGGAAACAAAATAAAACGTTTTCTAGGGATGTGTACCTGATTAGGAAACAAAATAAAATGTTTTCTAGGGATGTGTAGCTGATTAGGAAACAAAACATATTTTTAAAATACTTTTTTAAAAAAGCTTATACTAAGCATAGTTATATCAATTAGTTTAGATCAGTCATGTAATTAAATGTGTACTAGATGTAGATTAACAATAAAAAAGCAATTATAAAAATAAAAAAGGTGAAACGACCTAACTTCGAACTCATGACTTAAGCCAACACGGTAACCACTCGGCTAGTGGATAGCCTATGAACATGCAAGATTGTTTATTTATCTATTGTTTCTATAGTCTCGTCCTATTTTTTCATGTTGTGTTCTCTAGGACTCAGACGACGACCGACATATAAAGGGGACTAATTTAGTTTATACCACCACTTCAGTCAAGTACAATTTCTTTCCCTTGTTCGAAATACCAAACAAAATATTAATTACCAATAGTTAAATACTAATTGGTTAATATTTTGTATTGAATCATGTGTTGTGGCTAAAAGAAATACATGTGTACAATTTAAACTAGATCCGAGATTTGGTGTGGGAGAAAGAACGTGTACAAACTTTTTACCAAACAGACAGTCAGACAGAGTGAGTTTAAAAAAAATACTTTGTAAAACAAAACGGTGAGCTAACTATTTAAGGTCTATATTGCTAAATAAGTTTTAGGCATCACGGTTCATTTGTTGTAATTAGTTTTTACTTAAGCTGACATTCCTTGCTTAAATTGTGCATTAAAGATCCGTTGATTAGTTTAAATTTTAGAGTCTCGATACACCAAGATCACGTGATATATTCTTATTCTCTTTATTTATATTCTCATTTGTGCATGGACCCGAAACCAATTTCTTTTCTGAAACCTTAGGACATCTAAGTCTTTGTATTCTCATCACGACCCAATGCGACACAGAATGGCCTATTTATGTCATGGCTTGACCCACATGTACACGATGGTGTTGAATATAGCATTAGAGTCAGGTCAGGTCTCTGAAAATTAAGTTAGATAGAAACATTAGAGTTAAATTAACTTTTCGGTATAAAGACTCTAGTTACAATTAATACCAAGCAGAATACTATCTGACCCATGTATCTGCTATTTAAATATTTTAAAAAAAATTTTTTTTAAAGGAAAGCGGAGAAAAAAACCTTTAGAAAGAGCTACCGCGAAGACCCTGCGGACAACGGCTTTGTCTGTGGTTGATGAGACAAAATATATAGGTTGAAACTGGTTCTGTCTAGTTACGTGAAATACTGCACTCGTCCTTAATCTTCGAACTAGAAAACAATTCTTTCATATTTTTGTTTGGTGTGTAAGAAATAGAAAAAGGAAGCTGAGTATGATCTTCTGCCAACTAATGCACTGATTAGACCGTATTTCTCAAATTTTGTAAGCTTAGAGATCTAGATAGATCACCCACTGACCAGACATTGGGTGAAGGTCGAACACGTCTAATCATTTCCAAACAAAACAACAGGATAAAATGTAATTCATTTAATACATGTAATTAGTGTTTTTAATAAATTTGGATTTAAAATAAAAGAACCTTTACATTTTGAATGACATAAATAAAGTACGTTAGCGACTTTTAATATGATCTGCACGCCGCCATTTTGTTTGTTGGTAATGTACAGTGGTGTTGCCTACTTGTAGTATTTTAAGGATCTTTTTTTTTTTCACATTTTGTTTACTAAAGGCTGTTGCAAGTGTACTAAAGATAAATAAAGTAATTAATTATAGAAACTAAGGTAAATTTTGATGATGGATAGATGGGTGGATGGATGTTTGTGGTTGGTTATTTGCTTGGATTGATGGTTGGTTGCATGGTTGTGTTAGGGTGTTTGATGGCTGGATGTTATTATTTTGCTGTGGTTTTTCGGTTGGCAGTGGTTGGATGGTGTTGGTAGGTTGATTGTGGTTGGTTGGATGGATAGTTTGTTGGTTGATTTGATTGATGGTTGTGATTTTTTTGTTGGTTGGCAGCGGTTTTTTGGTTGAGGTTGAATGGATAGATGGTTGGCTGGAAGGTTGTGTTAAGGTGTCTGATGGTTGGATGTTGATTTTATGTGGTTTTGGTTGGTTGGATGGATGGTTTAATGGTTGTTAGTGGTTTGTTGTTTTTTGGTTGATTGGCAGTGGTTGGTTGGTTGGATGGTTTGATGGTGTTGCTAGGTTGGTTGTGGTTGGTTTGATGGTATTGGTAGGTTAGTTGGATATTGTTGGTTTGCTGTGGGTGGTTGGTTGGTTATTGTTGGTTGGATGGTTTGATGGGGTTGGTTGTGGTTGGTTGGATGGTTTGATGGTGTTGGTTGGTTGGTTGTGGTTGGTTTGATGGTATTAGTAGGTTTGTTTGTTGATTGGATATTGTTGGTTGGATGGTTTGATGGGGTTGGTAGGTTGGTTGGATATTGTTGGTTTGCTGTGGATGGTTGGTTGGTTATAATTGGTTGGATGGTTTGATGGGGTTGGTTGGTTGTGGTTGGTTTGATGGTGTTTGTTGGTTGGTTGTGGTTGGTTTAATGGTATTTGTTGGTTGGTTGGATATTGTTGGTTTGATGGGGTTGGTTGGCAGTGGTTGGTTGAATGATTTCATGGTGTTTGTAGGTTGGTTTGATGGTGTTCTTACGTTTGTTGGTTGGTTGGATATTGTAGGTTTGCTGTGGATGGTTTGATGGTGTTGGTTGTTTGGTTGGCAGTGTATGGTTGGATGGTTTGATGGTGTTGGTTGGTCAGTTGTGGTTGGTTTGATGGTATTGGTAGGTTGGTTGGTTGCATATGGTTGGTTTGCTGTGGATGGCTGGTTGACAATGGTTGGTTGTTTATGACTGGTTAGATGGTTTGATGGTGTTGTTAGGTATGTTGGTTGGTTGTGGTATGTTGGTTTTGGTAGGTTTGTTGGTCGTATGGATGGTTTGTTGGTTGATTTGATTGATTGGTTGTGGTTTGTTTTTTGGTTGGTTAGCAGTAGTTTGGTTGGTTGTGGTTGGCTGAATGGTTGGATGGTTCTGTTACAGTATTTGATGGTTGGATATTGTTTGTTTGCTGTGGATGGTTGGTTGACAGTGGTTGGTTATGGTTTGTTGGATGGTTGTGTTAGGGTGTTTGATGGTTGGATGTTTTTGGTTCGCTGTGTTTGGTTGATTGGATGGTTCCGTTAGGCTATTTGATGGTTGGATATTGTTGGTTTACTGTGGATGGTTGGTTGTCAATGGTTGGTTGGTTTTGGTTGGTTTGATGGTTATGTTAGGGTGTTTGATGGTTTGATGTTTGGATGTTGTTGATTTGATGTGGATAGTTGGTTGTGGTTGGTTGGATGGTTTGATGGTGTTGGTAGTCTACAGTCATTCTGTAGTAATACATCAAGACAACTTCGCAGCCCGCAACGACAGCAATACACACATTCAAAACATCAAGAATATGTGGATGAGAGCACAACGACAATTCAAACACCAATTGGGAACAAGCAACAGACTCTTCCATTCATATTGAAATGAATTTATGTGCAGAACTGCCTTAGGGCATAAACATATTTTCTGTGAACCATTGGTGGGAATTACTGAATCATATCCTATGCATTGATGCTAACGTAAGTAACTGTTTTTAAAATGTATATACGTTTATGTATGTGTGGCATATGTGTTTTTTTCATATATGTGTCTGTGAAAAGAGAGAGCACGAACTTTAATTTTTTTTAACATCAACTAAATAAGTTTGTGTATTGATATTATAATAAGGTCATAATTTGTTTTGGTGACCTTTATAAACGTGTATTTTTTGTTTTTCAAACAGTATTGTTATGGTCAAATAAATATTAACATTGCACATGGTTTACATTGTGTTTCAAGTGTTCCATTTTGTTGTTGTTGAATTTTTCTTGATTTAATTAAATCTAATAATAGAACGAGATTCCAATTCTAGGTCTACCTAGGACAAACAGAATATATAAATAGGTATATGTGTGTATATGTATATATGTATGTTAATATATATGTAGGCCTATATATATCACACATATATCACACATACATATAGATCATACATTCCATCCATAAAGTCTACTAAAATCTTGTCATGGTAAAGTTCTATATCTTATATTTGTCAATGGCTGTAATTTGATCACAGTATTTTACTATTTTAAGATTTTTAATTTCTGAAAAAAAAAATTCTGGAAAAAATGAGTAAGAGCCTAAAGAAAAAAGTAAGACATAATAATTATTTATACTGGTGAAGTATCTAATACATTTGGACATTTATATATATATATAGGCCTATAAATATATATTTTTTGGACATAGATCTAGATCAAAACTCTAAACAAACAATGTGCATTTGAAATAAAAAAATACAAAAACAAAAATATATATTTACAATAATTTATCAAATTTTTTTTTTTTAGATCTGCATAAAATAAAATCGTTTTCTTATGAAAAAAATAGTAGTTAGATTTGTAAAAGAAATGTTTATTTGTAGTTGGCAGCTTTCGAAATGACACGTCTCCCCACAGCCAAAAAAAAAAAAAACTAGCGAAGTTGCTGATCAAGCCTTGACAACAAAGAATGTCGTGAAAATGACGCGGGGCGCTAAACTACAGGATTACCACTGAATTATTTAGTGTTGTTCAGGTTTTCATCGCTTGTTGATCATTGACGTCACACCATAGATATATGTCTATGCGTCACCCATTTCATTGCTACTGGGTCAGATGACCAAATCAAAGCTTAAGGTCAAACGTAGACTTTTTATCATTTTGTTTTTCGTTGTTTCGTTTTTTTTCTTTAGCTATTTCTGTGACTTGACAGTCTTATTTAAGTGTCCCATATCTCTGTGACTTGACAGACTTATTTAAGTGTCCCATATCTCTGTGACTTGACAGTCTTATTTAAGTGTCCCATATCTCTGTGACTTGACAGACTTATTTAAGTGTCCCATATCTCTGTGACTTGACAGTCTTATTTAAGTGTCCCATATCTCTGTGACTTGACAGACTTATTTAAGTGTCCCATATCTCTGTGACTTGACAGTCTTATTTAAGTGTCCCATATCTCTGTGACTTGACAGACTTATTTAAGTGTCCCATATCTCTGTGAGATGACAGTCTTATTTAAGTGTCCCATATCTCTGTGACTTGACAGACTTATTTAAGTGTCCCATATCTCTGTGACTTAACAGACTTATTTAAGTGTCCCATATCTCTGTGACTTGACAGACTTATTTAAGTGTCCCATATCTCTGTGACTTGACAGTCTTATTTAAGTGTCCCATATCTCTGTGACTTGACAGTCTTATTTAAGTGTCCCATATCTCTGTGACTTGACAGACTTATTTAAGTGTCCCATATCTCTGTGACTTGACAGACTTATTTAAGTGTCCCATATCTCTGTGACTTGACAGACTTATTTAAGTGTCCCATATCTCTGTGACTTGACAGACTTATTTAAGTGTCCCATATCTCTGTGACTTGACAGACTTATTTAAGTGTCCCATATCTCTGTGACTTGACAGACTTATTTAAGTGTCCCATATCTCTGTGACTTGACAGTCTTATTTAAGTGTCCCATATCTCTGTGACTTGACATACTTATTTAAGTGTCCCATATCTCTGTGACTTCACAGACTTATTTAAGTGTCCCATATCTCTGTGAGATGACAGTCTTATTTAAGTGTCCCATATCTCTGTGACTTGACAGACTTATTTAAGTGTCCCATATCTCTGTGACTTGACAGTCTTATTTAAGTGTCCCATATCTCTGTGACTTGACAGACTTATTTAAGTGTCCCATATCTCTGTGACTTGACAGTCTTATTTAAGTGTCCCATATCTCTGTGACTTGACAGACTTATTTAAGTGTCCCATATCTCTGTGAGATGACAGTCTTATTTAAGTGTCCCATATCTCTGTGACTTGACAGACTTATTTAAGTGTCCCATATCTCTGTGACTTGACAGACTTATTTAAGTGTCCCATATCTCTGTGACTTGACAGTCTTATTTAAGTGTCCCATATCTCTGTGACTTGACAGACTTATTTAAGTGTCCCATATCTCTGTGACTTGACAGACTTATTTAAGTGTCCCATATCTCTGTGACTTGACAGACTTATTTAAGTGTCCCATATCTCTGTGACTTGACAGACTTATTTAAGTGTCCCATATCTCTGTGACTTGACAGACTTATTTAAGTGTCCCATATCTCTGTGACTTGACAGACTTATTTAAGTGTCCCATATCTCTGTG
Organism: Biomphalaria sudanica; assembly: GCA_036873155.1. Taxonomy (NCBI): domain Eukaryota; kingdom Metazoa; phylum Mollusca; class Gastropoda; family Planorbidae; genus Biomphalaria; species Biomphalaria sudanica. Next base: position 2,815,940 of record JAZGLO010006698.1, read on the forward strand.
ACTTGACAGTCTTATTTAAGTGTCCCATATCTCTGTGACTTGACAGACTTATTTAAGTATCCCATATCTCTGTGACTTGACAGACTTATTTAAGTGTCCCATATCTCTGTGACTTGACAGACTTATTTAAGTGTCCCATATCTCTGTGACTTGACAGACTTATTTAAGTGTCCCATATCTCTGTGACTTGACAGACTTATTTAAGTGTCCCATATCTCTGTGACTTGACAGTCTTATTTAAGTGTCCCATATCTCTGTGACTTGACAGACTTATTTAAGTGTCCCATATCTCTGTGACTTGACAGACTTTTTTAAGTGTCCCATATCTCTGTGACTTGACAGTCTTATTTAAGTGTCCCATATCTCTGTGACTTGACAGACTTTTTTAAGTGTCCCATATCTCTGTGACTTGACAGTCTTATTTAAGTGTCCCATATCTCTGTGACTTGACAGACTTTTTTAAGTGTCCCATATCTCTGTGACTTGACAGTCTTATTTAAGTGTCCCATATCTCTGTGACTTGACAGACTTTTTTAAGTGTTCCATATCTCTGTGACTTGACAGTCTTATTTAAGTGTCCCATATCTCTGTGACTTGACAGACTTATTTAAGTATCCCATATCTCTGTGACTTGACAGACTTATTTAAGTGTCCCATATCTCTGTGACTTGACAGACTTATTTAAGTGTCCCATATCTCTGTGACTTGACAGACTTATTTAAGTGTCCCATATCTCTGTGACTTGACAGTCTTATTTAAGTGTCCCATATCTCTGTGACTTGACAGACTTTTTTAAGTGTCCCATATCTCTGTGACTTGACAGTCTTATTTAAGTGTCCCATATCTCTGTGACTTGACAGACTTTTTTAAGTGTCCCATATCTCTGTGACTTGACAGTCTTATTTAAGTGTCCCATATCTCTGTGACTTGACAGACTTTTTTAAGTGTCCCATATCTCTGTGACTTGACAGACTTATTTAAGTGTCCCATATCTCTGTGACTTGACAGACTTATTTAAGTGTCCCATATCTCTGTGACTTGACAGACTTATTTAAGTGTCCCATATCTCTGTGACTTGACAGACTTATTTAAGTGTCCCATATCTCTGTGACTTGACAGACTTATTTAAGTGTCCCATATCTCTGTGACTTGACAGACTTATTTAAGTGTCCCATATCTCTGTGACTTGACAGACTTATTTAAGTGTCCCATATCTCTGTGACTTGACAGTCTTATTTAAGTGTCCCATATCTCTGTGACTTGACAGACTTATTTAAGTGTCCCATATCTCTGTGACTTGACAGACTTTTTTAAGTGTCCCATATCTCTGTGACTTGACAGTCTTATTTAAGTGTCCCATATCTCTGTGACTTGACAGACTTTTTTAAGTGTCCCATATCTCTGTGACTTGACAGTCTTATTTAAGTGTCCCATATCTCTGTGACTTGACAGACTTTTTTAAGTGTCCCATATCTCTGTGACTTGACAGTCTTATTTAAGTGTCCCATATCTCTGTGACTTGACAGACTTATTTAAGTATCCCATATCTCTGTGACTTGACAGACTTATTTAAGTGTCCCATATCTCTGTGACTTGACAGACTTATTTAAGTGTCCCATATCTCTGTGACTTGACAGACTTATTTAAGTGTCCCATATCTCTGTGACTTGACAGTCTTATTTAAGTGTCCCATATCTCTGTGACTTGACAGACTTTTTTAAGTGTCCCATATCTCTGTGACTTGACAGTCTTATTTAAGTGTCCCATATCTCTGTGACTTGACAGACTTTTTTAAGTGTCCCATATCTCTGTGACTTGACAGTCTTATTTAAGTGTCCCATATCTCTGTGACTTGACAGACTTTTTTAAGTGTCCCATATCTCTGTGACTTGACAGTCTTATTTAAGTGTCCCATATCTCTGTGACTTGACAGACTTATTTAAGTATCCCATATCTCTGTGACTTGACAGACTTATTTAAGTGTCCCATATCTCTGTGACTTGACAGACTTATTTAAGTGTCCCATATCTCTGTGACTTGACAGACTTATTTAAGTGTCCCATATCTCTGTGACTTGACAGACTTATTTAAGTGTCCCATATCTCTGTGACTTGACAGACTTATTTAAGTGTCCCATATCTCTGTGACTTGACAGTCTTATTTAAGTGTCCCATATCTCTGTGACTTGACAGACTTATTTAAGTGTCCCATATCTCTGTGAGATGACAGTCTTATTTAAGTGTCCCATATCTCTGTGACTTGACAGACTTATTTAAGTGTCCCATATCTCTGTGACTTGACAGACTTATTTAAGTGTTCCATATCTCTGTGACTTGACAGACTTATTTAAGTGCCCCATATCTCTGTGACTTGACAGTCTTATTTAAGTGTCCCATATCTCTGTGACTTGACAGTCTTATTTAAGTGTCCCATATCTCTGTGACTTGACAGACTTATTTAAGTGTCCCATATCTCTGTGACTTGACAGACTTATTTAAGTGTCCCATATCTCTGTGACTTGACAGACTTATTTAAGTGTCCCATATCTCTGTGACTTGACAGACTTATTTAAGTGTCCCATATCTCTGTGACTTGACAGACTTATTTAAGTGTCCCATATCTCTGTGACTTGACAGACTTATTTAAGTGTCCCATATCTCTGTGACTTGACAGACTTATTTAAGTGTCCCATATCTCTGTGACTTGACAGACTTATTTAAGTGTCCCATATCTCTGTGACTTGACAGTCTTATTTAAGTGTCCCATATCTCTGTGACTTGACAGACTTATTTAAGTATCCCATATCTCTGTGACTTGACAGACTTATTTAAGTGTCCCATATCTCTGTGACTTGACAGACTTATTTAAGTGTCCCATATCTCTGTGACTTGACAGACTTATTTAAGTGTCCCATATCTCTGTGACTTGACAGTCTTATTTAAGTGTCCCATATTTCTGTGACTTGACAGTCTTATTTAAGTGTCCCATATCTCTGTGACTTATTTAAGTGTCCCATATCGGAATAGTAGGTATAAAGCAAGAAGAAAACGAAACCCTTTTAATAGATAATATAGGCTTCTGACTCGGCTGTGGCCAGTGTTCTGTATCGAAAACACCAGAATTCTACATTTCTGGCTTATATCAAACTAAAATATTTTTTACCTTAAATACAAATAAATAAATAACAAGTTTAAACAAACAGTTTATGTGGAAATACATACTTAGAATCGGCCCTCAAAGTGTTCCACTCAGGCCAGTGAGTGTTTTTTTTCCCATGTTACATAGTTACAGCAGTATTTGACTAAAACAGAACTGTACTTGTTACAATTGAAGAATATCCATATAGTAAAATACAATAAAAAGTCAATTTCAGAATTTATAATCGTAAATTGGCCGACAAGAATTTTGACTTAGCTTAAGCAAAATGAGCCAAACTGTTAACCTACAACTTCATCCAATGCTCTCTCCTCACAAGAGCATGCGATTCAGACTTGTCACTACACTCTTCATTACATCTGGATGTTTCTTCCACAGTGATCACTGTCACTATCTAGGTTAGACCATTCGTTATGACGATTGGATTCGCCCTAGGTCAGGCTAACAAAGGGAGGTAACAGGAAATACTTTGAAAGTGCAACACATTTTTTCTCCCTTACGGATTTCTTGACGAGATTTGGGGGGAGGGGGGGTACAAATAATGGACTGGTGTTAATCGAAATGTTTTATTAGTCAACTTTCGTCACAGATTTTATATAAACATTTTACACTTCTAAAGAAATTCTAAAGGCATACCATATAGGCCTATACCATATGCTAGGACAAATGTGTACACATGCTCCTTCTTCCATAGTACTATTAGGACATGGAATGTCATGCCTAAGTCAGACAGGAAAACCAATGACCTGACAGAATCTATTATAGTCATTGATTAACATGCGTGACTAGAGTGACCTAGGAACACGCGTAGGACGTCATCATTTTTTTTTGTAGTAACGTCTGTATCTTATAAGATAAGAAGAATATGGAATCAAAATCTCAGTAGCCTACTTCTGAGCAACTAAATTAGAGAACACAAAATACTAGTTTGTGGTGGAGTACGAAATGTTGCATACAGTTAAATGACCAAACATTAGAAAAAAAGTTGACTCATTTAGCTACCTGAGGTCAAACGTAACTAGAGATGGAGGATCAATAAAAGAGTGAAGCTTGACATCCGCTACCATGAGAAAACTGTGGAAAATTTGGTAGAGTAACATCAGCTTCCAAGAAAAATTAAAACTGTATTCTTCGCTAGTGGTCTCTGTACCTCTATATGGCTGTGAAAATTAGACACTGAACGCTGAGGTTGAAAGAAGATTTCAAATCTTTGAGAGTTAATCTACAGAAAAAATGTTGTGTAGCAGATGTCATGTCAAGAAGACACATGAGTAAAGAGACGAAAGCTGAGCTGGATTGGTCATATTGTAAGGCTCACTGTCAAAAGTCATTCATCAAGGTCCAGTGGAGGGAGCACAAAGAAAGGGTCGTCCAAAGACAAGCAGGCTGGATAACAAAAAAGAATGGACGCGGCCTCTCTTTTGATATCCTTAGAACAGCTGCTGACGGTGAAAAATGGAGGGACTTGGTGACGTGAACTGTCACAGCAACCCTACATGACAGGTGACATTAGATAGATATACACTTTTATTTGTGGCCTACATCTAGACTATAGACACTTTGAATACATCTGAAGATGTCCGAAAAAAATCATGCTGAGACAATTTATGCAATGTTTGAATCTTCATATACTCGTGTGCAGCTTTATTCAATAACGAAACTTAAAGAACCTGCGTCGGATCGACGGATAAACAGCTGTCAACTTTTAAAACAATCACTAGATCTATATCCCATTTTAACTAACAGTCAGTTCACCCTTAACAATAACTAGACCTACATCCCAATTTCATGTATTGCATAAGTTAAATTTTGATATCACTAAGTCTTATATTCTGTATTTTTAAAAATAAATACCAGATTGCAAAATAGTTGTGTGGAAAGACAAACTCACATTCGACCCCGAAGTGTTCCACCCAGGCAGGTAAAAAGACAGGTTTTAATATTTTCAGCAAGAATATCGGAAGCTATGAATTGTGAACTATCAACAATCACAACCCCATCTCCGCCAAGACATGTTCGTAAAAAATGTGTTATCTATAGTCAGTGAGGAAACTTTCCCTTTTGGTGAAATGTCTACATGGACCTCTGCAAGTTTATACATGCAGAATAAATAGACTAAATAGTTAAATTACAGCACATATATACTATTCAACATTGAAAATCGGGAAGTCAAATTGTAAATAATATAATTTTTAATGATTGTATAAATAAAATAACATACATTTTGGTTTATATTATGCTCCATATCAGTGAATTACATCTAAGCTTTTGATACATTTCGTTATAGATTTGACCTGACAAATGACATGGTTAGAATAGAACAGTAAGGATGCTTATTATTACAAAAAAAGTAAAGAGAAAGAAACAAGTTTCTTTTAACATCATTTAATAATGATGTAAATTACTTATTTTGTGTTTAGAGATCTTTACTTAGAGTTAAAAAAACAAAAAAAAAAGTTCAAGTGAAACAATTTCCTAACCATTCACATCTATCAAGTATATATATATGACTCCTTTGGTCTCGAAAGGCAATGGATGCACAATCAAGTCGTAAGTACAAATAGAAGAGCTTTTCTTATATTTTAATACTTCAATTATTTTTTGTTCAGCTTGTATCAGGTTCTCATCTGTTTCTGGCATCACTAGCAAATAACTGATGATGCAATGAATTTCAAATTCAAAGTTATCAAACTGGGAGGAAAGAAATAAAAAAAATAGAGAGTTGAAATCAAGATTACATTTAAAAGAAAATAATAGACAGAAAGGAAATTGATTGAAGAAAGATATTGTATTGATAGTATATGAAAGATATAAAACAAATATTAGCTGCACACCTCAGCACCATGGCTTCTGAAGGATGTTATGAATAAGATAAGAATAAATTCAATAAATAGATTGATGATTATCACATAATGATGCTATCTTTGAAAAAGTCTATTTAGCAGTAACAATCAGGCAAACAAACAACATGAAGAGACATTCTTTCAGAATAAACTCCATCATTGTCATTTTCTGGTATCTTTGAACACAACAAACACAATTCTATGGCAGGTATCAACACAAGACATATATTGCTAAGGCACATGATTCAACTAGAATAGGACACAACATCAACAAATGAATCCACTCTCATTAGGCGGATATTGTTAGAAATTAAAGTTTGGTTAATTTTTTTTTCTATTTCTTTGAAAATTATCTTGCATATACATTTCACTTCAGTATATTTGACTTACAGAATGGTCAATATAAAATGGCTACAAGCAGTTATAGTGTGGCACAAGCCTAGAATGAACCCAGTAAAAATCACCCACTGAAACATTGAAGGAAGCAAAAATGTTTTTTGTAGCAAAGATCTTGTTTTTTTTTGCTTGTATAACCATTTATTAAATAATATAAAAATGTACAACAAAATAATGTCAACTAATAATTCTGTTTCAAAAAAAAAAATTTGAGCTAACTGAAGGAAACTCATTCGAAAATTGTGTAAACTAATATTTAAATTAAGTGTTGTTTTTAAAGATAAGTGTCAACTTAAAAATTATAATGGAATTCCACCAGAGCAGAACCTGAAATAGAAGGATTGAATGATTACAATGACTGAAATGTATGAGAGCTCTAAGTTAGGGTTAGATTTAAAAAAAGTACAAGACACACAAAAAGAGAAGTGACATTTGAAGATGATGACATTTGGAAAGATGGGAGAGGAAATAGTAGATGTGTGTGTGTGTTTGTGTAAATCTTCAGTTCAAAACAGAAATGAAAAAAAATGTTCTTATTTCTGTGCCTTTTTAATATTTCATAAGCTTACTTTATCAAGTTTATTTTAATCAAGAAATATTTTGAACTTAAAAAAATTTTTTTTGCATCAATCCTCATTAAGCATTTGTGAAATTAGAAACAAAACAAGACTTCTAGCACTAAAAGATATTTGAGCTATACGAAGATACTGTGACATTTTTTTTTTGAGTCACAACAAAAGATGAGGATGTAACTGTTGTCTGCAAGTTGCTGAGTAAATGGTTTATTTCAGCATTTTTTTTATTCTTCATAGTTTTGTATCAGAATGCAGTGGTATAAAAACATAGTTTAAAAAGAAACGTACACCAAAATTCCATTTTGAATTTCAACAATGTGTTTTAGTATGTAGACTAAACAATTGTTTTAAAAACACATTTTTACTGACAATAGCTTCTAAATAATTTTGTTGTTTTTTTCCCACAAAATAGTTTTAAAATGAAACCAAACATTTTCCTATCACAAAATATTTTTTTTTCATACTTAATAAAAATCAAATATTCATGCAAAGCATAAAAAAGTTAAACTTGCTAATTTAAAATACATATTATGCTTAAGTTGGGCAAAACAGACATGGCTAAAAGAAAACTTTATTTTATTTTACAAAAGTTTATAATATCTTTTTTAAATTGGTTAAGACTAATTTAATAAATATTTCATCAAAATGCTGGACAGCCAGTTTTTCTGACATTTTGTTGGTCAACAAATGTATACCAGTCTACAGGAACTCCATCAATGATCATATTTCTTAGGCATCCATTGAGCATATCATTGGACAAGCTGGCAATTTGCTTGAAATTACCTAGACGAAAAAGCGGGGAAAAAAGTTTATAAAAAAAAAAATTTAAACCAAATGTTTGAAAATTGCAAGGTAGAGAAATCTACAAAGTTGTTATATGGCTATAAACTATTTAATATAACAAAAACAAAGATATTCTGTGTTTTGTTCTTTTGTAATTTGTTTTATTAATCTACAATTATAATTTCTTTTATAGATTTAAAAGTAAGGTAATATTTTTGTTCTATAAATTTATAAAAAATAAAAACATGGATGTCTGCCGGGTCTTGCAGTGAGTACCATTGTAATGGTCCAGGGTTATACTTTCCCTGTTACCACACCCTTCATTCTGTGAGGGGTTCAGACTAGGAAGTAAATTATCTTCAACTTTGAAAGAATACCCAAAATATGTTTTACAAGCATTAAAGAAAGTTATTTCTTGGACAAATAATCAAGGCATAACAAAGATTTAAATCTTTAATCTAGAAAAAAATGTAAGGTTTTTCAAAATTTTAAAGAAATAAATCCTTTTTAAATCAAAATGATAGGTTATTTTATTAACTTTCCAAATTAACATAATTGTTGATCTTACTTTTGGCACCTCCAATAAACATATAGTTGCTATTGACACCATCAAGACTGCCAACTATTGTCTTTTTTATTGTTGGTCCACTGTCTACAGTAAGGGACAGTTCACTGTTCATGAGTACTGCTGTCACCTTGTGCCATTTATTGTCACAGTACAGGAAAGAGTTGTCATTGGTTGTCTCTGCCACAAACAACTCCTTGTGTTTCAATCTAAACTTAACCTGTGTAAGCAAATTATTTCAAAAGAGGAAATTGTTAAATTGAATTTGAAAATGAAGCCATGAATGTGTCAAAGAAAAGCTAATAAAAATTACATGTTTTTTACCTGGCCATCATGAAGCTCTAATGTGAGACCAAACAATCTTGTATCACTGATGGAGATAAGGATGCCAGATTGGCTTGTTGTTTTAAAATCTAAGCTTACTGTCAGAGACGGCTTGAAATAAAAGGCTGAAATAACAAAAATGCTGGTAAAAAAAAACAATTAAATATACGTTTTTGTAAGCCCCTCTCTCAACCCACACAAAGTACAAGAATCTAAACAAAAAATTATTACATGGACATAAGTTTTATATCAAAACATAATCCAGAATTATTTTTTTTTAATATAAACATCTTTAAGACTACCATATTATAATTAAATTCTTTCTCTAATAACTTGTTCTTTAAAGCTGTGTAGTAATGTATATAGCGATAATAAATACAAGCAGTTCATGCTTATAAGTTTTTGTTCGCCAAAAAGAAAAGCTTTAAGCTAGGTTAGATTTTTAAAAATTCAGGACACAAAAAAGAGAAGTGAAAATGTTTTGAGAATGCTCAGAGAAGAAATTAAAATATATGCATGATTGAGTCCAAAGAATAAGTAAAATTTAATTATTATTTAATGAATTCATGAAACAATGAAAATATGGATCTCTTTTATTTAGAATACTCATGTAGGGAGAGGTTGTATAATGACCATAAGGTCACTGCAATAGGGCAGTGTAGCTGTCTTATTAAATATTATGTTAGAGATAGAAGATCAAGTTATTGTATATTAAATGTCCTTAATTCAGATCAATAATTCAGCCACTACAATTATTGACATCAAAGACTTACTGAGTGCTCCATAGGCAGTGCCACCAAAGTAAGCTCCCCTCTCAACATTCTGATAACAAGGTCCAACATCTTGTATGATCTGAGTGTCAGTGATATTGATGGGTACTTCATTCACAGTTAAAGCTCTAATGCAGCCTCGTAAACTGTGGTTTACCTTTAATGTAAGTAGGAATTTCTCAGGTTTTATTTAAGTAAATGTCAATAAATCAATACAGCAAAAAGCAAATACACTTAATACATGGAGGTACGGTGGCTGAGCGGTAAAGCACTTGGCTTCCAAACCAGGGGGCCTGGGTTCAAATCCTGGTGAAGACTGGGATTTTTAATCTCACGATCTTTGTGCGCCTCACCCAGCTCTAATGGGTAGCTGACATTAGTTTGGGAAAAATAAAGGCTGTTGGTTGTTGTGCTGGCCACATGACACCCTCGCTAACTGTGGGCTACAGAAACAGATAACCTTTACATCATCTGCCCCATAGATCGCAAGGTCTGAAAGGGGAACTTAACTTAAATAAAGTTACTAAATAATAAATTACTTACAGTAATTTACCTTTACCTAGCCTTACCTATTACATTTTTGAAGTTAATTTAAAGTGGTAACAAGACGCAAACAAGATTGTAAAATACTCACCAGAGTTATATTATTTTTGCTGAATCTGACGGGATCCCTTGGTCCACCCATATGTAATGGTAGAGCTATATTCACATAGTCATCTATTTCATCACTTTTGATAGTTTTAGAATCACAGATAACACTCAATTTATTGCCTTTTTTAGTTACCTGAACCTTAAGGTACAGATATATAAATCATACAAATAACTGAATCATTTAAAAAAATAATTTATGCCTGTTACATAATGAAGAGAAATTTAAATGATATTGCTAAAAATATTAAGGTTCCTGATTGTTATTTACAAATGCCACAGTGAATGAGAATGCTCCTGGAAGAGCATAACTTCTTGATAATATATAGAGTGGCATCAAGACAGTTTCTAGAATTTGATTTTGTTGCAACATAAGACAATTCAGCTTTGCACAAATATGTTACAGGAAAATAAAGTAAAATAGCTTGTTATTAAATATTGTGGTACTCTTCAGAAAGACTGGACCATATATTATTTAATGATCTTTTTTTGGTATCTTTGATTCAAATTAGAGTCAGAATCTAGAAGTTCAAAATGTTACAGAATTTATTTTGTCACCAAGAATCTGCTAGTTGATTATTCCAATAGTTCATGGAACACTTAGTTAGGCCTCGCAGAACACTAGGGTTACATGGAATACAGTTTTAGAAACACTAACTTACATAAATTAATATTAGGGGTCACAGGTTTATATTGAGACTAGCAAAGATGTCAACTAGGGATTTTATATATTTTTGTGATGTTCCACAGTTCCCATAGGCTAAGCAGACAATTTCTCAACATAAAAGCCCTCAATTCATAAACATTTTTTCTGTCCTATTGATCCAAATGTCAAACACAGGATTTACTATTTTCCTTGAGGAGTAATTAACAGTTTTACATACTAACTAGAAACCAAATGTTTAAGAAAAGAGTCCAACTAGAACTTTCTAATTTATTGTATGCAGAAGTTGAATTAAATCAAATTAAGCCATAAAATAAAATAAAGTTGTCAACAGTCTACTTACTGAATGCCATTCACCATTGCTTAAGACTGAATCAAATGTAATACGTTTCACTGAATTTTCGTAGGTATACACAATCTCCAGTCTTCCATTGTGAAGCTGGATTCCAAAGTAAAATGAATCATCATCACTGGTTAAAAACCCAAATAGTCCATTCTCGTAGAAAGTTCTGAATTCAAATCCAAAAATGAAACTGGAAAAAAAAACAACCGCAAAGTCTTAACAAATAATAGAAAAAATCTTTTATAATTAATGCTAATCTAAATTTTCAAAAATATTACACAAAAGTCTTTTAAAGTTTGTAGATCTACTTTAAGTTTTGTTGATGTTTGCTTACTTTAAGTTTTGTTTAATGTTTGCTTACTTCAAGTTTTGTTTAATGTTTGCTTACTTCAAGTTTTGTCTATTACTTTAACTTTTATCTAATGTATGCTGAAGTTATTACTTACTTTTCACTCAATTCTGATGGGTCAACTTTGGTGATCTCTGCAAAAAATGATGCAGCATTTGCTACAGCCTTAGCATCATCTTCTATTGCTGGGTTAATGTCTTTTACGCAAGATGTTGGGGGTGCTGCATCATTTGCAAAAGGAGGTTCAACTGGTAAGGAGCCTGCCAAGGATGGTGCTTTATCCACATACCTACATTGACCAATTTTGGCCAGTTTGTATTGTTTGGCATCTCCCATGGACAGCCGTCTGGCCAATGCAATCACAAAAATTATATAAATTATAAAACGTAACAATAACTTTACAAAACAATATACCATTATGATATTTTTGCATACAAATTTTAAACCTATTCAAAAAGATTCTAAAACTAAAAAACTTTGCTTAGTCAAACAAAATTGGGGAGGGGGGGGGCAACTTTTTTTTGTTGTTGCGTAAAACTATTTGGTGTGCATAGTGAACTATTAATAATAATACTTTAAATTTAAAAAATAGTATATAAGGTGTTTGAACTAATGAAGCTTGGCTTGGCTAATAAATAGTTACCAAGACAAATGGAATTGAACTGTGTCAACAAGAAGCATATTTAATTTTTTTTAGCTTACAAATATAGAATGTCAAATTTAATATATATATATTTGTTGAATGGATAACATAATACTTACACCCCATTGGCTATGACGTTACTAATACATCCATCCAATCTAAGATTGGTGGCAGCAATACCATTAACTGCCAGAGGTAGACCACCCAAATAAAGATTTCCATCATTTTTGAAATCCACAATTCTTGCTTGACCACTTGCCACAGTGACATCATCAACAATAAGATGAATTCTGAAGAATAGGCACAGTTAAATTACAGTACAAAAGTTAAAACATAGTCACATTTCAAATACAGTACAAGTTAAACTTAGTAGTTCAAGATATGGGGCTTCTACTATCTTGGAAGATGTGCCTTGATGAATCAAATGGTTTCTTTTTTTTTTTCTTGAGTCTGGGCAGAATTTGGTGTAGCTAAACAAGCCGATTCTTGAGCAGCAGAGTTTACCAAAGTTCATGCATGTAAATGCATCAGTTTCATGGCTTTCTATAATAGGGAAGCTTTCGTTCTCATTCTTTAGTCTATAGCCACTTCATTCCTTTTGCTATTCCTGACATTTACTTCAGTACCCACAGACTGCCTTCATGATGTTCAATCTTGCATGATCTCTCATATACTTTCATTGATGCCTGTAGACATCAGATCTCACTTGCAGACATCTCTGTAGGTTAGCCTAAGGTATTCCATGGGTCTGACTCCCTCAGCAAGCTTGCTATAGAGGATTTTCTTTTGAAATTCATCTGGCATGCGGGTGATGTGTCAGAGCCATTGTATTGGCCTTTTTCAAAACTTCCTGATTAGAGACACAATCTTTTCAGGAGATGCACATTATACGTCTCAGGCAGGTCAAGCGGAAACTGTTCAAAGTCTATGCTCTAGATTAGGGGTGGGCAAATTATGGCCCGCGGGCCACATGCCACAGTAACAATACAGTACAACAGTTAGACTAAGTTATATCATTATTAAAATATTGCCAGTTTTATATTTTCCTTCACTTGTAATTGAAAAGAAAAATTATTTTTGCAAATGACTTATAGACTCCAGGTCTTGTTGACAATGGAGTAAGGTATTAACAGTTAGAACTGAACTTTTTTTTTTTTTTTTCATTAATTTTTTAGTTTTCTCTAGTAGCAGTAAATCTTTTTATTTTTAGCCTGATTAGCTGAATGACTTTCTGAGAAAAAATATAGACACAATGGATAAATGGGTACTCCAACATTTTTATCAAAATTATTTCAGCTATGGAACTTGAATTAGTACCATACTACAAGCTTTCAAATGTAATGCATTGACAAAGAAATGTCTTGTAAGATTTGTTTCTAAATAGGGTTAGGGATGGATATTAACTTATAGGGGTAAAGAGAGAGCACATATTGATGAGTGGAAGAACATTTTAGGCTGCTGGTATTTCTTTTTAATCTGACATACCCTACCATTGAGTGTTACGTTTAATTGATGAGACAATAGGTTCTGTTAAAAATGGATAAATTAGGAAATTCAAAATGGAAATATTAGATAGTTTCATACAGGCAGGATCATTGTCTAGAATGGAGTAGGTGTTAACTTGCTTAGAAAATATTTTATATCCTTTATTGTAGCATATAAGATAAGATAATTTTATTGATCGAATCAAATGGAAATTCAGTTTGACTACAATTGACAACCTCAGCGTCACTACTTTACAAAAACAATATGGATGAAAAATTCGAACAACATTCACTCACAAAACACAAACACATTCACAACCAGCGCTTTATGAGTTTGACTTCTATGTACTTCTCGATGACGACAGCTGATCTTGTAACACTCTGACCAATAGTGGGATAAAGGAGTTTTTAAATCTTTCTGTTTTAGTTCTAATGGAAAGGAGACAACCACTTTGTTCAGATCTTATGTAACAGTGGTTTAATGGGTGCAGGTTGTCTTTAAGAATTGTGAGTGTTTTGGAAATGTATCTTTCTTGAAAAAGCTCTTGAAGAGATGGTAGCTGTATTTGAGTGATATACGATGCTTTTTTAATTAGTCTGTTAAGTCTATGTCTTTGTGCCAATGAAGTATTACCATACCAGCAGGTGATGGCAAAGTTGATTAGACTGCTGATAGTTGCTGTGTAGAAACGTTTGATTATTGTTTTGTCTATGTTAAATTTTCTTAGCTTTCTGAGATAGAAGAGTCGCTGGTGAATTTTCTTGTATATGTTTGACAGTGTTACAAGTAATTAAACATGATCTTGTAAAAAGAGTATTTTTGTTTTCTTTACTTTCAACAAACTTATTTTATGTCTCAAACAAAACTTGTTTGAGGGAAGAAAGGGTGAAACTGAATGGTCCTTCTATTATATTTTGGCATTTAATTGATATTCAAATAAATGAAACAAAACTTAACAGTTCATCTTCTGGGTTTTACTTAATGATTGAAAGCTCTATATAAACCATCTAATAGAACTTTCTCATCATTATAAAAGCAACATCCATTTGGGTAAAGAAGAAAAACAATGTAAGCCATAGAACAAAAATGAATCATTAAAAAGCATTAATTTTACAAAGTGTTAGGTTTCTTATATATGAGGATATATTTATTGTAATATTAGTACAAGAACATTTAATACTTTAAGCTACTTACTTTCCACCATCCTTGGTTAAGGAAACACAATGCATGTTTTGATCATTTAATTTGGCATTTAATTTGGATGAAGAATTCAATACCAATGGCTTATCTGAATCTTTGTCATGAATCTTTGCCACCAAGTGACCACCAACCAAAGCAATGGAGTAATAATTCTAAGAAAGAGAACAAAATAAGGCAACACATCATTTATGTCCTAAACATTTGTTCAGTATGAGAATAAGCTTTCTAGCAAAAAAAAAAAAAGTAAAATGAAACCTTACTGGAGGGGAGAGGGAAGGGAGACAATTTACTTGTATAGAATTAATACGGTAAGTGAAGCTGCCAAGATATCAAAGAAATATTCTGTGACCAGAACAATGACCCAAACAAGTTCAAAGAAATATTCTGTGACCAGAACAATGACACAATCAAATTCAAAGAAATATTCTGTGACCAGAACAATGACACAATCAAATTCAAAGAAATATTCTGTGACCAAAACAATGACCCAAACAAGTTCAATGAAATATTCTGTGACCAAAACAATGCCCAATCCAGTACAAAGAAATTGTTTCAAAAATGGTGGCAAGTTTTAGATCAGCAAGATAAACTAAACTACTGGCCCAAATTGCACAGTTCACAGCAGCAGTTTCAAGACTTAAAGACAAAGGAATAGCTCTCAACACCAAAATCAGACTGATGCACTTCCTGGTCATGGCCACATTGCAAGTCTTGGACGCTGACTGCAGAGCTAGAGAGGAGGATCCTAGCAATGGAATTGAAATGTTACAGATGGATCCTAGATATCACATTTAAAGACCGCATCACAAATGAAAAGATTAGAGACAGGGTTATTACAGCAATTGGACCCCACTATGACCTGCTAACTATTGCACAAAAAATGCAAACTAAAACTCTATAGCCATTTTACAAGGTCTTCAGGGCTCGCAAAGACCTTCCTTCAGGGAACAGTACCAGGAAAAAAAAGAAGAGGTAGACAGAGAAAGCAATGGGAAGACGACATAAAAAAATGGACAGGCCTGCCACTGAAAGAGGTTTTATCCAAGGCAAAAGACAGAGGAAGACAGTTGACAAATCTTACATGGTGCCCCAATGGTTGAATAAACTAATGGATAGGTAAAGGTAAAGCAAGATAATAGGGCATGATGGTGAGAAAGGTTGAAATTCTAAACCATTATGATGACTGTTTAAAGAACAGTCTATAAGGACAATTAGATTTTATTATACCATGTAATTTAGGCTAGAATATTGGTGAAAAGATCATCAGAAATAAAAATATTTGAAAATATACTATATCTAAGCTATACACAGCAAAAGATTATCATTAAATATCAATAAAATATATGAAAACTATTACATATAATTTTGCAACAGTGATAATATACAAGATGAAAATTGTTTTCGTTCATTACTTTGCAAGCTAAATCTTTCAAACCTATTTACAGGCACAAGCAAAAAAAAAAAATTATGAATGCCTAAATACATGATAGAGGTAAAGTACTTTGTTCATTGTGCTTCTTTTAATATTTTTTCTTGAATCCCAAGACTGTCTGAGTTAATCTTACCTCTGCTGATATATCTCTAGCTACAAGAATGATTCCGTTGTCTTTCCAAGTTACAAAAGTCAATGAGATTTCATTTTTGGAATCAGCAAAACTCAAATTGTTATTCTGTAGCATAATATAACCATCACCTTGGAAATCGACAACATAAATTCCCTGGGCACAAAAATAGAAAATAAGTGTAGGACAAACATTGACTATTTATACAATCTTAAGCTAAAAGTTAAATGATTTAAATCTTTGAGATTACAAGAAAATTTCTGTATAATTACATACTACTTTTTAACAAATAAGAATAATATTCAGTTCATAAAATAAGCAAACAAGAACAATTTTTTTACAGAAGAAATACATTGTAATTGCTAAAATCAATGAAATACTTTGCTTACATTTTCTCTACAGCTTGGGCTCAACAGCACATTGTTCAAGACACTGATATTACTGACTTCTGGTTGAACAGTTTCAAATATTAAATTTCTCATACATCCAAAGAAGTTTTCTGTTGTATTGCTGCAAGTGACACAAGAAACAACACTTTTAGAGTATCTTGTCATTTATATATGTCAGTGACACTATCTAAATTATTTAGGTTATACTAGCATCCAGGAGTGACTAGCCTTAATATCTATTTAAGAAAGTATTGATGAGAAACCAACAAATAAAAATATTCCACTATTTGGTAAAATGTGAACATTTTGTAAATTAACACACTTGTTAGGGAAAAGCAAATTAATGTTAAAATAAATTGCTTTTTAAGTAGAGTTTCAAATTACAATAACATAACCTACTGCTTTTACATGTTAAAAAAAATAAATAATTTTTTAAAATTGTATTGCTTAAAACGAAAACAAACATTTAACAAACAGACAAACAAAATACAGCAAATTTGTTTGATACTTCTATTTTCTACAGATTTTAATCTGAAAACTTTGAGACAAGTCTGTGGTATTTAATAATTGTTTTATGCTTAATAATTGTACACAATTTAAGTGTTTATGTTTAAAAGGAATAAGGTGGTTCAGGAAAATCTTCAGTGCAAATCTGAATAAATTTTCCAAAAAAAAACAGATTTCCATAAGCATTTTTTTAAACTAAAAGTTTAGTTTTTTTTCTTAAATTGTATAAATGTAGATATAAATCAACATTATATTACTGTACTATTGCCATAAAACATGTGTAGATTTACACAACATACTAGTTACGTCATTTAACCAGTTCAAATGTCATGGTAGGAAATTGTAAAAATTAAAAAAAAAAAAAAGAATATCTTAGATCTTACTTGTTGCCTGAAATCATTTGTTTAATCACTTAATATGAAAGCTTAGCAAAGAAAAACATTCAACGACTATTTTTGTAACTATATGCTAAAGCAGACTCTAATATTTAATAATATAGGCCTTTAAGAACATTATAAGAAAAGTTTTCAAGCCATTGGGCGAAGGTTATGTATAAGACTGTGTGGGGGTACCGGGGAAATAAAATACCCGGGGTGGACCAAAATCAAACCTGCTGCCTTGCAGAAAGTGGAGGAATCCACAAAGGCTAGGGCACCTTACCCGAAAATAAAGGCAGTTATACAGAGAGCTGAAAGGGGCAGCCCCCCAGATGGTTATGCACAGGGCTAACAACTCTGTCATATAAAAAAATACTGTTACGAAAACTAATACACACAAGAAAACCCGGAAATATCTCAACAGAAAACGACCTAGGCCTGGAAAAGGACATGATTTTTGTTTTGCGACAAGAATGTGCTAAGTCTTTATAGAGCAGGTGCGCTAGCCCAACTTACTGAAGTGTCAAAGAAATATAGGATACCCCTTGTAGCCCTAAAGGTAATCAGGTGGACAGACTCAGACATTCTCAGAACCAAGGAGTATACTATATTTTATAACTTAGGTACAGGTTTTGCTATTAAAAAGGAAATGGTAGGTA
Source organism: Biomphalaria sudanica (assembly GCA_036873155.1). NCBI lineage: Eukaryota > Metazoa > Mollusca > Gastropoda > Planorbidae > Biomphalaria > Biomphalaria sudanica. The sequence continues at coordinate 2,834,178 of JAZGLO010006698.1, forward strand.
ATGTCATTGGATTTAAACCTGTAAGTGATAGACTCTGCTCACTATGTTTGAAAGAAAAATTCTTCAACATATCATTTATCAATGTTCATGCCCCTACTGAGATGCAGATGATAACATAAAAGAAGCCTTCTATGACGGACTGGAAAGAATTTATGATGAAGCACCAAAGCATGACATCAAAATAGTCCTAGGAGATTTCAATGCAAAAATTGGAAAGGAACCAGCATTCAGACCAACAATTGGCAAAGAAAGCTTATATGAAGAAACCAACAATAATGGCATAAGATTAGTGGATTTCGCATCAGGAAAAGGAATGTCTATCAGCAACACAAAATTCCAACATAAGAATATTCACAAGGTTACCTGGATCTCACCTGATGGCAACACCCAGAATCAAATAGATCATATACTCATAGATAAGAGACATGGATCAGATATACTAGATGTAAGAAGTTTCAGAGGATCTAAAGCTGACTCAGACCACCTACTAGTAAAAGCTAAACTTAGACAAAGAATAAGTACCATACACAATTACCAAAGAAAGAGAGCACAGCAATATGATAGTCAAAAACTTACAAAGGTCCACTTGTTGCAGAAACTTATAGAATGGCACTCCAAACGCAACTGACAACATTAGAAAAGGACAGCGAAAATAACATAAATGAGCATTGGGAAATAATAAAGCATGCTATCAAAAGAACAGCAGAAGAGGTAGTTGGATTTAAACAAAAGAACCAGAAAATAGGGTGGTATGATGATGAATGCAGACAAACTATAGAAGAGAAGAACAATGCCCGAATGATAATGCTACAGAGAGAAACCAGAAACACTAGACAGCAATACAATGAAGCAAGAAGAAGGGCCACAAAAGTTGTAAGAAAGAAAAAACGGGAATGGGAAAAGTCCAAGATTATTCAAATTGAGGAACTAGCAAAGATGGGAGACATGAGAGGAATGTATATGAAAATTAAAGATGAAAAGAACGGATTTCAAGCTAGATCACACATGATGGTCAGCTTATTACAGAAAAAAGTAGGGTCATTGTAAAAAATGTTTTGTAAAATGTTTTACATGTTTCGGATGTTCCTTCAGAGTTGAAGATAGTTTACTTCCTAGTCCAAACCTCCCGCAGGACGACGGGGGATGGGAGTGGGCAGGATTTGAACCCTCGACCATCGATAAATCCGAACGACAGTCCAGCGCCCAAACCGCACGACCAGGCAGCCATTGAGAGATGAACTGAATACTTTGAGGAGATCCTAAATACCACTGAAGATGGAGACAATGGAGAATATGAACTGCCACATGGGGGACCAGATCCCTTAGTGAACCCTCCAACACTCATTGAAACATCAGAAATAATTAGGACCATGAAGAATCACAAAGCACCAGGAGAGGACCAAATTACAGCAGAACTAATTAAATATGGAGGGAAAGACTTACATTCCCAAATACACAGACTAATATCAAGAATTTGGGAAGAAGGAGTAATACCAACAGAATGGAAAATGGCTCTTGTAACCCCAATACACAAAAAAGGATCCAAGTTAAAGTGCTGTAATTACAGAGGAATCTCCCTACTAAATGTGACTTATAAGAAACTGTCAAGGCTTATAACTAAGAGGCTTGGAAATTATTCAGAAGAAATCTTAGGTGACTACCAAAGTGGTTTCAGAACCAACAAATCCACAACCGACCACATCTTCACACTAAGATGTATACTTGAAAAATGCCATGAATACAACATACCAATCCACCAACTCTTTATAGACTATAAAATGGCTTATGACAGTATCAGAAGGAAATACCTATATGACACTCTACAGGATTTTAGAATACCCAACAAGCTGACAAGACTTATACTTATGACATTAAACAACTCAAAAAGCTAAGTCATAATACAAGGAGAACACTCACAGGAATTTAGGATTAAACGAGGATTAAGACAAGGAGACACACTTTCCTGCATGCTTTTCAATTTAACACTGGAGAGGGGAACTATCACTAACTACTTCAGGAGAGAAAACACGGGTCCACAACCAACAGGGAAACTTATTGCAGGTGGACTTGGAACTGAACACCCGCAATATAGAGGGAACGCTACTAGTTTTATTTCATTTCAACACAAGGGGATATATTCCGGTTTAGCACAAATAATCTTAAAGTATTTTTTACAGCACTTACAAGCACAAAAATGAACATGCCAACTTACAGTCCTTTAAAGCTATCCATAATAAAATTTGATGGGAGGCCTCCATAGTACAGGGCATCTTTATTGATATCAAGTCCCTTACTTGTACCAACAATAGTTATAAAAATGTCTTCAGTGCTTACTCTAAGTAATGCTGAAATACAATATTCAATTCATTTAAAATCTTTAAACATTAAGAATTATTGTCTTCAATGATTTAAGTTTATAAAAGAAAAAACAACAACTTTTTTATTATTATATTTGGTTGTGGGGGTATGAAATGTTGTTGGTTTTAGAGTAATATAATAATGCTGATTCAGTTTCCTCTTTTGTCCTATTTATTTCTTCTTTGTTTGCTATTTGTTTAGTTCATGTTTTTTCTCTTTTGATCCTAGCCAACACAACACAACTTGGCACAAACAAGTTTTTATGCTTTTTTAGCTTTTATGTGTTTACATGGTTCAGATCATCAGATTCAGAGGTTTCTTCAGGATTGAAGATGATTACATTTTAGACTAAACCTCCATAAGGATAGTGGGAGATAAATGGTTGCGTCAGGGTTTGAACCTGGAACTATCATGACAACAGTCCATATTTTATATTTTAAAAAAACTTTATGTGGTAAAAATTTATGCCACATTTTGCTTTAAAACAAATAGCTACTATAGCTTGAAATACACTTCAGAGATATGGAAAAAAAAGTCTGATCCTTACTTAAGTTCAACACTTGAAAACAAAGCTTACAAAGCTAAACTTCAAGAGGTATTTACAAACAATTCTTACCACCACCAGTATCTCTCCTTTCAAAAAAGAGCTTGGTCCACATGTTGTTGTTATAAGTGTTAGTGGTATGAGCTCTCCCAAAAGTGTTGTATCCTAATGCAAACAAAACGTGGACCCTGCCTCCCTGAAGCTCAATGGACAGAAAATCTCCCTAAAAACAAATAGCATCTAAAATTACTTCAAATGTAATGACAAAGTTGGTTAGCAAATTTGCTTTTAGTACAGATGAACAGCATCTGTTAATATTAAAGTTTAAGAAAAAAAAAATTTAATAAAATAAAGTTAAAAATTTTTATTCTCTTATTTACCATCTTTTCATTTCCAATGAAAAATAACCTAGAGTTTTCCCAAAATGTTTTGAATTCAAATTCCATTTTCATTTTAGTTGTTAAGTAATTTCCTGTAAATTGTAGTTTTGCATATCCATCTCCATTAAATACAAAGATTGATCCTGAAGCTGTTTTTTCAACAGGTCTAAAAAAATTTAAATGAAAACATAAATATCTTATCATAAAAGCAATGTTGCAATGCTAAATGAAATATAACGTAATTATTTAAAAAGTCATTTGGCATAGAATAGAAAAAAAAATTCCTTACAAACAAAACTGTAACACTAATACAATGTTCATGTAATTCAAGATTTTGTAAAGTAACAAATGCCTTACAATTCCAAACAAGCACTGCAATGGTCTCTGGAATTAGTCTTGTAGTTGTATACACCAATTTTACTTTGGTCAAGAACAACATCTCCTAAGCACCCTGTGAAGTTACGATTAGTTATACCACTTGGTAGCTGAAACAGAATGAAAAGATCTTAAGTTGACTGCATATTAATTAACTAAAAAAAAAATTAACCAAAGCCTAAGTGTGACTAGATCTTAGAATATGTTTGTATTTGAGACCTTAAGTTGACTGTTGGAACCAGCCAGGACAACTGATGAGTTCTCATTGAAGTTCAGTAGAGAGCATCCAGCACTTAAATTAGAAGTGAACTGCTTTGTGATTGGCTTGCTAGGAGTTTTAAGATTCCAAACTTTTAGTTCTCCTATTGACCCAATTCTTGACATGAAAGAGAAAATTTACATGTTACATATTTAACCATGTTCTTTTATAAAATTATGTTAGTTAATCAAAATGTTTTCTATTTATTTACCTTTTGGCTTCTACTTTATACCATGCTCCTGGAACAATTGTTTCATCATGTGACACAGATCCTTGACCTTTACCAGAATTCCAAGTCAGTCTCACCTTTTTATCCTTCATCTCAGCTGCAAGAAATTCCTATACAAATATGAAGATACATGGAAAAAAAGTAATATCCATTGTTCCAAAAACCTTGGAAAAAGATTGTTTCTGACAAGCAGAAGAAATGAAACTTGAACAAATGAAATTTAGTTGTGTTCTGCAGTCTGTGAATATATGATTGGAATAGTGACTTTTTCTGGGTGTCATTTGTTTTTTAACTTTTAAATAGAGATTGTATTTTAGCAAATTTTAGTACTGTATTTAATCAAATTGGACCAAAAATAAAGCAGTATAACATAATATTTTTTAAAATGTTTTAATTGCTTAGAATATGAACACACAAAGAATGTCAACAAATGATTATTTGGATATAAAGTGTGTTAGGTTAAAATAATATATTACTGGAACAGCTTTTTGTTTTGTTCATGGAGTAGAAATAAAAGCATTTAGTGTGTTATTGCAACACTTCCGAAAGTCTATACACATAGAGAGAAAAAAATGTTGGGATGTAGATCAAAACTTCATAGTTGTCCCTTCCATCACAGAGTTCGCATGTTGTTTTTTGTTGTTTTTTAGTATAAACATCTGTAGGTAAAGCCACTGTTGTAGTTCAATTGTAAAGGCTTCTTAATACATAATGAAAATCTTATTATCTCAAACAGTAAATATATCTGCTTTGCTTTGCATATGTTTTGGATATTCCTTCAGAAATGAAGATCCTTTTCCAAACTTCCTGCTGGTGCACAGGCTTTGAACTTGTGACGATTGTGATGACAGTCCAAATAACCAGGCAGACATTTAGAAAGCCCAAATTATTTTGTATTAAATAAGACAGCATTTAAATAGTGCTTTGAATTATCATTAGGAGCACATTTTTGTCTAAATGTGTAGACCTCTGTGTTTTTCAGGTAGGAAGGTTAGTTTGGTCTGGCAATGCACCAAAACCCAGTAGCAAGATTTTATAATAATAAAAGCATGTTGTTGTTTTTTTAGTCTAACATTTGTATTAATCAAAGCCAAAATTAATAGGCAATAATGTGTTGTTTTTTTACATTAATTAGCTGCATTAATTAACCAAAAAAATTATGCAAAATTTAATTTCTAAAAACACTATTACTAAAGCTTTAAAAATATATATGGCAGTGCTTAGAAAGATTGTATGCTGAATACAGTACAATATTTGTAGTCTGAATTGGAATTACCTCAAAATACTCATAAACACATTTATGGTTTGGATCCAAATGTGATTATCATGCCATACCATTTATTTGGGTATAATGTCATATAGGCCTATAGTGTGTTTAGAGGCTTAAAAAATAACTGCTAAAACTAAGAGTTGAAACATTGACAAATTATGAAAAATGAGAGCAGCAAAGGAAAACAATATACTTGTATTCAAATGTTTGTAAAATGTTTTACATATTTCAGATGTTCCTTTAGAGTTGAAGATAGTTTACTTCCTAGTCCAAACCTCCCGCAGGACGATGGGGGATGGGAGCGGGCAGGGTTTGAACCCGGGACCATCGATAAATCCAAACGACAATCCAGCGCGCAAACCGCACAACCAGGCAGCTATCCTGACATTAATATTAAGACATTTACCTATGAACCAATTAAATATCTTTTCAGATGTTCCACCAACATCTTTTTAATCAGTTTACAAGTCCACAAACTTGAAAATTTCATACACTAGCACATCTAATATTACTTCTAAACAAAGTTCTCAAATGAACATAACTTTTAGACTTTAGGTGTGAATAAAATGAAGTTTTTCCTTTTTTTTTATCAAGTTATGATGAAATCTTTAATTTAAAAAAAAATATATTGTTACTCGGGAAACCCTTCTGTGAATAGCAAAAGGTAAGAGGTTAATTTACTTGGCTAATTGAGTTGGAGTGAAACTAGTGTGAACGTATATTTTGTTTCTATAGTTATCATATATTTGTAAGAGAAATTTCCTCTTGGATAATAAAGATCATTTTATTATTATAATTAATATTAAAATACTGGCTGCAAGGAAACTATTCAGAAACCAGCATGATGTGTCCCTTTACTAAGAAAACAATGACTTCTCAAAGGAACACTTCAAAAAGTAGCACCAGTCTAGATGTCATTTTATTAGTTAGAACCATAGTCCAAGGTTTAACACTTTAAAAGCTAAGCTTTACAAAAAAAAAATGCTTAATTTGAAATCACACATATAGTCACAAATAGTTATTTTGATCAGCACACATTGGTCACTTGAGAGCAGTACTGAGTATTTCCTTATAGTTTTCACAAATCTCTCACATCAGACCATAACAAAAATGTACAGCATAATGCAGTTTTAATCCCCTCATTTAATACCCCATTCATATTTTTTAAAAAAATATGATGTTTTTTTTTTAAATTATTTTATGGTAATTGTTCTTTTTGATTTATAAAATTCTAGTTCTAATTTGTTCTTTGAATTGGACTGAACATAAATATAACAAAGAAAATAAATGTATTAAGAATCTATAGCCTACTGGCACTGCAAAAAAAAAAAATAATTGTTATGTTGTGTGTCTTACCTGTCCACCTTCCTACAATTTGTAAAAAAATATATTTATAAATATATTTGTTAACAAAATGTATTTCGTTAAAACTATTTTTAAAAAATGAGAGAGAAATATTTTAAGTAGAATCAAGATAGAATAAATTTTATAATTATTTGTTCAAAATAGCAATAGATAATATCTACATCAACCTGGCTAAACTCTAACAAGACAAAGACAATCAAACAAACACACAAAATCTAACTCAAGATGTTTGAAAATGAAACCTCTGAAATAAATAGATCCACAACAAATCTCAGGCAATGTGTACTTTACTGAATGGCTGTTCTGAAAGTTTGTATGAATGGATGGAACCTGATGCCAAGCTTTACACCTGCATTTCCTATTTATTCAATGTCTTACCTCTGGAGACTGTTGCAGTAGAACAATAAGCATATCTGAGTCTGTGTGATTCACTTGGAATCCAAAACTAATTTCATTCGCTGAGCTTGGCTTCAGCGTCGAACGATAAGATCGAATACACTGCCCATCAGCTCGCAGAGACATTTTCATCTTTTATAAAGAAAAAAAAATATGGTGAGTTTGATAAAGGAAGAAATTTTGTAAATGTTTGTTTATGTTACAAAGTACCCGAATTTCTAGTATTTTTAAAATTATGTTTTTATTTAGCAGTTATTTAAGTTTAAGTTTATCAAAGGTGTCATTTAAAAATAGGTAAATATTTGAACTTGTGTGTATGTATATATATATATATTTTTGTAACAAAATAAGTGCCGGTACTCAGTGATGGATTGCCTAGCTTTTAACTACTAATAAATTAATAATAAATGTTAAAATGCAAGAAAATTTGTAATTTTTTCCCCACATTGAAAAGGTGATAGTACGCTGTACTGGTGTGTACTGTCACAAAAAAAGCACTGTGTAGATATATATATATATATACATACATATTTAACTTTACTTTTATGTAAAAAAAATTGTATGACTGCTCTACCATATGTGTAATATGTATATGTTATATGTATGTGTTATATGCTAGTGCAGTCCTAAAAAAAAATTTTACTTAAAAGTAAAGTTTAAAATAGAATATTTAGTTGGCTACAATCTTGACTTGTTAAAATGTTATTTTATTCATTTATGTCAAAGTCTCGTCTAGACTTTCAGGCAATTAGTGGATTTCAAAAACCTCAAGAGAATAAGGGTTGAATATAAAAATGAGTCTTAATTCTTATTATGAGAATAAGACAATGTCTAATCAATACTCACATCATTGACAATCCTACGGGCATTGTTAATCTTATTTATGAGATCATCGAGGTTAAATTTAAAAGTGTCTTTCTTGATCAGATTGTTCAATTTGTCATCTAATGTCTTGGTAATATTTTGAAGATTGGCAACATTTGTGTTCACATCCCTTGCTCTTAGTACTGAAAACAAATGTTAGAATGATAGAGTTCCTTTTATTGCATGAGTGTTTAGAAAGAATCAGGAGAGGTGATTCAATGTGTCAAATGTACATTAGAAAAAAAATATCTTCATTTAAACCAATTTAAAAATATTTGATCTTTAAGTAGAAAACTTTCAAAATATGAGAACAAAGTGACTAAACATATGGAATGAGAAATTATCATTTTTGTTTAGAGTCATTAATAATAGTATTTTGAGGCCTGATGGCAGGTAAATATTTCAAGTTTACTCCTCTCAGTAGATGATGATTCAAGAGAATGTTTTGTGACCAGGACAATGATCAGGAGTATTTACTTTGGTCAAGCTATCCATAAGGAGCTGGGTGAATTCAAAACCAGGAAGACATTTTTTTAAAAGTTGTATGCATACACAAAATCAAAGAATGGACTGGAAGCTGATAGGGTTGGGGACTAGTAAGAAAATAATTAGAAATTCTCCAGAGTACAAATCCAAATATCTCCAACTAGGTCTTTAGGTCATACAAAAAAGCTCAAATCCTTAAAAACACCATTGCTAATTAACAAGATAAGGTAAGTAGATAATTTTGTAGGGTATACCTAGCCTTTTTTTTTTTTGCACAAATAGCATTTTGTTTTTCATCACTTAAATGTCAATATAAATTTCAGATCTAAAGGTAATTAAGTAACTTACTATCAACTTCAATGTCCTTGTTGATGCCACTAAAATCTGTTTTGTTAAGATCTTGGATCCTGAAGTTTATTGTGTTATTGAATTTCTTAAACAGTTCTAGGGCTCTGTAAATGATTGATTCTGTGTCTTTGTTATCAGCTTTAATTCCTCTAATTCTATCTCTAACATCTGGGGAAAATGTAAAAAAAAAAGGATTTCTCACATAATTGAAACAAATATGTTCTGGTTCTAAAGCAAGAGTGTACATCAGTTTATGTGTCGATTAGTAACATTTTTCTTTTTTTCTTTTAGATAAAGATTCAAACTTACTAATCTTATGTTCTTGTCCTTAAATGAACTAGAAATCAATATGGTGGGGGTTTTTGTACTATGACTCTTAAAACAAGGATCAATGGCAGTTGATTTCCCACATTATTATAAGGTATTAAATATTGTTGGGAAATTCTTAAGTGAAATACAGAGCAATAACAAGCTCGTATCACAAATATCTAACAACTCACATGCTATAAGCTTGTACATAAACAAGGTAAATTAATGGCAATACACTTTAGAGAACATGATCATGATTACACAACTATTAGGCAACCTCTCATCATCTCATATAACAGCCCTTGATAGAATAACAAGATGAGTGCAGCCTGGGCATCTGGTAAGGAAATATATTCTATAATTGTCTAATTTCTATTGTAAGTTGTGTGTTTCTAAATTATTCATTTATATTACCAGTAATTAATTGACTAATTGGTTACATTTGTTTTTAATTGATTCATGGAAAGTCTTTGCCAATGAATAATTGAGCAGAGTTTCAACTTGATTTGAGAATGGGAGTTCAAACATTTGACCAGACAGAATGAGTTGATTATAAGCTTTTAAAATACATTAAATTCAAATAGAGACTAATTAGGTTCTAGTGACCAACTGCAATCTGTTTCTTTAAGACAGACACTAAAACTTGCCCTTAAAATTAATGGCTGCTCTGATTGCAATGAAACATTGCTATTCAAAGGAATAAAGCGTACCTGATGGCAATAAATCAATCCCGTTTAAGACTTCATTCAAATTGTTTCTGTTTTTGTCATGCAAATCTTCCGCATCAGCAACTTCTCTTTCAACATCCCTCAGATTTTGAAAAGCATCTGCAAAAAATTTAATTATAACTATGATAATAATATCTGCTCTGACTCTTTTTTTCATTATATTGTTATAAACCTGGTGGTGGCAGAGAGGGGGGTGGCGGTGTGTGTGTAGTCAGCCGATGCAAATCGCCCCAGGCCAGCGCTAGATGAGCGGTCAATCATGACGAGTTACGATGGTCAGCCGAGTCGAGTGTCAACAGGACGGTTCAGAAAGGATCGCCGTCGTGAAAAGAGCTCAGGAGCGTCACAAGAGTTGTAGTCATCTGACCACCTAGAAAAGTCAAGCGGCGTTCTGTCCGGTTCGAGAAGGCCAGTAGGGACCCTATATAAGAGCGGAGGTATCGCAGTCAAGACGGTTCAGAAAAGGGGTACACGACAGGTTCACGACAGGGCTCAGAACACGGTCAACTACAGCACAGTTCAGCGGTGTGGTTCTGTACGGAGCATTACGACGGTTCAGTGCGGAGTACTGTCAAGTACAGTTGAGACGGCTGGCGTCTTGATCTTGGTCTGCGATCGAGTCCGACACAACGAGCATAGTGTGTGAAGTCAGTCCTGAACTGTTGAACCCAGTGCAAGCCCGGAACGAGACGGAGAGGCCATTGCAAGAGTTGATACCGCGGAACGGTGTTATCGGAGAGATATTTGTACAGTGTACGACAGTGTACGTGTTGCCAATTGTACAGTATTGGCTGTTATTTATTCAACTATTAAAGTGTTACGTTACTTTGGAGCCCTGAGTTGTCAAGTTCTTTAAGTTGGTGGTGTAAGGTGCAGTTTGCAGAAAGCCTGGAGAGTGAGATTCGTAACAACTGGTGTCAGAAAGTGGGATCGGATCTGCTATGGCTACTACGAAAACGTTAGACCAACTCCTTGTGAAGGAACTGAAGGAAGAGCTCCGTGGTCAAGATCTGAAGACGAACGGCAACAAAGAAACCTTACAAGCTTGTCTTCAGGAAGAACTGATGAAGGAAAAAGAAGATTCGGACACTTATCTTTTTGAAGTCGAACCGGACTTGCTGGAACAGATCACCAGTAGCATGGCAGCTATGCAGGAACAGATGGCAGCTATGCAGGAACAGATGGCAGCTATGCAGGGACAGATCGCCAGTAGCAAACAGGAGCAGATGGCAGCTATGAACTCGGGGCTAGGAAACACCAATTACAAGATAGATACCATGGACACCAAGATAGACACGATGGACTCGAGAATCAAAACGGAGTTATTAGCTATGAACCAACGCATACATGCTGTGGAGGAGAGAATCACCACCATAGAAGAGCAGATGAACCAGAGGGTCTACGCTGTTGAGAAAACAATCAAAGAAATAAAGACACAAGTTTACAGGGAGTTGACCAAGATGCAGAAAGCAAATGCCATGTCATTTGTACCCGTTTCCATGAAGATAAAGCCCCCTGTGTTTGATGGATCAGTGTCCTGGTCTGTCTACAAGCGACAATTCGACGCCGCGGCAATTGTAAACAAATGGAACAGCGATGAGGATAAATATACAGCCCTTATATTATCCCTAAGAGGAAAGGCCTCCAAACTGCTGCAGTCCATTCCAAACCCACAAGACTACGCTGCTCTCGTAAAGGCGATGGAGCTCTGTTACGGGGACGAGTATCTGTCAGAATTGTATCGAGTCAAATTAAAGACCCGAAGACAGCAACCAAATGAAACTCTACAGGAGTTGGAGGCAGACATTGCACGACTCGCTCATTTGGCTTACCCAACAGCCACGAAAGAAATCCTGGAAATAATCATTACTGATACGTTTGCCGATGCACTTGGAGACCCCAAACTGAAGGAAGCCATCAGAGTTAGTGGCAAGCACAAAGCCAGTGAAGCCCTTGTGTACGCTCTGATATTTCAAGCTGCTAAAGACGAGCCCGAGAACATTTACCAGAACCAGAGGCTGGAGGTCAAAGATGAAGATCCCAAGGAACTGAGAAAAATGAACGAGGCCCTAGAGAAATGTAGAACCATGCAGATACAAAAAAGGCAATATGGGGTGAGAAAACGATGCTGGAACTGTGGTGGGTTTGGCCACCTACAAAGAAACTGTGCGAAAAGATCTTTTCGACAAGAAGGGAACCAACATATATCGGGAACAGTATCCAGACCCTGCAGGAAGGCTAAAGAAACGGGAGTAATCATCGATTGTCGTCGACTTGAGGTGCAAGCTCCCGGGCCGCGGTCAGACGAGAAAAGCCAAGATGCTCAGCTGAAAGATGAAAATGTAGCATCCATCCTCCGAATGAAGGAAGCTAGCTCATAATTTAGCCCGCAGAAACATCAACAGCAGCAGTGACCACATGAAGACAAGGAACAACGATAGGGTCATGGCCTCGAGGTTCCGTAAGAACGACTTGGTCTGGCTATAGGACCCCCGGAGAAGAAACGGAAGGTCCTATAAGCATCAAAGAGATTGGGAAGGCCCTTACCATGTAGTTAAAAGGATTACAGATGTCGTTTGCCGGATACAAGGAAGCCACCGGTCCGAGCGGAAGGTCGTCCACATCAATCGACTCCACCCGTTTCATGGCGAGTTTGATTCTGTCCGGGACGGACAGATCTAAGGAGGGGGCAGTGTTATAAACCTGGTAGTGGCACAGATGGGGGTAGCGGTGTGTGTATAGTCAGCCGACGCAAATCGTCCCAGGCCAGCGCTAGATGAGCGGTCAACCGTGACGAGTTACGATGGTCAGCCGAGTCGAGTGTCAACAGGATGTTCAGGAAGGATCGCCGTCGTGAACAGAGCTCAGGAGCGTCACGATAGGTGTAGTCATCTGACCACCTAGAAACGTCGAGCGGCGTTCTATCCGGATCGAGAAGGCCAGTAGGGACCCTATGTAAGAGCGGAGGTATCGCAGTCAAGGCGGTTCAGAAAAGGGGTACACGACAGGGCTCAGAACACGGTCGACTACAGCACAGTTCAGCGGTGTGGTTCTGTACGGAGCATTACGACGGTTCAGTGCTGAGTACTGTCAAGTACAGTTGAGACGGCTGGCGTCTTGATCTTGGTCTGCGATCGAGTCCGACACAACGAGCATAGTGTGTGAAGTCAGTCCTGAACTGTTGAACCCAGTGCAAGCCCGGAACGAGACGGAGAGGCCAGTGCAAGAGTTGATACGGCGGAACGGTGTTATCGGAGAGATATTTGTACAGTGTACGTGTTGCCAATTGTACAGTAGAGCAGAGAGCCTGGATAGTGAGATTCGTAACAATATCTTGATTAAATGCTTTTCAAATTGTAATTGTGAATAAGATGATTTCATTAAGCATTGTCAAAAGTACATTTAATGGTAAGATACAAGTAATAAGTCACTGAAACAACAGCTAACCATCAAGTTTATTTTTCAGATTGTCTATCTGCTGTAAGTGATTCTCATTAGTCTCTTTGAGACGTCTTACTTTCTCTTGAAGATCATCAAGTTGACTCTGTAAAATATATTTTAAAAATTAGAAACTAGTTTAAAAACTACATTTGTAACTATCATGTAAATAAAACTGTCACTAACTTCATTACATTTGATTGTTTTAACTTTGTAGCAGTTTAAACACATAAACACCACTTGACTAGTGTCAAATAATGTGTTTATTATTCTCCCCTGATACGCAGATACATCAAATCAAATTGACATGTAAATGTGGTACAATATTAGAAAAACATCCTGTCAAAGCAGTATGTGATAGAATAACAACATCCAGAGTAAAATGTGGCACAGAATTATGATGACATCATATCAAACTGAGTGGACTGTCAACCTAGCACACTATTAGAATGGCGTCTTTTCAAGGTAGAGTAGAAGTGAAATAAAATAAATATATCTCATAATGGTACAGGACTAAGGAGCTACTGAATCATTACAAATTGATTTCTAAATAAGACAGCTGTAGATCAAGTCAACATACGATATCTTTAGCCTCTTTGGCTGACGTGTAGGCGTTCTGTGCTGATTGATTGGCTTCCCTTATAGCTTCAACTATCTCACTGTAAGCTTTGGCTGCTTTAACAGGATCTAGGGACAATGCTCTGGTGGTATTAAATAACCTGAAATACAGAGCCACTTCATTACATAGTTCAAAATTATAGCCAAACAGACATCAATTCTTTTTCATAATAAAAATGCTTTATGCTTATTCTAACTTTTGTAATCAACAAATGACATATATTTCTTACAATTATTATATTTACAACATTAACTCTTGTGCTAATAAATGAAAATAAACTAAATGTTTACATTTCAATAATAAAATAAACAAAACAGAGGTGGACATATTTAAGAAATTTAGACTGTGTGGGTGTGTAACTTTTCAACAGAAATTCTTTTTAATTTAGCACAAAGAAAAAAGACAAAAGAATATCTTAAATTTAGTCCCTACCAATTTGATAAAATACATATTTATATATTCTATTAAAATGTATTTCAATGCATTGAATGAATAAAATCTGATTACAAATCAATGAGCTCAGCTTGTTCTAGCAATTTTTGTGCATGTCTGCTTGCATTGAACACCCATGCATACAGATTCTTTGTTATTTTTTCTAGTTCTTTTACTTTGTCAGAGAGTTCATCTATACCAGTGTCCAGTAAATCACTTTGATGAGTAGCCATCTGTCCAAATATCAACAATAGTGAATAATAAGACATAATAATCCTATTATCTTAATAACAAGTAATAAAGAAATAATAATCTTAAGCAGAATAATACCATCTGGATAATAGCTACCTCCCCCAAACCAAACAAAAAAATTAATTTAAAAAATGCATACATTTTGTTTAATAATAATAATAATAATAAGGCTTGTCTTCAAGTCCGAAGATTAATGAGGAATGCAGTGTTTACCTGGCTACGCAGCCCAGCTATGACCTATATATTTTTCCACATCCAAGGCAAGCATATTGCCTCCAGCAAGCGCAAAGTATTTTTTAAAGTAATAATTGATAAAAACTATCTTTTAAAAATGTTAATTTTCTGAAGAACAATGGAAAACTATCAAAATATAGTAGTTTACAAAACAAATAGAGATGCACTGACTGTGATAAATTTGTCTAATGTAGACAAATGGAGCTTGAATGTTTATTTCTGATTTTAATAAAATAAACATCTATTATTCAATGAGCTCAAACACGGATTATATGTGAAAACATTAATAATTATCAAAGGTTTTAAAAACACATGCTGTAAGACTGTTTGATTAATCCTAGTAGAATCTTTGTTTTAACTTAAAACATGAATTTTCTGTACAGTAGCCAGAAAATGGCACTAACTATTTACAAATTAGAATTAACCCTAGTTAGGCCAATAATTAAATATGCATCCTCTGTTTGGGACCCCTCAACTCAAGAAAACAACTTGAGTAAAATCACTAGATTTAGAAAGCCTTCAGGATAGAAGACTTAAAAGTAAAGTAGCAATTATATATAAAACACTGAATATATGCAACTTCAAATACAAAAACAAAATTAAATAAAATACTCAGAAAGAAACAAAGATAAAGGCACATTCCTCATTCCATATGCTAGGACAAATTTGTACAAATGCTCTTTCTTCCCTAGCGCTATTAGAGCATGGAATGGGTTGCCTGAGCTAGCCAGGAAAACCAGTGACTTGGCAGAATTTAGGTCATTGGTTAATATTGTTACGTATTTCTGAATCTTATGGCTAAATGTATTAGTAGGCACACAAATAAAAACACTGCAAAGAACTTGACTACTCAACTTTAAGTTTTATATAACTTTAATGACTATTAACTCTAACATTTCATCACTGTAACATGTAGCGTAGAAGACTGTACAATATCTGTCCGTTTACAGTTAGCTATACTTTGTTGAAATTCATCTCTTCACTTCATTGCAATTCATCTCTTCTCAACTTGCATTGAGCCGTATTCCACAGAACAGACCAACGACACACTTCCCAGTGTTGCTCCAGGTCTCCCAAAGCTGAACCAAGTCGTACTCAAGTCTACCAAATCAGAGCCGCACACGTCTTACATCGACTGTATCGACTGTAACGGCTCAAGTCCACTGTAGTTCGCTGTATAGACTTTAACAACAGTAGTCCACTCCAGTTAACTCTACCCTAGTTAACTTGCATCGAGTCGTACACATTTCTCTTCCACTAGAGTCGCACACGTCTTACATCGTCTGTATTGACTGTAACGGCTCACTCACGACTGACTTTCACATTAACTCTCTGGCTTATATAGAGTCCCTAATGGCTCCTCCAAATTTGCACAAACACTGCTAGTATGTTCTGGAATAACACGAGTGGAAACGTCGCATCCTGTCTTTGTTTGTACATGTAGATTCCAGAAAACATGGGCTGCAGTGTCATCTTGCCGGGGTCACAAGTTGTGACCTCTTTCTGTCACTGGACATTGCTAGTACCTTCTGGAATAACACTTAAAGACAGTTCACATCCTGTCTTTGTTTATACATGTACATTCCAGAGAACACCCGCTGCTGTGTCATCTCGCCGGGGTCACACGTTGACCTCTACCTATCACTCTTTATTTGTAACAATATGCATGACTAAATGCATGACGCGTAGGATGTAATCATCTTCTTTTTTTGAAGTAACGTCTGTATCATATAAGATAATTGCAGAACAAATAGGAAAAATATTTAGCTGCTTATCATTCCTAATGCAAACTTTAGAAGTTACAACTCATTTTTTTATGTCTCCTTTCCCTCCAATTTTTTTTAAACATTCAGAACGAAAACTATCAGGATTAAAATATGGTTACAAGACAAAGCTGGTGTTAAAATGCTTCAGAAATAATTTGTAAATATTTTGATCTAGAGTAGAGCTTGACTTTCAGAATTAACATTTATTATAATTGTTGCCAACCTTGCTTTGTTAACTAAATCAAGCATGTCTGAACAATATTTACTTTTAAAAGTGTATAGCAGCTCATGACTATTTAATAAACTTAGTGAAATCTACAATTCCCATCAATTGGGAAGGTAAATGAGTAAAATCACTACTTACACTGATTTTGTTGTCAGCATTTTCAGCTTTGTCTATGGCATCATCAACAATTTCATTAGCAGATTTGTATAGTTCATTAATATCTGCAATCAATGCCCTCAGTTGTTTTATTAACTCCTGTCAAGGTAAACAAAAAAAAAGGACATGAGAAAGTATAATATAAAAATAATTTAAAAAAAAAAAAGGTTATATTAAAGTAATCGTGTTAATTATTTCGACTCAATTGTGAATTTAATTTTCAATAAATCTAGAATAACCATAATAAATTTGTGCACTTGGAAATATTTTTACAATTGTTTTTGTTTATTTCAATTTCATGCTTTTAGCTTGCTCAATGCTCTAAGGTCCAATCACTTTTGTGAACCAGTTGGGGAGGATTGGGGGCGGGGGATAGGGGAGAGAAAGTTTCCTTGAAGGATTTTCAAAAGCAATTTCTAAAAAAGTTGCTTAAATAGAATTCCAACTCTTGGGCTCAATTCTCCTTGATAGAAGGCAGGTAACCACTGAGCTAGGGAAGTGCTTATGAAAATAGAAAGTTTTGTAGTTTCAAATTTTTAGGCAACAACCTGATCTGCCTTTTGTAGCACTGTCTCTAAATAAAACAAAATTAATTAATTAGGACTACTAAATACAGTAATTGGTCAACTTTTCAATTGATTCATGTTTTGTTAGGTACAACGTGCAATAGTGATAAGTTTCAACTTGATCTGAGTGTGAGAAATAACTTGTACAAAATTTGAACTGGACAGACAGAATAAGTTGCTTTAAGCTTATTTAATGAAATGCTATTTAAAAAAACAAAATGTTGAATGTAACACATTTTATTAGCTGAATATTTGGCCTAAGAGTGAACACTACAAAAGATTACACTTTAAGTAAAGTAGACACTTTGTGATACCAGCTCATGCTATAAGAAAAATGGCATTACTCTTAGTTCCTTAATCTTGTTATTTGCTGCAGTTGTGAGATCATCAGCCATATTGGAATTCTTAGATAAGTCTCTGAGCCTCCTCAAGATATCACTCAATCTATCAGCTAATGATGTACCATTCAAGTTGGAAGAGTTGATAAAACGTATGATACTTTCTGAGAGTTTTTCTGCCAGACTGAAATCAAAGGACAGTCTCAAGATTTTCTTTGTATGAGCATAAGAAAAACAATGCTAATTACAACGAAAAATTATAATAGTTAAAGGACAAGATGTCTCAACAAAAAAAAAACACTTTAAAACAATGGGCAATCAATAAATGAATTTATGAGTGAAATGTTCTCAGCATTACTTGAGTCAGTTGAATACTAAATGTCATTTAGATCTTTGATCTTCACAAGCTACGTAAATATTGATGTTATTAGGATCTTGCAAAAGGTAGATATATTGGTGGCCAACCTATGGCGAATGCTTGCTAACAATGGCATTAGCACCAACAATGTTACTTTTTTTAGTTACAGAGATGATACAAGAATGTTAGTTAAAAAAAGAATAATCAATTTTAGAGAATAAAAATTACAACAGGAATTTAAGTGCATAGACATCCCAATCCACATATAGTTTCAACACTAATCAGCCCAAGCCCAGATCATGACGGTTTATATCTAATTTGAGTATATATTTAAAAGAACAAAGTGAATGTGTTGAAGATCAAAACAAATATACAAAACACATTTTAAAAATCTAATTATTAGAAGAGTCCTTTGATAGTCTTCTCAATGATTTTACTGAAGAAGAAAACTGAAATTATCAATTTCTAGAGATCATTACAAATTGTAGATTTTCTAGAACTAAGAAAATCTGCACAAATTATGCCAGTCACTTCTGATCATCAAACAGATGCAAGCAAGCAGTCATCAATGAAAATGATGGAGAAGCCATTGAAGTAGTAACTTTCCAATTAAAATGTGAAGAACTACTGTTACTTTTAGTAATAAATATAATTCTTACTATAAAAGTTTTGGTGAAAGCAAAGTCAAGCTAAAAGTCTCATTAAAGCTAGTTAAGCTTATCTTGCCTGTATGTATATTTTTTTTTAAACTGCTGACAGTGTAGTAGTACATTTAAAAATAACCAATTAAATTATTAAAGAAAATTGTTTAATTCCTTCCTGTACTACTGCTACATATCCCATGCATAGAAAGTTATTCCACTTTTAAAAAAAATCTTTTAAAAATTTAATAAATATAAATAACATAAAATGAAAAATATTACAAAAATATATAATAAAATATAATATAATAAAAAGAAGAAGAAACCTTTTTATATTTTTCTTTTACCAAACAATAACCTCATTATGATAGTGTACCCATATTTTTTTTTTTTTCAATTATAAAAAAAAAAAAAATTAAAGTAAAATTTTTAATCAAGTGCAAGATGGTTCCAATTACATCTTTAACTTATAATTTAACTACCACATTAAAACTAGAAGTAGCTCACTAAAAATCACTCACCGAATCTCATTTTTGGCTGCATTATCAGCGGCTGTGAAATTTCTTTGTTCTATTTCTTTGAGCATAGCCTTAGCTTGTTTAAGGACAGCAGAAATATTAAGTCCTGTCACATTGACTAAGTGCTTCTCTCCAAAATTATTTAAATCATCCACAAGTTCTGCAAGCAATGTTGATTTAACAATAAGATAATTGATTTATCTGAAATTAACTTTGCAAATTCAATATTTCATCAAAATTAAAACGTCTGATAGGTATTCTATTTTTGAAAATAAAACTATTTAAAGTAAAAGAGAATTTCACAAAAAGACAGTTGGCCTATTTAGTGATAAACTTGCCTATTTTTAGAAATGAATGTAGTTAACTTTTAGAAAAGAAATCAAACTAAAGAACAACTGGTTTTTCCCTTAAGCCCACACAGAAAGAATGCAAGGTCTGTTTCTAAAGAAATATCTTACTACTTATATTTCTATGTGCCTGGTTGACATCTGTCTCCAACTGGGTTGCATTTGTATATAAGTCAGCTGCACTACTTTTGACTTTACAAGCTTCAGCTCCAGTACCTATAGACTGCAGAATGAAATATTGTTATAAATAAAGCTTGTCATCAAAAATATCAAAAGACTGTGAGAGAGAAATAAATCCACTAATCATCCAACATTGTTAGCAGCTTTCAACGTTTGTGGATGTTTTAGTACACAGTACAAAAAAATGATATTATTAAAAGGACATTTGTTTACAAAAGATACTTTTAAAAAAAAAAGAGAAATGATGAAAGATGATGAAAAGAACATTTTTATTGTTTTGGCATTGGATATTGTAGGGCAGATGATGTAATGGTCATCTGTCTCTTTGGCCAATGGTTAATAAGGGTGTCATGTAGCCAGCACAATGACCAACTGCCTTTTCTTGCCCCAACTATTGTCACACATCCATTAAAACTTGGTGGACCCAGAAATGTCCTAAAAATCCAGAAATTTAAAATCGTAGCCTTCACCACTATGGTTCAGAAGCAAGCACTTTTATCACTAAGCCACCTATATTTCAGAAACAAAAATACAGTAAAGTATGCCTAGTTCTGAGTGACATATTAATGGGAACATCTCAATGAGTATGACTTATCAGTTCCTATTCAAATATGATGGGAGTTTGATAGAAAAATATGTTGGAACTTGATAAAATAGATAACCCAGATTTTAACTTGTTTAAACAAGCATAATAGTTTCTTGATTATAATTAAAGTGTATTTGTTAAAAAAAAAAAAAGGAAAACTGAATAAATTCCTTTATTTATATTCAGTTCTACTACACTTTAGATTGTTTCTACCAAGCCCATCCTTCCTTATTTCCTACTTGCTGTATAATCAGGGACTGTTTTTGACCATTCTTAGATGATCATGCCATTAAAAGCATGAATTGTTTTGAAATAAATATAAATTTTAAATAAATCCTTATGAGAAAAAGCAACATATTTCATGGGTAAACAATACAATCAGAAGAAATGTATTTCAACTTTGAGCAAAAGGAAAATGGCATAAATAAACAAAAAAGCATTCCGAAAACCTTTTTTTAAATTAAAATAAATATCAAAGCTTTTTGAATGTATACTAAAAATTCTGTTGCTTCTAAGAAACCTTTTCACTGAGGATCAATGCAGAAAGATGATTACGCTAAGCCCCGCTCATTATAAACCAGGCATTTTTAATTTATTAGCTTTTTTTTTTTTATGACATAAGAAATAACCATACAACTCTATAAATATTAAAACTAAGCAGCTGAGCCTGAGGCATAAACTATTTAAAAAACTATTAAAGCAAAAATTAAAGGAAAAAAGTATTGATAATTTAGCCAGGATTTTATTCAATAACATAATTTAGAAGATATTAAATTATCTACAAAAATTTGTTAGATAATATTTCAAGCTATTGTTTTACAACACTGCTTTGAATCAAGCAAAAGAATTTATATAAACAAAATATATCATTTCTTTAACTATAATAATAAAATTGTCCTTTCATGAAATAAAAAATGTGTATTTATTTGATAATTTCTCCCTTAATAGTAAATGTTATATATGAAAAATATTTATAAAAAAAAGGTAAAATTATTTTTAATATTATAACCTCTTTCAATATTTTTTTTTAACTTAATATACTTAATCAGATTAGATGCAGATAATTACTTTTAAGAATAATAGTGAGAATTATTTACACAAGTTGTAGGTAAGTTTAATTTGTAGACATTTTGAAACAAAGAAGTTTTCATAATGAGAACACATAAATAAAAATTTCTAAAAAAAAAAACAACATTGAATAGCAAGAACAGGCGCCCACAGAAAAACAATTTTAGCAATTTTGAAGACAATGTAGAGCAGGCATTTCAGTAAAAAATCCTTACCTCTGAATCACAAGTATAATGACTCTGGACAAGAAATATGGCACACTTGTAGATTTGAGTTTATGATAATATGGATAAATATGAGTGTGAATATAGTACATAAGAAACACACAAACATTTGTTAATAATAAATGTATATAAATACAAGGAAATCAGTTAATCTCAGACTGTGAAAAAACATTATTTCAAGGGGTATAGAGAGAACCATTACATTTCTATTGTGCATACCTCCAGCAGCATACATATACAGAAATTTACCAATATTTAAATTATACAATTGGCATTTGCTGTAAATGTTACAATTAAAGCTGTTTGTTTGATCAAAAGGTTTAATCAACAAAAAATATTTTCTTTTTAGGCTTAAGCTGAAAGTTTTCAAATTCTTTCATTAAACTAAATAGAGGTTACAAACGAAAAAAACAACTAACAAATGATTACCAACAATTTTTTTTCTCTTCATTAAGATTTGGAAAAATAGACCTATTTAAGAATTTAAGTCATTCTATAAAAAAAAGAAACCTTTTTAGAGATCTGTTAGCTACTGTTATAACTATCCTAAAAAAATATAATTAATTGATAGTTTTATTTTGACAATACAGCTCAAGTTTGAAAATATTTACTTATGTAGAATTTAATTATTAAGCCTTTTAGATTTATTTTCCCTACATTTAAAAAAGCTAAACAACAAACAGCAAAATAATTGAATACAATGAAACTGTTGAGTTTTAATTTCTTCTATGTAGTATACACATTTCTCTTTTTTATTAAGAAAAGTGAATGCTAATAATAAAAGATTTATATCTTGTGTGAAAATTCCATTTTTGTGTAATTTTTTATAAATCACAGAAATTGGTAAAAAAAAAAAAAATTGTAGAAGGTGATGTTTATGTCTGCACATTTTAATCTACCTTAAAACTGTACATATTGAAACTATTGTATTCTTCTAAGCTAGGATATTTTGTAGATATACTAAAATAATATATACATGCAGAATTTGTAAAAATATAGTTAATATTGAGATGGGACTTTGATACAGAGAAAGTTATGTTCTATTCTACATTTAGCTAATATCCTAGCCATGATAACAATAAAGGAACAGTAAAGCAGAATTATCATTTGCAAGTAGATAGATAGTATGGAAAAACTAGCAACAAACTACATCTTTCCTTCTTATTTACATTTTTTTTAATGATTTTCCTTTTGGCAATTGCTTATATTTTGTATAGAAACAAAAATCATTTAGTTATATAGTTCAGTAGTAAGTACCAGTGGCATTCAACTCCATATACTTAAAGGTAAAGCTTTGTAGTATGTTTTAATGGTAAGTTGCATTAGGAATACTATATTGTGTATATAGGTAAGTATTTGATGTAATACTAAATGAAATATTAGTTCAGCTCTGGCCAACAGTAATTTATTTTGTTTGTTGGTATATCTTAGATGTAACTCACCCTACTGAGCAGGGTTTCAACCATCTTTATGTAGCGATCAGCTTCTTTTCTCATATCTTCCAGGCCTTGAATACCTGCCGCTTCAATTATGGCCAGCTTTTTCTGAAATGTACATACATCAAATTTTTTGTTGTTGTAATAGACTCATCTCAATCTCATCTCCCATAATTTTGTGCTTTCATTCTTCTCTTGCATCCAATCTCAGCCTAACACATTCTTCATACAGTGAGATGATGCTTGAAAGAAAATTCCCTAGGCTAATGATAAGAAATGCGTCTTATAGATAACAAACTTTGATCTTACATATGAGCATCTATTTTGCTTAAAAAGGTTTGTGTAATTTGATAGTCCACTTCAAGAGTATTAGAAAAAAGACTGAAAAAGATGATGACATCTTGCTACTTTAGGGACTCACTTGTAAACATACAACTTTCATAAGTTTCTAGAGATTGTGAGAAGAGCTTTTAGTTTGTTGCAATAAAACAACAAACAACTAAACCATGTGATCCATAGATATCAAATATTTTGGTACTTATGTCAACAATGCCTTGTTTGTTCTCGTTTTCTAACATGGTGAAAAAAAATGGAAAAGAAAAAAAAACAACTCTTGTATAATTAGTCAAAACATAAAATTGTGAACTCTTTTATAATAGAATCTCTAATGACATCAAAACATACCTTTTGTTTAGTGACTTCATCACTTAAGTTATTCAAGGTTTCCCATGGAAATTGTGCATTGTCAGGGTTAAACTCGGGCAAAAGTTTAGAAATCTTTTTCAAGTCATCAAAGAGAATTCCAGTGCATCCTTGGTAACAAGCTTTTTTTGATTAAAAAAATGGAAGGCATGGCTAGCTTAAGATCAATGGAATTAAACACATTTGGGTAGATGTAAAATAATTAGTAGGAAAAAAAACAGACTTACAGACACACTGGCCATTTTGCACACCAAATGTAGGATCACTGCAATTATCACAAGTTTTGCCACTGATTCCACTCAGACATTGGCACTTGCCATTCAAGTCACAATTCTCTCCCTTTGAGCCTTCTAGATTACAGTTACATGGCTTACATCTATCTCCAACTGTACTAGGGTTGCCATAGTAACCAGGTGAGCATCTATTGAAAGAAATTTTAATACTTTTGACATTTTGTAATGTTAGTGGAAGAAATCAAAATTATTTATAATTTCATTATTGTCAATGCTAAGAGCTTCCATCTCTATGGGTCAATAAAATGCCTAACAAGGTAAAATATAAATAAGAATACAAGTGAGGAAGGCAAAGGCAATAATTAAGGTGTGTGGAAATGAGGAGTTTGGGTTTCACATTTTTGAGGATAGTGAAGGACTAAGACAGCAATGGGGTAAAAACAAGTCAGGAGAATGATAAAACTGCTCATTTGTCTACTCCGTCAAGTTGAATATTAACAGTACTAGGTTTGACTTTTAGAAAAACAAAAAGCTTGAATATACATGCATGAACATATTAAGATTATTTATATAGTACTCTCTCTAATGTTTAAGTAATAATGGAACCAAACAAATGTCTTCTTAAAATTCATAAAAAGTAAAAAGCTTATTTAATAATGTTACAATGCACAAAATATAATAGTTATAAAGATCCTTTATAATAGCTTGATCTTTGAGCAAGGAAGTACCGGTATCTAATGTGTATTGTAACATATGTAAGAAAACAAAAACTTGCAAAGATGCTGAGAAAAGAGTTTTGTCCCCTGATCACATTACTTGTCTTGGCATTTATAAAATAATTTAAATAATAATTTAAATCAGTGATACTTAAAATAGGACAGCGTGCCGGACATGGTTTCATCCAGCCTGCCGAAATGTTGACAAAAAGTGTAGAAACCCTGCTTTCCTATTTTTTTTTAGGTTAAAACATGTATCTTTACCTACATTAGGGCCCTGACTTTTTCTCTGATGGATTGGTACCATGACATTTAAAATTTGTAACTTTATGAAATGGGAGAGCTGAAGAAACTACAAGTGGACTTTGAATTTAGAATCTACCAGGAAAAGTTTAAGGATCTTTACTTTTTGTGAAACATGGTAATAAGCCAACAAATTTGTTTTGTAAACTGTGGCTGTTTAAAAAAAAAACATTCAAATGACATTATGAAACAAATATAACAGCATTCATTATTTAAAACGTGGGTAAAAGATTGTTAAACTATGTCTAGAGGATCAATGGGAATATTTACCAAAAAGAGCCAAGAAAATGAATTTTTGGTAAAGCTATCTATAATATTGCTCATATTTTAAGTAACAGAATGAATCCAATTTCCAACATTAAAAAAATCCTACTAAATTAATGTAAGTACTAGATCCATGTTTCGCAAATAAAATTGTATCAGGTCAATTTCATTTTGTTTTTGTACATTTCGGTCATGTGGCCCGTTACCCACAGGTCGAATTAGGTTGGGCATCACTGATTTAAATTATAATGCCTTTTCTTTCCCACTTTTTTTTTGTGTGTGTTAATTATCTATTTTTACTGTTTTTGATTTTGTTTTCTTTACTTGTTCATTATAGATTAGTACAATAATAAAACTGTAATTATTACTTTTCACATGTGCGACCAGTGTGACCAACAACACAGGATGAACAAACAATGCCAAATCTGTCAGTGACACAACTCGGACTGAAACTGAAAATAATTTTAAAAAATGAGAAAGTAAAAAAAAATGATTTAAGTGACAAAAATGTTCAACAATAATACTTTGTTTAACAGTTCAGAAAATAATATAATGTAGAGCAGTGACACTTTGTTCAACAGTTTAGAAAGCTGCACAATGTTTATCAACGAAGAAGAAACTATTTGTTAAACTTTGAACAAGTTTGTTTTTTTAAAGTTACTTTCTTTAGAATAAATGAAATAAGCAAAAGACTCACTTATTAGAAGGAATATTCAGTGGGCAGCTACAAGGCTGACAATCTTGTCTAGTACCTGTGGTTGCCACACCATAAAAACCCTCAGCACAAACATCACAATAATCTCCTGTGGTATGATCTTGACATTCCTAAACAAAAAACATATTTTTCTTAATGATGAACCAAATTAGTTCTCAATCTCTAGATACTTCAAAGAGAAATTGGTTCTAAATCTAGATACTTCAGAGAGCTTTAACAAACAAATCAACTTCATACTTTTAATGACATAGAATCTAAATGCACAGACATTATTCAATCTTATCAAGCTAACTTGCACCAAAATCTGTTTTCTAAAATTTGAAACTAATATTCTTTCTCTATGTTTAGCACTCTCCTTTTTAGTAACGGCCTACATCTTAACTAATTGCATTTATTAAATAGTGTAATAATGAACATACACACTAGCTAAACACTAGTTAAACTCTTCAGAATAAACTGTTAACCAAGCTGGAGTAAAAACATGGCCAGGAGTTATATATTTTTTAAAAATTCAAACCATTGTTGTTGTTTTTTCTGTTAACTGATGTTAAATCATGCATAATTGCATTTAGGTGTTTTTTTTGGCTCAATGTGTCAATAAAAAAAAAGTTCACTAGTTTCTAGAAAATTGAAATTTAAACTACAAACATATATAAATCTATCAAACTTATTTAAGTCAATTAAACAATAAGACTTACCCGACATTTACCAGTCTCTGGTTCACAGTTTTTGCTGTGTGAACTGCAGGCACAAGGTTCAGAAGTGCCAATGATGGAATCTATATTTCCTAAATTAGTTTCACCAACAGTGGGTACCCTATAGTAGCCTGGACCTGGATTCTAAATGGAAAAAAATTTGTATTTAGAAATGAAACAGTATTTCTTTTTATAATGACAAATAAAAAATCAAGAACCAATGCTAGAAGCTAAAACATTGTTCCAGAATTAATAATATTAATTACTTATTCGATATAGTTGAAGGTTTAAAAAAATTGTGTGCATGTATTGTTATTCTGTTTTGAAATTGTTTTTAAAGGTCAAAAATGAAACAATATATAGTAATATACCTGACAAGACTCTCCAGAATATTTATCTGGACAATCACAAAGCTCAACACCTAGTGCCAAGTTACTGGTGGAGTTGGTACCTCTTGGAACAGCTTGCTCTATAATTATAGAATCTAAGCTTTTTTTTTCAGGAAAGAAAAATTAGAACAAAATCTTAACTTTTCATTCCAAACATTATGGATATTTAAAGTCAGTTGGATGTTAGTACAGAACATTGTGTTTCATTTTATGTTCTTAGGGCCACAGAGATCTACAAGATCTTTCAAAATTATAAAGTGAGTACAAATGTAAATAGAACATAAATTTTCTTTTAATCAATATATCTATAGATAATTCTTTCTACTGAGGCCAGGGCTTAATATTGTGAGGAATAGATTTGAATTAAATTGTAGGCTTTTTTCCCCATGTAGTTTTAAATTCTTAAAGCGCACATGGGACATACATCAATGAATGAAAAATAAGAATAAGCAATATTGAGCTAAAACTAAAAGTGTGTTCAAAAGAAAGATTTCTTTTTCTTATGAAAGAAGGACTACCACAAGGTTCAGCCCTTAGTTGCACTCTCTTTCTAATCTTCATGAATGACCTTAAATTTTAAATTAAATATTTAGTTTGGATTTAGTCAGCACTGGATATTTCTCTGTAGTCCAAATTAAGAGGTCATCTGCGTAAAGTGCCTTATTGACCAAAATGAGGTCCGGGAGGTCATTTATGAAGATTAGAAAGAGAGTGCAACTAAGGGCTGAACCTTGTGGTAGTCCTTCTTCCAAACTTTTTATACTAGAGATGGCACCTTCGAACCTGGTTCGGATGGTTCTGTTTTTTAAGAATGCCCTGATCCAGCTGTACATTCTTCCATGGATGCCCATTTTTTTCATCTTCAAAAATAGACCTTTTCTCCACTCTATCATAGGCTTGTTGCAAATCTATAAATACTGCTGTAGTGTGCTTGTTGTCATGAGACCCTTCTACTGTGTCCTGGATAAAACAAAAGAGGTGGTCTTCTGTTCTACTTGCTTTCCTGAAACCAGCTTGTGCATTGTGGAGTGACCAAGTACTTTCTAGCCACCAATAAAGTCATTATTGATCATTTTTTCTGCCATTTTGACAATGTTGGATGTTAGAGATATTGGCCTATAACTTTTTGGGACTCCTGGTGGTTTATTTTTCTTTAAAATGGGTATTATGTTTGCAGTTCTCCATTCCTGTGGTATGTCTCCAGTTCTCCATGTATGGTTGATAAAATTAAGTACACAGTTTTGGGCCTGTGGTCCTAGTTCCGGGATTATTTCATTAGTTATTTTATTTTTATAAGTTAGATTAAAGAAGTGAAAATATTCCTGGACTTACTCAGCAGAAGTTGCTGATCCATCTTGTGAGGCTCTAACTAGAATCTCCTCAACCTTCTGTAAAACAACCATCAATGTCTGGCGACTTACATGTTGATCTCGATCTGGCAAATACCATTCATGCTGTTGGAATGAAGATAATTTTAGTGAATTTTGTTTTATTAATTGATTACAATGGCATTAAAAGAAATTTTCATTATTATCTGTATTTTTTTTTATGTTTATTTGTTTTTATAAGTTTCAGACACTCCTTCAAAAATGAGGATTATCATTAACTTGCCCAAAGCTCCAGCGGGATGGCAGGGAATGAAAGCAGTTAGGTTCCAACCATCATGCGCAAAGTCCAAAGCACTTACCATCTTACCATATGACATATTAAGTCTGTGTATGGATATAATCTTTTAATCCTCTGTACTGATTTTCTATATTGATTAAATGCATCAATTCAACTCAACAGCATACATTTTTAATAGATTTACTGTAAATGCATTTGATTAAATATAAAAAATGATGTTCTGATGATGACTATTATTTCTCTTCAACTTCTAACTAATAACAAATTAATGAATAGACCAATAGGTTTAATTATTTCATAAGCAAATGTAGGCTTACAACACAGGTATCTAAATCACATTAATAATTAACAATAATTAATGAATAAACCTCATTGAAAGTTATCTCTTCAGCGAAAGGGTTTCTGGGCTCAATCACTGTTAATTTTGTGTGTAAAGAAATGCCATTGCCAATCAAAATGACCATTGGTGCATTTATAGCTGTAGGTTTATCAACTGCTGGGCCTTCAAAGTAGTGTACAAATTTCAATTTTCCATTATAGGACAGAACCTAAAAAAAAAAAAAAACAATAGTAAAATTAATAAAAATTGCTTGCTTGTTTACAAAGAGAAACAAAATTTAATCAAAGTTAAAACTGAGTTAAAAATGAGTTTAAATGTCAGAAAATGAAAATAGATTTTACCATATCTTTTGGATAGGTTTTTGGTAGTCTCCAATAAATTGGTTGATCACATTTATCTTTTGGCACATAAGCAGTTTCTGAATTGTTGATAGTCAAAATGCCATTGAAGGTTGTAAGAACATCACCATCATCATCATTCTCAACAAAGTCTACAGTTAATGCTGGTAACTCAATCTATGAAATAACAACAAAAAATATTTCTTAGGCAAATTCATAAAAGTTACAAATTAACATCAATGTTAGAGAACTTTAGGACAAGAAAACTTCAATAGAAAGAAAAGAGTGAGCAGTTATTATCTGGTACTATCAAATTTGATGATATCTTGACAAGTCGACAAAAATTGATTCTATTTATAAAAAAAAAAAGGTTTGCAGCAATTCTATGGAGAAGATAAAATATTGTAGCCATGGTTGAAGGATTAAATAGAGAACAATGAATAATGTTTGGAAACCACTAGTTTTGAATAGTTATCAAAAACCTTAACATTACAAAAAGTCAATGTTAGAGAACTTTAGGACAAAAAAACTTCAATAGAAAGAAAAGAGTGAGCAGTTATTATCTGGTACTATCAAATTTGATGATATCTTGACAAGTCGACAAAAATTGATTCTATTTTTAAAAAAAAAAAAAGGTTTGCAGCAATTCTATGGAGAAGATAAAATATTGTAGCCATGGTTGAAGGATTAAATAGAGAACAATGAATAATGTTTGGAAACCACTAGTTTTGAATAGTTATCAAAAACCTTAACATTACAAAAAGTCTTTACAAAGGGCTAACAAAAGCAGGTGTTTTTATTATAGTTGGATGGACTCGTGGAATTTTCCAATGAGCAACTTAGTGCTCCAACACTAAACCACCTTGTTCCACTAAGATAAGGATGTAACAACAGAGTTTATTTTTAAGGGATCAAATTGTAGTAGTTTTTAAGTAACTCCTAACTCAAGCATTGAGGATTTTTTTTAAATTTTATTATTTTTACATGTATTATTAATTATAAAAAACAAAAGTTGGCCTGCTAGTTGTGGTTATAAATAGAGTTGTGAAAGACAAGTTGGAGAGATGTGACAGAAAGATTTGTAGTTGTAAAAGTGAGTTTTATTTTGTTTCATTGTTCAAGAAAATAGCTCACTTGTGCTTCTACAAATATGTACATCTACATCAGTCAAAAACTGAATATATTATCATTTTGTTCATTTTTGTTTAAAAGAAGTTTGTTCAAGTTTTATTCAAGTTCAGAATTTAGAGTTTAATACGCCTACTACAATTTAGATGATCTAGCTGTTTGAAGATACAAACCAATGACAGTGTATCAACATGCAGTAACAAAAAAAAGGTAATTACTGCCAGTACAAGCAAAATAAACAAACATCTGGAAAAGCAACTTTTAAAAAAATTAACCTACATTTGTGTAGACATATGGTGCTTGCTGACATGAACGGCCACGACCAAAACAGAAACACTCTGTACAGCCATCTGGATTGTCATTATCTGGACTAAATGTTCCAACTTTACATCTATCACACTTCTGACCTTCTACATTTTTCTACAATAAAGAAAAACATGTCATGTGACACTAATACACTTTAATTTCATCCAATGAAGCAAAGGTATAACCAAGCTATTACTTTTCAAATTGTATCTATTTTTTTGTTCAAGCTTATTAGCAGATTCAATGCACTGTTAGCTGACAATCTTGAAAATTTCAAGATGTGTTTTAGTTAAATATAAAATTTCAAGCAACTACAACAACAAACACTCAAGCATGGTTAAACATTTGACTAGTTACCATAGGAAAATCCAAATGTTAATCATGTTAATGTATTAGTTAACAACTAGCTAACTATAAATCAACAAAATTCTTCCTTACAAAAATGGCTGATACAATATTAAAAGCATTTTTTAAATATTTTTTCCAAAGAATTGCCAAAAAGTTTTGTCACTAATTAAACTATAACTACAAATTATTCCAATGATTTCATAAATTGAATAGCATAATTTGAATGTATATGATAGACTGTCTTGTAAGATGTGTCCCCCACCCAGACCCCTGTCCTCTCCACTCCATCTTGAAAATGAAAGGAAAAAATCCTGAACTGAAGAAAAATATATTCATTTTCTTTAAAATAGTTATTTAATCTGTTTTCAAAAGTGTTGTGCAATAACATCTAAACAGACTTAGTTGGGGATAAAAGTTTATTATTTCTGGAAACTTAATTTTCCAGGTCTAGTAAAAATTATGTCAAGAATAAAGTTTCTACAATGTCATAAGTCATCAAGAAACATAAAAAACTAGAATATGAACTGTACAAAGACAGATGTAGTTCTAATGGAAAGTCTCATACATGTGTTTGTCTAAGCATAAACATTATGCAATTTGCAATTTTTCAACTACAATTAAAATTAGTGAGCAATAGTTAATGCTTTAGTTGTTGTTTTTTTCTTTAGTTTTAATCTTTACTGGAGATCTGTTGTGTGCTGATGGTTAAAATAATGTAAATTTAACTAGGATTCAGCCTAAAAATTTTTGATGTTAGTTGCAAAATGGCATCATCTTATGGTCTAAATTTCATGGGGAAAGGAAATGAAAAAAGAAATGATGTACAAGTAAACAAGAATAAGATAAAAGTTTTATTTTGTTTTGTTTTTATTTTTTACCTTACAGAAGCAGGCGCCAAACCCATCACACTCACAAGTTGGCATGCAAGTACTATCTAGAGAACCAATTGAGTTACAGTCACATGGGGTGCATCGAATCAAGTTATCATAGTGCCCTAGGGCACAGGTGTCACATTTTAAACCCTGATACCCTGGCATGCAGTGACACTGACCAGTTTGAGGATCACATTGGTGATTAGAAGAGCCCTCTAAGCTGCAGTTACATGGCTGAAAATTGACAACACTACTAACTACTATTCTACTGATTAGAGCAATAGTTTTAGGAGACATGTCAACTAATAGGACACTAAGTTCTCTTAATTACACCTTTATAAATAATATTAGCACCCAATCATGCATTAGAGACACAAAAGATACAGATACTGTATAAATATATATCTCCCAATATGATTAGTAAACACAAGTTAAATAAGATAATAATGTTTAGCACCAAAAATTGACAGGCCTCCTTATTTTTCTATTAATTGAACATCTATTACATCATATGTTATGATATCAAGCTGTTAAAAGTTAAATAAAAACATTACAATAAAAAAAAGCAAAAAAAAAACAACAAAACAACTAAAAACAACATTGAGTACACTACTCAAAGAATTAGATTTATTAGCACCTAGTAGAGCCAAAAATGAGTGTTTAATTCAATTTAGAAAAACATATGAATAATATTTTAGATCATTTCATTATATAGGCCTACTATCAACTTTTCAAAGAAATTATTTTAGGTGAGATTGAAAGTATAATTTAGTATAAACTTCATACCATGGCTTTTATTTAATGATAAATAGAATTTCCCATGAATATCACACAAGCTCAACTAATAAATGGTTTGGTTTAATATAGACAACATTTGAATATTTCTTTGAAATTGAAAAGTATTAAACAGATAAATGAATACAATCAGAACTCATTATATCAAACATAATGGCATACAGTTCCATAATCATATCTGTATAAACTGATGGGTTATAGGGTTTAATAACTTCAGCTTAATATAAAAAGGTCTGACTGTATTTGTTTGATCATCTGTAGTTTAGATAGAATCCCTATATGCAGACAATACAAATACCTTGATCAACACAAAATGTTTTTGTTTTTTTTGTTTTGTTTTGGTGAGTCACTAGCTACATAATGGAAGTCAATCATTAGAACAACATCCATGCATGGAGCGTAAATGCCTCATGGCCTCACCTTCCAACATTTGGGCTTTCTATTTTTTTTGCCATTCTTATTTTTCCCATTTTTCCCATTCTTGTCTTTCTTTCCATTAGGTTTCCTTTTTTTTCCAATTTTCTTTGTCTCCAGTGGCTTTTAAAAGACAATTTTTTTTTCTTTTCTTGAAAACAAAATCAAATTCTTCAGTCTGCATACTTCCTATTTACTGTTACTTAAGCATTGCTCTAGTATTATACAAGTAATAATAATGGCTTGGGTTTGAACTGAAAACAAAACTTTTGATTTTTTTTCTTAAATAATAAGACTAGCACTGAAGCCATAATAATAATGCATTTCACTTTCTGTTCAGTGACAAAATGTAAAATAGTTAATTTATAAAAATTTCAGAAATGCTGTTAGTGTTAATAAAAAAAAA
This sequence comes from Biomphalaria sudanica, assembly GCA_036873155.1. Classification (NCBI taxonomy): domain Eukaryota; kingdom Metazoa; phylum Mollusca; class Gastropoda; family Planorbidae; genus Biomphalaria; species Biomphalaria sudanica. Next base: position 2,868,064 of record JAZGLO010006698.1, read on the forward strand.
AATCCTTTTTGTAACAAAAGACCTTAAAAAGTAAATCCTTTTCAAGAAAGTGTCCATACTTTTTATAGTATCAATCAATGAAATACTTTTATTAGAATGATAAGCCAAAATGAAACGAAAAAATTTCCTGCAACAAAAAAAATGTGCAATACACAATTGATTAACTTTTTTTTTTGAAGAAATACAAAGCAAATGTTTTAACTGTCAAAATTCAATGCAAAACTTGTATAATATTGTGTTAATATAAGAGATGAAACCCCAACCATATTTATTGTTCAACTACCATACAGAAAATGTTATAATTGAAACTTCAGAGCCTAATTGAAATGTTTTCATACATTTTGCTACACAAGGTAATGATTTAAATCTAAAACATCTTTTCTACACAAGGTAATGATTTAAACCTAAAACACCTTTTCATTGTAAAGTCTATGGTTCCATACATACCTTACAGCCTTCATCTGGGTCATAACCCCAACAGTTCACTTGGCATCGCTCACAGTTTGGTCCCTCTGTATACGGAGGGCAAACACAGCCTCCTGTCAACTGATCACAGATATGACCTACACTGTTACATGGCTCACAAACTGGGGACAAAGAAAAGACTGACATTTCAGTTCCAATATGCCCATGTTTTAGTTTCAACAAGTCCTCAACAGGTTTCTAAACTAGTTTCAGTAAGCCGTACACCAGTTCTAAGAAGTCCAATATTAGCTTTAATAGGCACATCATTAGTTTGAAAAAGTCCTTTCAATAAATGCTCTAGTAGTTCTGAATAATTCTGTGTATATATATATATATCAATTTTTCATTATATAAACCTGGAAACCAAAAATATTTTTCAATATTGATTGGGAATTTTTTTTAATTCATGCTTAAAGCTACAAAAGTTTTTACCTTGGCAACCAGAGAAAGAAAATCCATAATAACCATTTTGACACCTGTCACAGTTTCTTCCACTGACTCCTGGTTTACATGGGCACTGACCAGTAGTGTCCTCACATTGAGGAGAAAAGGATCCAGCCTCACTACATCCACATGGACGGCAACCTTGACCACTGCTAAGTCCATAAAAAGTGAGCTATTAAAAAAAACATTCTCATTAGATCAAAATCAACCAAAGTAAATTTTATAAATTAAGTACTAATTTCATGTATGTGGTCTTTCTTCTTGGCTGCTATTCATATAAGCTGCACACAAAAACAGCATACCTGGCATTTATCGCACTTTATTCCCACAACACCTGGCTTACAAATGCAACGTCCAGTAGAAGTATCACAGTCAATGCCATTGGAAGTACCAAGTTCATGGCAATTACATTCTTATAAAAAATAAAACATCTTTGATTTAAAAACTAACTTTGATAAAATATTTTGGATCAAATATCATTATTTAGACAACTTTAAATAATAAAAACATACAATATTTCACATAAGCTGATTAAATATTACAGTCATATTAGTTTTTAAACATTGAATACTCAATTAAAGAGCTAATAGTGCCACAAATGTGACCTGTAGGTCAATTTTTAAATTATTACTTAAAGTGTAAAGTAAAACTAATATATTTTTTAATGTAAATATGAAACTGTGTTTACACTACAAGTATTTCACTGTTGTACTCCTTCGATGTAGCCAAATAATTCACAATTTTGTCCATAAAACTACATAACAAACTTACTTTTACATCCAGCTCTAGAATAGTCATAGTAACCATTTTCACATTGACTGCAGGTGAGACCCCCAACTCCAGGTCTACATTTACACTGCCCACTCACAGGGTCACATTGTGAGCTTTCAGAACCACTCTGATCACAGCGACACCTTTCACAGCCTTTGTTAATATTGCCATAACCAGCCTAAATGATATATAGAAGTGCTCCTAAATTTTCAAGTCCAACTAAAACATAAAATGCAGAAATAAAATGTGACAATCTAAAGATAAGAGTGAACTTAAATTGTTATTAGATAGTAAAAAGTACCTTGCATCTGTCACATCTACGTCCAGTATATCTGTCTTTGCAGGAGCACTGACCATTGGATGGATCACACTGAAAGTTATTTGAACCCAAAGGATGACAATCACAGGCTGAAAGAAAGAAAATAGAATGTTAGCTTTCATTTTAAAAAAAAAGAGAATTTATAGAAAAATTAATTTACCATATATATAAATAAAAGTTAAATCATACTACATTAAACACAGATTTTTTTTTATTAACACCATTCTTAAAGGCAATGGAAACTATATTATAGAGTAATAGAATAAGTATTTTTTTAATATGTCAAGGCACTTTTATGAAATTTAAATTAATGTGACAGACATAATGTAGACAAATTACCTTTGCAATCCCCAGCTGTAGCTACACCATAGTAGCCACTCTTACATTTCTCACAGAAATCACCTTCAGTATTGTTAGTGCAAATGTTGCACTTCCCAGTGATGTTATTGCATACACCAGGATGATCCAAGTCCAAAGCTCCCCCACAATTACAGCGATGGCATGAACCCCCAGGAACAGCTGGGTTACCAAAATATCCTAATTCACACCTATTTATTAAATAACATTTTTTTCATAGCAATTTGTTAGAAAAATCCAACAATTAAATGTGAAATTTACAGTAAGCATTACATAAGGTTTTGAAAATATTATCTGTTACTTTTTTTAACTAGAAAAAAAAACTTAGTAACTTTAGTAAGAAATCTGCCAAAAATGCACATTATTTCTATTAATTTCCTTAAGAAGCTCACCATTTTGAGACAATTTTAGAAATGAATTTTAGTGATAAGTAAGAAGTGACAAGTTCCACCTTCTAACACGTTTGCACTAAGTAGCAGACTGTCATACAAACATTTTTAAAAAAAGTAATTTAGATAGATGGCAGATCAAGTCTTTCCTAACTGGTGAAAGTAAATAAACAAGGTACTTTCTAAGTACTTCAATATAGTTTTCAAGATAATTTATATTAAACTTTGGACAAAAAATGTAATAAATAGACACAAGAAGTGCACTTTATTTCCAAAAGACTACACAAAAAAATATGACTTTCAACAAAGTACAACAGATTTAGTCCTCACATTTCACATCTTGCACCAGTATAGCCAGGTCTACAGTTGAGACACACGTAGGCGGATCTGTCCACTGTAGTTGGTCTTGCTTCACACCTTTCTGCAAAGAAGTTATTTCCATTGACCAGTGGACAAGCACAAGGTTTGCAGTCCTCAGGAGTACCATAGCGAGGATCACCGTAAAAACCAGGTAAGCATCTGTCACACCTGTCTCCCATAGTATTGTGTCTGCAGCCCTGTTGACATTAGAATTTAATTAAATAAATCAGAAAGAAAAAAAAAAGAAAAGAATTTTTTTTAAATCTCAAATTTTAAGACTCACTAGACATCGGCCAGTAAGTGGATCACAATAAGCAGCATGATTGTAACAATCACACTTCCTGCACACTCCACCAACCAATCTGTCATTCACTCGTCTGTAACCTGGAGCACAGCTCTATTACCAAAAAAAAATGAAAGTATCATTAACACATTTTATTATAGGGTAACTTGAAGCACTGGCACAAGAGTGTTTTATAAGTTTTGACAGAAATAAAGATTATTTTCCTAGACCAAAACTCCTGCAAGGGATGGGAGCAGGTTGGGTTCAAACCCAGGACATACCACACAACCATGTTGCCATTTATGAAACATTAGCACATTATTATTATATTACATTATTATTTTGCTAATCAATTGTATTTCTTTCAAATTCTGTTAAATAAATGATCCACAGCCACTAGTGGATTAGAGTATGATGAATCTGATTTAATGTATAGTTGCATTTTTTTATGTTTACATGTGTGTAACTTGTTCCTAAGAATGTATTCACAGCATGCTAGACGTGTGTTGTGCTAAGTAATTCAGTGCACATTATATGGACATGGTTATCAACTCTGTGTATTTATTATGTTTACAACATACAGTTTATATGTTAGAATAATTGCAGAGTGATGTGTGACAAGCATATTGATCAGCACCTTTACTTCCCTTGCTGATGCCATATACAGTGACTCATCTCAGAAAAGACCTACAGTCAAAAGTAACAATTCTGTTTGCAACATACAAATATTCTTTCCTATGACTTACTGGTAGAGAAATTCACATATTTTAGAGATATTTTTGTATAAAACATATTCAATGATAAAATCCTAACCCACATGATGATGAAATTCTCAGGATAATAAATAACAATAAAAGTTAACCACAAGTAAAAAAGTAACAAAGTTCAGTATACCAAACTATAAAAGATCATGTTTGATCAGTATATGTCATCAAATTTTCTAAGCATTAAAAATCCAATGTTGATCATACCATACCTCTAGAATGACCCAGTGAAGTGATACTAACATTGATACAAATATTACATGGTTAGAAAATATATAAAAATTATAGTTCTAACAATTATAATTAGTAAGATTCAATAGAAAACTCACTTCACAAGATAATCCTGAATAGCCCTCTGGACAGCTGCATTGTTCAACTGACTTCAAATAGCTGCCATCTTGTTGTGTAGGACTTGCAACATCAAGAGAAATTTCTCTTAAACTAAGAAAAAATATTGAAACTAAATGTAGCCAAATGATTTTATTTTGCCAATAAAAAAGTAACAAAAGGAGTTTCACACTTTTATTATATATGATAGAAACTTTTTATACAAACAATTTGTTTCCTTGATTAGTTACAAAAGCTTAATATTTCATCAAATTTGGATGTATGAATTAATTACTTAATTACTTTAGTAGTCTTAGCATTTCAATAAACTTAGTGTCAATTTTGTTCTCTATAATTTATTATCTATACACAAAAAACATTAAATAGTATTTAAGTATTCTTTTTATTTTATTATTCTTATTAAATGCATCATTCAATTAACTGAAAATGAGCATTTGCACCTAGAAAATATTTAGATAGATAAAGATATATCAGTTTAAAGTAAAAGAAACAAATTTTAGAAACATACAAATATTATCCTGGACAATAAATATGATAAACATTGAAATGTTTCATTTATAAGTTGTTTGTTTCTCTCCAAGAAACTGACAAATAAATAACTTTAAATCCACATATAAATACAGTTCAAAGAAAATGTTGGCAATGTATATTGAAATGAGCTTACTTCACAGAATTTTGTGCCGTGTGATATGTTGCTCTGATCATTACTTTAGTCAAGCTATACAAGACCAACATCATTTCTTCCCTTGTTATAGGTCTTCGGCTATCTAGATGAAACCAGCTTTTTTCATCTAGACGAACACGCTTCACATGTTCAACATTTTCTCTCAGCCGTTCTTTGGCAGAGGCAATGGTCAAATTAGAACCCTGAAGGAGAAAATAATTCTTCCTAAAAATTTTAATCTTTTAAAGTATATATTTTTCATTTTTGTATAAAAGTAAGCTAATTTTACAATATTGTTACAATGAGACTTTGTCTGCTGTAAATCCATTTAATAGTTAATTTAGCTATTTTTTTCATAGACAATTGATGAAGTCATGTTTCCATATTTTTATTTACTAATGTTGCTAATTATCTAAAAGAGTACTTTACAACAAAGCAACTATGTAAATCAGTGCAACCTTACTATTTTAAGCTCACATATTTCTTAAAGAAAAAGATTGTTTTGAACTTATTATTTATCTTGATTTGATCTTAAGTGATGGAACTTTCATCAATTATTAGCACATGAGCTTTAACAAAGTAAGATTATTTTTTATTTTTTTAAACCAAATTGATCCTCATGAGTTAGGACTACAAAAAGTAGGAAATAATTATTTCAAAGGACATAATTATCTTCTCTTTTGAAGGAGCATCTGTAATTTAGAAGGAAAAGATATAGAATAATTCACATTTAAAGAAATATGATAAAATTAATTTAGCTCTATTAAGAATCTTCTATTTAAACAAGAATACCTTTAAAATAAAATTTGGCTCATCCAGGTGATAAGTCCACTGCTGTTGGTCATCTAGAGTGTACTTGAAGGAAGCCTGAAGGTATCCGCCATAAGAGCTCAACTGTAATATTTAATTAAAAAGAGAGTTAGAAGCTATAAAAAGTAGCTCAGTAAATTTGTAACATTCTTATATAAAGTATTTCTATTGTACCTTTAAATTTTCATAAGAAGAATGAAAAAAAAAAAATCAATTAAAAATAAATCATACATTAAAATTTCAAATACAAGATTTAATTTAAAAATAAATAATTTTCATGAACACTTGATTTAGTATTTCAATATTATTTATGTACTTTCTATACATGCAGTAATAAACATAAATAGTGGAATCTGTTAAGCTTGTCCAGTGTTTTTTTTGTTATGTTGAGTTTAATGAAAATTGTTAGTGATATGAACTGAGAGTGATGAAGTCATTACTCTATTCCCAAGGTAAACTGATGGAGCTATCCAATAGTAAATCTCATTCTGTGATAAAATGCCAGGATTGTCAGCTTCTCTTGAGGTTGAATACATATTTGTCCAGAGAGTTCCTTGACGAAGAATAGGAGTTAAGATGATTCCATTTGGATCCATGGTTTGTAGCATCCAACCATCTAGATCGTTTACCTTTGGTTAAATATCAGGTAATTTACATTAAAAAATTGTATTTTCATAAGTACATTTAAGTAATTAGACATGGGTAAAGTTATAACACAACACTTGATTTGTTAAACATTTTAGCCACTAAGCAATCTTTGATTACATTGTAAAGCAGCCCATAATTAATTCAGTAAATAAGTATTTGCCACACAGCTTAAGTAAAATCAAATCTTCAAAAGAAGGTAAAGTAATATTTTGATAAAGAATCATGGATTTCTCAAAGTAAGTCCATAATAAATAAATAAAGTTTGGTATTCCTCAAATAGGTACAGAAATAGTTAATTTTAATACAAAACATTCACAAACTGCTTTATATTTGGCAGATGGTCCTTAAAATTTAAGGAAACATTTTACTAAAGGCCCATTCCTACTGTAAGATGCAAGGTAGCAAGGGTAATAGAAATTCAGCCAAAGTTAATCTTGTCAGTAAACTGCAGTGTGAACTCATTGATAGCCTACCAGCCTATAATTGTTAATTAGAAAATTGATCTGATGCTTTAAGTTTAAATGTATTGTGAATGATTTGAAAAGTAATTTTGTACATCTATATTTCCATAGGATTAAATGTTTGTGAATACACACTGGGTCATAATGTATTCTGTATTGTTTTAAAAATCTCAACAACCATTATTATTCATCTACAAATCATCTCACCTCTTCATTTAAAAAAAAAAATCAATAAGTAAAGCCAAGGATGATCAATTTAAACTTACTTTTGTCAACCCCCATGGTACACTGTCACAAACATTAGTGACATCAAAGCAAAAACATTTTAAACACCCTTCAGGGTTAGAGTGCTCTAGATTAAAGTGACCTTCCAAACATCTTTCACAGCGACTGCCTTGTACTTTAGGCTGTCAATAAGCCAAAAATATTTTAGCAAAAAAAAAAATTCTTATCACTAAAATTATAGAAAAACAAAGAATGGTTTTAAATCAGATTAGAGTTACGAAGCATTTGTAAGAAGTTCTTACCTTACAAATGCATGCTCTTTCACAGGACTCAGCATCAATACTTCCTGCAGTATTACACAGACATGGGCGACAGTTAGGATAGCCATAGAAACCAGTTTCACATGCATTACATGTCCGTCCAGTGTAGCCTTTCTGACATATACAGTCACCTGGGTTCTAAAAAAAAAAAAAAAAAAACCTTCAAGTAATTTGATAAAAATTGTGGTTTATTAAAAAAAAATTGATAAGCAAAAAATGGAAATCATTTTTTTAAGCTTTGTACGTTCAGAATAAAATTCTTTTTAATTACAAAAATTTTATTTATGAAAATAATTCAAGATGAAAAAACATTTTTAAGTGCTATCTCTAAAACAAAAATTACAATTTGTTTTAACTATTCCAGAATTTCATTCTTAAAAAATAACTCATGCAAAAATGAAAAAGCTTACCAAGCCCTCGTGCAGTCTACTTTCATCCTGCACACAGTGACCTGTTGTTGTTTGTGATTCTTGACAATTACACTTCCGACATGGACGCCTCATATAGGCAGTCATTCCAGTGGGCCTGTAATAACCATCTATACATCTTTCACAGTTGATTCCAGCGGTATACTCCTAAATTAAATATTAAAATAATTGATGAATATTAATGAACATGAATGAGAATGGGATAAATCAAATGTTTTATGGCTGCAGTCAACATATATATTATATGAGTCCTAAAAAGGAAGGCTAGAATGATGGAAGTTACAATGATGACACAGGCAGGATATGTTGCTATTCACTATTTAGAATGATTTACAGTAGTTTAGTGTGGCAAGTGTAGTCAACAGAAATGTCTTGTACCTTACAGTTAAGGCAGACTCCTCCTCCATCAATTTCTCCTTTGATATTAAGTGATAGACCCAAAGCATCCACTGTAGCATTGTAGACACATGTATCTGCTTTGCCATGGCAATTACATTCTAGACAAGAGAGAGATTAAGAAAATACTGTAGCCATTTAGCCTATAGAATTATATTTAACTAGTGATTTAAAACTAACATTTTTTTTTTAAAGAAAATGAAATGAGTGGATGTGTATCTTAATACAAAGTAAATCAATATCACATTGATCTATTTCTTATTTTAATAATAGCTTTTTCATAGTAATTGGCATTCATTTAGTTAGCCTATAATAAGTATACCTAGGCTATATAGATCTAGTATCATCTAGTAAAACTATAATTTAATTGATAATAATAGATTATTATTACATCTATATCTATATGGATTTATATAATATCTAGATATAAACTCTTGAACCAAATTTTGAATAGTCTGAAGTCTATGCCTATACTATGAATTACATAGAGGACGTAGAATCTAATTATGTTCTTTTTTTAAGTAACTCTGAAAATATCTAGATTCTAGAACTAGATTTTTAATTTATTCTAGACCTAGAATAGCTAGATCTAGATCTAATCTAGATAGATTGTAACTAGATCTATCATTCTATGTACCTTCACATCCAAGATTTTGAATTCCTCCAACTTGCCAAGGTTTGTTATTGTGCAGAGGTAAACATTTTTCACAGTTGTCTCCTGCTGTGTTGTGTTGACAGTGACACTGTAGTCGCTGTTTTAAATAAATCGTTGGTGTTTAAGTTACATTTGATTTTGAATAGAAAGATCTGGATCTGGATCTATACATTCTATTATTTAAATACACAAACTTTAAAAAATTAATAGAATAGTAAGAAAAAAATTTGTTCAAAGAACGAAAGGCCAAAGACTGTAATTAAGTGTAATTGTAAAGATAAAATTTTAAAGCCATGTACTACGATGTACCTTTTTAAAATTCCTACACTCTACACTATCGTATGGCATATAATTTTTTTTATACGTAATTAATTAATACTGGGAATGCCATTTAAACTAGATATAGTTCTAGATCTATATGAAAAAACAACAACATTCTCTTACATTGGGTAAAGTATCATGACGTTTGCAGAGTGTAGCATGCCCATAACAGATGCAATGTCCACCAATAGAAATGTCCTTGACTGAGTAAAAGTACTGATGAATTTAAAAAAAAAAAGGTTGTAGGCTAATAGGCCAAGCACGAAAATGAAATATTTTTTTAATGTCATAAAATCATATTGCTTTACAATAAGATAACTGGCCAGGTTGAGCCATTTGTCATGTCACCACATTTTATAGAATATTTAGGTTGACATGCCGGGAACACTACAGTATAACGACAAGATCTATGATCTGGAACAGGATGGATATTTTTGTTAGCTATTTCATGTTTATGTAGATCTATATCTATTATGTTAGTATTTTTGTTACCATACCAGTTTTGTGTATAACTGTAGGTTAGCAGGCCAAAATAACCAGTGAAACGTCTTATACAACCTACATACCACATCATATGAGATTTGGTAACAGAACCATAAACTATTATCATTATTTTTTTTTTAAAGTAGGTCTATCTGGTAGTGATTTACTGTAGTTATGAAACTTCAATATTAGTATTGATGCGGAAATTAGATCTAGATCTCATAATGAAGCTTATACTTTTGACATATGCTTTTCACCCTCTCACGTTTCGCTAACCACAGTCGTGTTTAATTATTTAGCCTACCAACTGAAGTTACAAAACTACTAGATGTCGGTTGATATCTACTTTCTGTCCAAACCTTAAAGACCAACCGAAGAGATGTTTTTTTTAATTGAGTTAGCTAAAATATTGATTTTTTATAGTAGATAACATTAAATTTAGTTTCTAAAAATGTGAGATTTTACTATAAATATTATAAAGTACAAACTTAAACAATTTTGGTATTGGTTAAAAAAAAAGGTTTTCAATGTGTTCAGGTTTAAAACTGTGCTTTCAAAACTATGAACTCACCCTCCTCGTGACTGTCTCATCAACTACTTTTGGATCAATACTAGCAAACGTCATCAGGTCAGCGTTCAAAGTTCGAATCTTCTGAAATCTAAGGCGTACATAACGGGCCGAAACAAAGTCCTGTAGAAGCAAAAACAAACAAAAAAAACAAGGTTATAAAGACAGTTTGTGTGAAAACACAAACTCAAAATCGGCCCCCGAAGTGGTTCACCCAGGCAAGTAAAAAGGCAGGTTTCAATATTTTCAGAAAGAACATCAGAAAGAAATTCTATCAAAGACAAATGACAGAGAAGAATGGAGAAAAAAGGTTGACAGATCTTGCGTAGTGCCCCAGCGGTCCAGCAGACCAAGGGATAGGTGAAAGAGAATGTGAAGTTAGATATGAACCTGGCCTAACTGATGTCTTATAATGAATATCTAATTGATCTAATTGTTTTGTAAAGGGTCAATCTCTTATTCCTCAAGAAAAAAAAAAACATTTCCGTCAAAAAAAAATTTTTTTTAATTTATTTAGTTGAGTGTTTAACGGGTACAGTGTGTCAGTGCAGTACACGCGATGATATGAAAAACTACCTATTAATAGTTGTTTTAAATTATTTTCCACTTATATGCATACTAAATAGATTTATTCTCGTGTAAATGTAGTAATTAATATGACAGAACTTACTAAACTTAGCAATACAAATATAATTTTTAAAAAAAATTGACAAAAAATAAAACCGTTTGCATAAATCTGTTATATTATGGTTATGTTATGGTAGCCCTACAAAAGCATCTTCTTGTATTTTATGAAAAAAAAACTGCTTGATTAGTTGAGTTTTAAAATTAGATTTTTCGCTTTCAGAAAAGAAAAAGTAGCCGCTGCATCAGGACTTTAAGTGGTCTAAAATATTATGATGTCGTATTTTCACTATCTTTTCTAGTTTACGAGATCTAAACGGGGCGGACGGACGGACGGACAGACATTCCACACAAAACTAATAGCGTCTTTCCCCCTTTCGGGGGCCTCTAAAAATAGCCTAAATATATATTGAACCATTAGTTTATGCATTTGTTTGTGCGTGCAAGCACTGTTTCAAGCCGATGACTAACTGCAATCGCAGTATTATTCCATTATAATTTAAGCAACAACAAAAAAGGAGGGGGGGGGGAGAAGGGGGGATTTACAATTCTAAATCTAATGCAGTTCACCTAGAAGTGAAATTTAAATTCCTTACTTCTAAAAAAAATTGATATTGTGGGAGTATGCATTCATTGTGTCAACAATTCTAGTCCAATAAACGAGTATTGCTATCACAGTCATCTTGTCATATAGTTCACTATTCACTAGAATTCGGAAAAAAATTCAATTCGCCAAATGTAGGACTACATTGTGTTTACTTTGTGTTGATGTCATCTGTGTCAGATTATATCGACTTGACAGTTCGGTACACAATCGGTAATTCAGTTTGAAAAGCGTGTTCATTTTTTCATGACTTTTGTGGGGGGAAAAAAACTTGCAGGTCTAGTAAATATAAATCCTTTTTAAGTTTCTAAGGATTACAAAAGTGTAAGAACCGACGATCACATACACTGATAGGCCACCGCCTTTGTCACAGCATCGACTTCTCAATACTTTAATCGCAGGATTACAATGTGTTAATCGCAACCCTGATATTACCCGGTGACACAAGCTCAGTTGTTTTGATTGAAAATCTGAAAACAAATTCGTCAGAATGGAAAAGTGGCTTTGGAAACGTCACCAATTAGTAAACAAAGTGATAGATTATTCCAAACGTGCGAGACCTATTCTGAGACGTCTTTAAATTAAGGGTTACTTGTGATGGAGGTGTGTTCTCAAAGTAGCACCACGCATGAAGTTTCGGATGGTCCTTTAGAGTTGAAGATAATTACATCCTAAACCAAACCTCCCTCGAGACAATTGAAAGACAGCACAGAGCGCATAACACATATCGCAGCTGCCGTTAAAGCTTCTTTTCTATACCATTTTTTAAAAAGTATTTTTTAAACAGATAAATCTAGTTCCGAAGATTTAGAATAAGCTCATTTAATAATAAAATATTTTGCATTAGCTTTAAGTAATAACATGTACACGTAATTTTGTAACTAGAAGATTTTTATTTACTGCGGAAAAAAACTTTTGAAATAAAATAATTACAAAAAGTATCTACAAACTAAACGCGGTGGCTAAGTGGTAAAGCGCTTTGCCTCCGAACCAGAGGAACCGGGTTCGAATCCTGGTGAAGACATTAGTTGAGGAAAAGTAAAGGTGGTAGGTCTTTGTGCTGGCCATTGTTTTTTACGAAGTCATTATAGGCCTATATCTAAAAGGGGTCATAATTTAGCCAACCAGAGCGTCAGAAATCCTTAAAATGCTTCTGAATACAATATCCCTTCCTAGCCATAGTTTTTAAATTTGTTCCACACCTACAAACATTGGAACAAAGAATTCTTCGACTGGTCAGAAATAACTGTTCTCTTTTAATGTGTCTTATTTAGAAGAGTACGTACATTAACTGCCCTTTTCTGTTTCTCCCACTTTATATAAGGTCACACACGGCCATCTTGTTTTATTGACCTGATAACACGTGGCTCCAAGCGTGCTGGTATTTCAAAAGGGATACAACAGATCACCTTCTGGTTTCTCTGCATTCTATGTATAAGTTCTTATTATAAAGATAGAATCTAGGACCCTTAGTAGTTCTATATAGCCACTATGCCACTTGGTCTACTTATGCTATTCTCATAAAATGTCTGGGATAATGCGATAGGTACAGGCTAGACAATTGAATAAAAAATCATTGTATTAAAACATTGACCTTTTCTTTTAAAATCAGGTGTGATTCTATCTGGTGCTATTCCTCGTCCCGTACGTACGCTAGTACAACTGCTCCGTCTTCTCTAGTGCATGGAATGGGTTGCCTGAGCTAGCCAGGAAAACCAGTGACTTAGAAGAATTTAGGTCATTGGTTAATATGCATGACTAAATGCATGACGCGTAGGACGTTATCATCTTTTTTGAAGTAACGTCTGTATTATATAAGATAAGATATCTATAGAGCTAGAACTTTTTGTTCTCAAGGCGACAAAATTGTCACAAAATACAGGCCCGGCGCAAAAGGGGGGGGGGGCGGGGAGCATGTGCCCCCCAGGCCGCTGGTGGACTTCACTATACATTCCCGGAAATAGATTTAAAAAATGATGAATGGCGGGGCTCTAATTAGAATTTCTTGAAGGGAGGAGGGGGGCACTTCAAGGGTTGGAGGCACGATGGAGGGGCTATTAAGTGCAATGTCCATTGGGTCATGGCCCTCATTAAATGAAAAGGGGGGGGGGGCATGGCCTGATACCCCCCACTAAATGCGCCACTGGTAGGGCTATATCTCCATTTAAATACGCAATACGAGAACGGCGATAATAAAATCTGTTTTTTTAAATATGGACTCTCCATCTCTCAAACTATTATAATGTTCTCCCGTGCATCAGTATGCTGAAGTCTGTCGTGGGGTGGCGGAGTTGTGGTTAACTACGGTGACCATAGGTATAGACAGTATTAATAGGACATTTGGCTTACCCAAAATAGTACAATAGTTTCATTTATTGAGGAGTTCTTATTTATTGTTATAATCATTCCTCACTTATTTTTATCAGTACTTCAGTCACTCAATTTTACTTTAGCAAACGAATTGCAAAAAGGAGGTGCACAAAAAGTCAGAGAAAAAAGACATGCGGAAGTACAGCAATCAGCAACCAAATGCCGAAAATTAACGAGTTTCTTTGGTAAGTTATTAATTCATTTGCACTTGAGTATTGTATAATAATTTCGTTGGTATATATGCCATTGCGGCATTTTTGGTAAAGACTTTCTACTTCGTAGAAACTAACGTTTCTACTCAGTCGAAAGTTAACTAGTCCTTCAGCCTTGATGATCCTATCACCTACCACCCTGCGTGTAAATAACAAGGTTTTATTTTACTTAGGTTTTCTTCTTTTTTGGTTTTATGTAAACTGTATATCATTATTAATGTATATCATAATTTATATGTACAACAGGATCTACTTCAACATCAACTGGCTCTACGGAATGTACTTCAACATCAGCTAATTCTACCAGTGAATATAGATCAACATCACCTGGCTCTACTAAATGTACTATTGATCCTAAAACAGACAAGTTCCATCCAGATAAGTCCTTTCATTTTCCACTTACTCAATTTGGCAAGTCTGCAAAAAACCGCAGTTTTCGCAGTGAATGGTGTGAAACACATGACTGGCTACATTACTCAATTGCAAGTGATGCTGCATACTGTTATACCTGCATACAATTCACTTCCACAGTCTCAAAACAAAACAGTGAACATGCATTTACAAAAACTGGCTTCCGTAATTGGAAAAAAGCTATGGAGAGTTTTAGACAACATGAAAAGAGCGAATTCCACAGAAATGCATATGAACAGACATTATTTAAATCAGACATTGGAGAACTGTTAAGTAAGCAACACAAGGAGGAAAAAGATCAACACAGTCGTATACTCTTTCGCAATTTATCATCCTGCATTTGTCAATCTGACTATTAATCAATACTTGCTGATGAGTGTACGGACCTAAGAAACACAGAACAGTTCACAGTTTGTCTTCGGTGGATCGACAAGGAACTCACAGCTCATGAGGACTTTTTGGGCTTGTATCAGGTAGACAATATATCGTCTGATATAGCGCTTTAATGGACGTACTTTGCAGACTCAATCTTCATATAAAAAAATGCAGAGGTCTATGTTTTGATGGAGCTGCAAACATGTCGGGATGTAAAAATGGCGTTGCAAAACAAATAAATGATCTAGAACCTAGAGCCACGTTTAGTCACTGTTATGGTCACTCCTTGAATTTAGCTGTATCCGATGTTTTTAAAGATATTGCTTTGTTCCAAGATACATTAAATACATCTTTTGAAATAACAAAACTAATTAAATTCTCCCCTAAACGAGAAACCGCATTTCATAAATTACGCCAAGAGATGAAACTTGATAACTCTGGAATTCGTGTTATGAGTTCGACCCGATGGACTGTTAGAGGAGAAACTCTCAAAAGCATTGAAACAAATTATTCTGTCCTACTTCGATTATGGTATGAATGTCTGGAACAAAGGAACTTGGATTCAGAAGTAAAAGCTAGAATAAACGGTGTCAGATCACATGTGGAAAATTTCTCTTTTCTATTTGGATTGCTCATTGCAGAAATCATTTTCCTACATACGGATAATCTAAGTCTGAAAATGTGTCAGCAACAGAAGGGCAACATCTCGCAGATTTGGTTACCACTACCTTAGACAAAATGCGAGATGAAAGCTCGTATAATTTGTTTTGGGAGAAAGTCATTCGACTGTCAACTGAATATGAAATAGAGGAACCAAAGCTAGCACGGAAACGAAACATGCCAAAAAGAGATGAAATAGAGGAACCAAAGCTAGCACGGAAACGAAACATGCCAAAAAGAGATGAAATAGAGGAACCAAAGCTAGCACGGAAACGAAACATGCCAAAAAGAGATGAAATAGAGGAACCAAAGCTAGCACGGAAACGAAACATGCCAAAAAGAGATGAAATAGAGGAACCAAAGCTAGCACGGAAACGAAACATGCCAAAAAGAGATGAAATAGAGGAACCAAAGCTACCACGGAAACGAAACATGCCAAAAAGAGATGAAATTTCTACTGGCGATGCATATCATCATCAGGATGTTAAGTCCTATTACAGACAGTTCTATTTTGAAGTTCTAGAGCTCACTGTGGCATGCATCAGGTCGCGTTTCACTCAAGAAGGATACAAAGTTTTAAAATACTCTGAAGATCTGTTGCTGTACGCTTGCAACAGTAAAAACTACCAAAAGGAGCTGGACTTTGTCACTGATTTCTATAAGGAAGACTTAAATAAGGATACACTTTCAATACAACTACTACTTCTACCATCACTTTTCAACCAAATGAATCATGTGGACCTTTCACATCTAAAAAAGGAAATTATTGGATTTTCAATTCCTCAGAGATCACTTTTCTCAGAGGTTGTTACGGTGTGGAAGTTGATGGCATGCATACCTGCAACCAACGCATGTTCTGAGCGATCATTTTTAACAATGCGACGTGTTAAGTCCTATTTAAGGGCAACAATGGGACAAGAAAGATTGAACCATGTCATGATTTTAAACATCCACAAGGAACGGACTGATAAGCTAGATCTCAAATCAACGGCAAATGAATTCATCAGACATAAAGTGCAACGTGCTCGCTACTTTTCAAAATTTTGACTTTTTGTACATGACTTCATTACATACCCCATAGAGTTTACATCTGGATAAGTGGTTAACTTTTTGCTCAAAAGTAGGTTTTGTGCATTTTTTAATATTTACAAAAACATTAAATTTAATTGGGTTAACACTGCTTTTACATGGAAAATTTTGGTATAGGGGAAGTACCTCAAATATAGACACTAAATTAGAGTCTAATTTGGACATCATTTTTATATCTACATGTAGATTCTAACTAAGAAGAAGAAAATTTATATTAACTTCTTCTAACTACATCAGCTAAGAAGAAAATTTATATTAATATTGCTTTTTAATTCTGGGCCGCGTAAATATGTGCCCCCCCCCCAAATTGAATAATTTGGCGCCGGGCCTGAAATAGGCTTACATTCTAAAAAATTATAACAAAGGTTTATCATAATGAATGCATAATCCTAAAGTTTGGGTCCCCCAATTATTAACATTCGTTTTTCATCTTCATGTATAGCAAATGTACCTGTTAGTGCATCTTTTTAAAAATATTTTCAAAACATTTAGGTCGAATTAAAAGTATGCCATAAAATATAGGTTACCACCCACAAAGCCACCCCATTGGGAAAAAAAAAAGAAAATTGATAAGTTCTTGTCTACATATGCACACAAAACATAAGAAGACCGAATTTGATGATCAATATTGACTAGTGGCGTTATTATCTAAAACTATACACAGAATTAAGCTTTAAATCATAAGCCAAATAAACTGATAATATGCCGTACTTTCGCGCATAAAACCCACATACGCGTAAAACCCGCACGCGCGTATACCCCGCACGTATTACACAATACGTAAAACAAAATCGTACCACCCGCCCATTCCTATAGATCTCTCTCTCTTCCACATGTGCAAAGCGTGACTTGTAAACTTATCACAATGGATTACTGGTATATTAAAGATTCTCTGCCGCATCCGTACTATTTGTTTTCTTGAGGTTTATAATGAGATGTTTCTAAAGCTTTCCAATGTACATTTCACAACCACACAGCGAGCTTTAGGAGTTATAAAGACCCACCGCTATGTCTATAGTTTCCGTTATGGTATGTTTATGAGTAAAATAAATTTTGTAAACCCCGCACCTTTGTATACCCCGCACATCAACAAAAAAAAAAAAAACGCGGTTCATATACACGGAAAAAACGGTGATATTTTAGAGGGGCAAGAAAGCCAAAAATTAATTAAACATTCAACAGGCAAAACTCAAACTGGAGTTATAGAGTTTGAGTTTGAGAGAAACAGTTATGTAATAGAGATAAAGACATACTCTAACCAAGATACGAACTCCAGACCCCGAACGTTAGACTCTGCTATGCTGGCCCTGTAATACCTAACTGAAATTAATTATATTTTCTAGTGTTTTTATGAGTAAGGAGGAGGAAAACCAGGCAAGTAATTAATAAAACTAGAAAAACCAAACGAGTCACTCACCTACACAAGCACGCACACACATTGACTCACACAAGCAATCAACTCAATATATTTCCGGCCGTATAAAGTGCTTACCACCAGATCCTTGCTGGGCTGGAAAACACCTGGTCGGTTGTTCACCAAAGACACAAAGATCTGTGAAGTACACAAACAGTTTGGATAGAAATATACATCAGAAATATACGAGTCAACATTGTTTGGGAATTAATAATAATTAATTATTAATAAATTACTAATAGTTAATTAACTAATTAGTTAATTTGTTTTATTGATTCTTGTGTTGTCAGGTAAAAGAAATAATTGTGCAAATTTTTTCAGCCTGATTCGAGTTAGGGTGTCGAAAAAATCAGGTGTACAAACATTTTACAAGAAAGACAAAGAGTTAATATAAGCTTTGTAATAAAAGTAGAAAGTTTGTCTGTCTGTTGTTAGTTTTAACAATTTTTTGAACAACCTAAAAAATTTTTGTTCATTGATTCATGTGATCGACAAGGAATAATCGTGCAAACTTTCCACTTGATCCGAGACTGGGAAGTGGGAGAAATAATGTGTACACCATTCCACCCAGACAGAGTGAGTTGATAGAAAATATAATAGGCATTTATAAGTCCTGATGATGGATAGCCGCGATAAGTTAACAACTATGTACTCAAACTGCAAAACTAACTTTGGTGGTTAGATAGCCTTTACTGTTAGGCCATCGTTAGACCATCGTTGAGGTAAATGCCCATTTTTCATATCTCCGTAATCCATATGTAAATAATATGTCTATAAAACTAATTTGTCAACATAATGGTGGATAACAGAAACTGTTCCATGGTTCTATAAGCAATGCAAGATTTACCTATCCCGAATACACTACCCTGACTCAACGCTGCACTCGGGTGGAAACGATCTTTAGAGGAAACGATTATGCTGCTGGAGTGTCCGACCCATTGGAAGTAGCTGTGTTAAATATGGACATAAGTTTAAACTCCTTTCCAGACAGAGCGCTTTGTTCAATCAGGCTTACAAGCCTAGAGTTTTAAGAGCTTCAGCTCAATCCTTTCGACAGTAAAACGGATTTACCTAAAGGCTAACATATGTAGGAGTGAATGTTAGGAACAATAAAGGTTTTAATGTACAGAGTTATTGTTTCGCAATCTGTTGACTTCTTATTTGTATATCAGTTTAACCTTCTAGGTATCCGAACATTGCATTCTTACATTTGGCACTGACATGTAATATCTGGACTTCGAAAGGGCCCATATCTCAGTTAGGACTTCGAAAGGGCCCATATCTCAGCTAGGGCTTCGAAAGGGCCCATATCTCAGCTAGTGCTATGAAAGGGCCCATATCTCAGCTAGGACTTTGAAAGGGCCCAAATCTCAGCTAGGACTTCGAAAGGGCCCATAACCATTACCCTAGCAACGAGAGACAAAAAAAAGTCGCTTTTATAAATGGTTTACTGCAATGTCTGTAGCCTACTATTAACGATCAAATATAGTGTAGACCCACCTAGTTACACTTAAACATATGGTAGTTACATAATTCTGTAGAACGTATTCTTGCTATAAAGATAAGACGCCAATGGGTACGAATCACCCTTTGGGTCAGGATTTTGTGATTTTACTATCACAAAAGAGATACAAGACACCGATAGCAAAGACAAACAGACACAAAACTCTGTTGTTTCCCTGGCAATCTAATCATTAAATAGAAATAATCTGATTTAAACTTTTCACATTTAAATTATGAATGAGTCTGGAGTGAATGTACATTTTTTTTTATAGTTATAATGTTTTGTTTGGTGTAATGCACAAATTGTAAGACAAAAATTTCCTTACGGACAATAAAGATTATTATTATGATTATTATTATTATTATTAGGCTGCAGTTACCATAGTAACACTTATAAAAGTCATACCTCGCCATTTTCCAGTGGTGTGAGGGAAGAATATCTTGAAGTACATATGACCTCTTTATCCCCGAGGTTGGTCGGCACCCCAATAGTGGCCCTCTTACGATAAGTGTCCCGGCACTCTCTGTCAGTCATAGCAAAGTACTGCCACGGTTCGTAATTGACACCGTCCAGCGACTTTTCTAGAATCCAGTTGCCTGGCCTAGGAGCATTAGCTGCCTTGATTATAATGTACGCCACTTGATAGATCTGAAAGAAAAAAAAAATTATGTCCTAATAGATCGTATATTAGAGAGATTCTAGTGCTATTTATGAGAGTTCATATTTTTCGAACCAATATAATGTGTACATTCATCCCATTTTACAGGTTCTCACACACAAAATGAGGCCTGTATTGGGCATTGAATGGTAGGATGTGCTTACGTAATAGTAATAAAATATTTGGGTTAAAGTATTGGCTAATGGGTTTCTATTTACAGCTATGTGGCCTTCAGTTTGAGCCTCCTTTGAAGAGTATCCAAAAAAGAGTTGAAACAGAAGGTCAATGTAACTCTTGACCAGTGAAAAGATTTCTTCCGGTGTCAAAATATAATAGCATGTCTCTTCGCTGACCTCCCTGTCCTATCAGCTTGATAATCAACCACATTTGTTTCGGGGCCACTGCTCCTTATGCTTTGCTCATTTTTCCCAGTCGAAGTGACCCCCAAGGGAATCCTTGGTATTCCCATCTAGTCCTAACTTCCACTCCAACTTCAAACCCTGACAATCAACAACCAAAGTGCACTTCCCATTCATCTTTCCGATGTGAAAAAAAAAGATATTTTAAAGATGATTAAGACTTAGATGCGTCTTCAGAAGTTCACATTTAAATAACAAAAGTACTTTAATTTATTTCCAGACAAGAAGAAATAAATTGTTGTATCGGTTGTGCGAGTGCAGTTCTTCCTTCGCTTTTTATCAAACTATGTCGTCTGCTCATTTGTTGTCAATAGGTAGTCCGAGCAAAACAACAACAAAAAATACAACAAAAGAAATAAAACGAAACAAACATGAGAGGCATTTCTTTTCCTTGATCTCTGTTGACATTTAGTGAACTATTTATTGAGACAATGTCTGACGTCAAGTTGGCCTATTCATGTGACGGTAATTAGTCAAGTGGATAATACAAAAGACAAGTAGATCTATGTCTTGAGATGACGGTATTCGTTGGCGAGACACAGGTGCACTTTGAAGATACGGCAGCTTAATGGAGAATTCTAGTATTAATAACACGAGAAAGTGGGAGAGCGAATAGTTCATTAGTTAAGGAAATTCCTAACTCAGCCCAGCTTGAATTAATATATTCTTTTAATCTCTTACTGGCGCCCTGAATCTGCGTTACATCCTTTAAATTAGTGGGGCGTTTTGTTTTTAGAATGCGATATAAGCCAGAGAAAATGTCTTTAGCCTTACATAGCATTTAGGAGTGTTATCGCAGGTAACGGTTTTCATTATTGAGTTACATATTCATAATCTAGAATAGGTAGGCCTTTTTGTTACCGGGTAATGCCATTACTAATGGTGTACTATGCTGTTCGTATCCGATTCATTTCTTAATGTGATACTATTGTTTACATAATAAATACATCTGCCCCCCCCCCCAAGCTGTCAGAAGATAAATTATTGCCTTAATAATTACAATGTGTTTAAATTATTAATATATTCATTATAAATATATCTGATCTAGGCTCTACTTAGTCTTATTTAGACTGTCAAGTTTTTGTTAGGCCCCTATTATGAGGATATGTCAAAACTGCGCGCTATAAAAGTAGTTTGTTATTTTTTTAACTTATAACTAAAATGAAGTTCGTATCAAAATTCTTTTTTAAAACAACATTTGAATCAGTATTCTATTCAATGAGTTAGTTAATAAATGGAAAATATATATTATAATGATCCATTGACACTTTTACCATTGTAACCTTAGATTGGCTTAGATCCAAATTATTTGTACCAATGCGTGAATCATTGAATGGAACTTGAGTTATTAATGAAGAAGTCCATGGCCTTTGTTTTATAAAAAAAAAGTTACCCCTCCCTGAAGTTTTTCATTGAAAAGGGGTGTAATTTTTTGAAAAATCTGCTTGCATATTAAATTTTAAAAATTAAATGGTTTAATTTCGGAAAAGAAAAAAGTAGCCGTTGCATCAGAACCTTGAATGATCTAAAATATCATGATTTCCGATTTTCATTTTCTCTTCTAGTTTCTGAGATATAAACGGGACGGATGGATGGACGGACAGGCAGGCCACACAAAACTAAAAGCGTTTTCCCCCTTTCAGGGGCCGCTAAAAAAGAAAATCAAACGAGGATATGTTACAACATGCTATTAGACCACAATGAATTTTTAAATATTTATTATTGTTGTTGTTGTTGGTGGTGGTGGTGCCAAAGAACGGCAAATAACTCATAGCAGCAGTTCAAAGGTTTTGCCAGAATATCGCACTGCGGACTACATGCTGATTTTTCCTCTGCAGACACCCGAAAAGCCTTTCCCATATTTGTGTTTAAACACAAGGCAGCGGAGGTTAAGGAATCAGTTTTCGTTCTTATAGAGATAGTCAACCAAGGCTAACGAGTTCCTATTTTTGTGACCAAGTAATTCGTTTAATTACTGGTTAATTTCTATTGGTTATTGGTTTATCTCTATTGGTTAATCTCTACTGGTTATTGGTTATTGGTTTATCTCTATTGGTTAATCTCTACTGGTTATTGGTTAATCTCTAGTTCAAATAAAAAGTGTTACCTGTTTCAGATCGATTGTTATTGTCACATAATTATACTGGGCGCCATTGGTTAGTGAGGGGCTCTGCCACCACCTGTTACTTCCATCAATGGCGTTTCTGATGGGGTGCCTCTGGAGCAGGTTGTTGCTTGACCCATCACAAATGTCACAGTGTCGATTTTCCGCCAGGAAGACCTTCACGTGCTCTACCAGTTTGCAGAAGACTTCCGGTTTCGTCTCGCCGCACGTTGCATTGACTGAAATGTCTGCTTTGGATGCTAGGTTAAATACAACCGGAAACAACCCGTTCATATCTAAAAAAAAAAAATACAAGACCTCAGTCTATACTTTTTTTTAATGAGAAAAAAAATAAGATTAGAAAATTATTCCTAATTAGAAGTAGATTCTATTTTGCTAGCTAGCACATTGACTGAATGATCTTTCAAATTCTAGAGTGTTTTACATAAGTCACTATTTATACTTCTGCATGTTAAATTTTATAAAGCAGACGTGTGACAGAAGGCTCCAGATTGCAGCGGCGTGACGATGGGGTAGTGGGTGTTTAAAGTCATAGTGTGTTACATTTATGTCATATTTAAATACATTCATCATTTGATTTATAGCTTGGTTATTATAGTGTTAGACATATCTAATTTGTATATACTTTTTTTTTACTTTACATTTGTTACAGTTTGATACATTGTAGAAGGATATCCTCTAGTGAGCTACAAATATACCAATTATACACTATTTGTGTTAGCGTAATCCAGGGGTGTAGCCTTTTGAGAACTAGTTTCCAACATTTCATTTTATGAAATTTAGTTTATCACATTCAAAACAACAATAACATTTCAGTCTTTATTTTATAACATTAGAAAATGTATTATCTCTCATTTCAAATGTCAACATACAATTACGTGTAGGTCAATAAGATTTAGTTTTGAAATTATAAGGATAGAGAGATAAGTCATAGCACATACTGCGATCATTGGATCCTTTGATATAAAATTTCACCTAAGACGCTTTCGACCATAATTTATTATCTATATCTCTTATTTGAACATTTGAACAATATGTTTGTCCCGCAACCTTTGGGAGAGCTCTCCAACAGTCTTTTTCAGAGGCCATCGGCTGCCAGCTACTTTCCACTAGACCGCTTCTTGCACACACCGAGATAGACGTCCATGAAGTAGCTGAAGCTTCTGCCTCTTTTGGTCTGTCTAGCAACCCCCCAAAAGAAATGGGAACTAATCCAGATTCACAAATCAATGTGAATGGCCATCTCCTTAATATTGTTGACCACTAGGCTGCACCTGTGTATGGCTTTGAGACCTGGGTGCTCTATCGAAGGCATTTAAGGCTCCTCAAACGCTTCCATCAAAGGTGCCTTTGCTTCATGATGGGCATACGTTGGCAAGGCTACATCGCAAATAACCATGTTCTGCTGGAGGCCTGTGTGGACAGTATAGAAGCACTAATTACCATTCGACAGCTATCCCTAATGGAAGACGACCGCATGCCAAAGGCGATCTTCTTTGGTTTCATAAGGATGATTCAAAACACAGACTACCAAACCTAACAAGAACCAATTAAATAACCTTGAAGGATTTAAAACTGACAGTTACATAAACACACACTAATGAACAGATTTTTTTTAAAAGTTTTTTTATTAGTTTTCTCGTATACTTATAGTGAGAAAAAAAAAGCTAACATTAAGTCCTCAAACTTTCAGCCCTAAAATGTGTAGAAATTGAATTTTAGTAGTAGCATGAGCTTGCTGAAGAAAGTCAACATTGTTGGCTGTTATGTAAGTCAAATGACAAACTTTTAAACTAAACTTATTAACTGATACTGACGGTGAGAAGTTAGCCTGACCCACGCCTAATTTGAGGCCAGGTTATTTATGAAGTAAAATATTTGAATTATCTCCTCTCCTCCCCCTTTTTTTCGCTGTCTGCCTATCTGTCTGTCTTTGCCTCTCTCTCTCTCTCTGTCTGCCTCTCTGTCTTTCTCTCTGAAGAGAACATTCTCGTTGTTTCATATTGTGCTTATCTTCGCTGTAAACATTGGCTTTCAAAGAAGTGGAAGCTACCGTAATTTCAGCACAATCGGAAGCAGTTGTTTACATTCATGTCTCCATAGTCAACTGATGCATCAAACAACCCTCCCTTGAACTTAGAACTATTTAAACACATCATTTTCCATAGTCGTCCTGGACGGCCGTACCCTTTAATAGTAATTAACATGTAGGGAGGGGGGATTTCCAGAGATGAAATTATGAAACGAACCTTCTATGTCCAACACGATCAAACACACACACACACAGTTAGAGTCACATACACACACACACAGAGTCAGAGTCACATACTCACATGAAAACACACATCCATTTACTAAGGCGAGGTCCTCGAGTGTGAAATACGTTTGAACTTCGTTTCAATGTCGTTCACTTTTAACAATCGTTTAAGTGGCTATTGGAGTGGGGGAGGGGGGGGGGGGGGAAGCGGGTTTGGCAGAGAAAAGAACAGCGATCCTGAGATGGAAAAGAAGAAAAATGTGAAAGAGTTGTCACCCCATGCTCCTCCATCTCTCGCCAGAGGAAAGAAAAGGCTTGGTGATATAGTGTCAAGTGAATGAACAGTACACACCGAGCGTTCTATTGGATCCCCTTTCATCTCTGGTCATTATAAGGAAATGGCTCATTTAACTTTGATCTTGAAAGCAAGGAACATAATTCACAACTCCCACCCGCTCCCATTTGTTTCATATCTCAATAGCATCTAATTGACTTGTAAATTTAGGCATAAAGTTTAGAAGTTAAAAAAAAAAGGTACTAAGGTCACTTTAAAAAAAAAATCTAGATCTTAATTGAATTGAGTTACAGAACAACTGTTGATTCTGAATGCATTCGTTTATTCTCTGATTACACATTTACGAGCAGCTAATTGAAATACTTTTCGTATGTTTAGTGTTTGTGCACAGATTTACTTCATTCTGTACACGACACGTGTGTAAACATTGAAAGAAAATGTAAATACCTCCATGTAGAAGAAACTCAACAATTTACCCACAAAAAAAAAAAGAAATAAAATGACACTTTAGGCTCAAAAGTAAGGTTTTGAAAATAGGGTGTACACTAAAAATAGAGCTTTAAGCTTTAAAATATATACTACACTTATAATAGCATTTTCCTAGCAGTAGGCCTACTCTGACTAAACTTATAGAACACATCTGACAGGCCACGACTTCATAGTGCTTTTAATTTTTACCAGGTTGGTAGACACAAGTATTGTCCAACCTCCCTACCCCTGTTTTAAATAGTAGTTCAAAAGGTTGATGATGCAATGAAAAAAAAAGTTAACAGTAGACACCCAAGTAAGCCTATTGCAGCATTTAGTTTATTTTGTCCACTGAATTCAAGCGCACTCTATACGCTTTAGACAAAAGGACATCAACCCATGCGTCAACCATTGTACATGTTTGTAGGAATTTGCCTTTTAATGATGTTTGCGTCTTTCTACATGTATTCAGAAGACCTTAAAAGTCAAATTCAATGTCATTCCATCATTATATGGGCTCTTCTTTATCTGCATGTCTTAAAAAAAAAAGAAAGCGAAGTGTGGTGGCCACGTTAACGATACTCATTGTTTTTGTTTTAAATTAATTAATTTTATCCCTGAGAAGTTCATTATCTTATACCATACAAAGACTTAAATGTGCTTCAAAAGAATGTAATGTATTTATTTGGTCTCTACGTACAATGGTTGACATATATAATAAAAAAACACAATGAGAACAAGGTGCATTGTAGGTGGTAGATATGAAACCTAAAAACTAATGCAAACATAAAAAAACAACATATTTAGACCGGTCTATAGATGTGTATAAATAAAAAGATTGGTAGACAGAAATGTTTGTAGGTAAATCTATAAATAAAAGAGTGCCGATAGATAGCCCTTGAGTCGGCTTGGTTTACCTACTTCTAATTAAAACCTCTGTGCCTGGTTTCGTACCAACAACTTTCCTAATTTTAACTGATTGTTATTTTCAACTTGCTCATTCCAACCTGAGATTAAAACATTTTTTAAGGAGTGCCAGGACGTTCAGTACATGTTCCCGTTCTACACTGGGCAGCTGGGAAACAGATACACACCCCCTGTTACAGTTTCAACTGTGGAAGGCAGGCCACGTCTATAGAATGAGTCCCGCATCTCAAAAAAGCTTCTTCACGGCCATCTAACAAAAAGACAATGAGCTCAAGGAAGCAACACAAGGAAACTGTCAAGACGTTCTTGAGAGCTTTCAAAGTAATTTCTGCTTCTTGAGAGACTACAGCAAGCGAAAGAACGTCATGACACCATGACACTGGTGAGAAAATCGCTTTACAAAACAACCTTGACAGAAAAAAGTGTCTAACCACTGCAAATAACTCACAAACCCCATCTGTAATAGTATGTCTGGTATTTCAGGCTTAGTGTAAAGCCCTCAGCCAGCTGCATGATAAAAAGTGGTCGTCTTCGAATTCGATGGACGAACCACACATGATTTTACATTACAGCAGCGAAATCACAAGGATCAGCAGAACTCTGGGTAGCAGAACATTGTAGACGAAGCTAAGGTTTAGAGATAGACTGCATTGAACTAAATATATGTTCCGGATGTACACTCTCTTATTTCAGAACAGAAGACTAAAAAGTAAAGTTGCAATAATACATAAAAAAGCAAGCTAAAACTTTCAAACACAAAAACAGCCTAATAAAATGATTAAATTAATTAGTGTACTAATTAATTCAAATTAACAACTCTTAGTTTAGGACTATTTTGTCTCACTAATCCTTTTTTTTTATTAGCCTTATATAGATCTAAATGTAATTAGATAGATCTAGAATCTATATATTTAATATTATTTAGATCTAGTCTATATTTATTATTATATCCTTAGATTTTAGATCTACTCAGTCTAGTGTTAGACTTAGACTTTAATTAAGGCTTAAGATCTACTAATACTACTAATAATAACTAATAGTAATATTCTTAATAGTTAGTTATACACGTAAATATATTGATCTAGAATTAGATCTAGTCTAGGTCCATATTTTGAATTTAATAAACAATTTGATTTGATTTAATTGTCATTGTAAATTAGCTTTCACTTTAGACTTAGACTTAACTTAGGCATTGTAAACCTTAAACTAGATTTAGACTAGACCTTTAAAAACTAAAATCAACAACAGTCATCATGAAATTGCTCTGGCTATTTATCCTAATAATTACTAAATACACACTAGCTGAACATAGAACTAGATCTACCTTAGTCAACACTAAACTTAAAAAGGAAACAACAGTCATAATCAATCATCACACTCTAGATCAATGCCACTTCAAAAATAACTTAACATACACATCCATAACATTAAAGAAGATCACCCATCACAAATGGAAGTTCTCAATCAGACACAGCAGAAATAAATACCTATCACTGTTAATATTAATAGCAGGAGATGTAGAGTCAAATCCAGGGCCTAGATCTAAAGATAGATGCAACATCTGCAAAAAAGTATGCACCATGAAACAGAAAGCCATTCAATGTGACACCTGCGATGAATGGTACCATGCATCATGTCTCCATATGAATACACCTGTGTATTATGCCTTAGGCAACAAAGACGCATCATGGCACTGTATACCGTGTGGGTTACTCAGTTTACATCAGGACTGTTTGATTCCTTTGATGCGGACACTTCTAATCCATACAATATCCTAAACACCATCCCAAACCAAACTCACCAACCACTAGCCAGATCCACTCCTGTGAAACCTAAATCTACTAAAATTAATACAACAGACTCACTAAACAAACCTACTAAAGAAGTAATACCAAAATACCTTAAAACCTTAGTAATAAATTTTCAAAGCATTAGGAACAAAACAGCAGACTTAGAAATTTTATTAGAATGTGAGAAACCAGACATAATTGCTGGAACAGAAACTTGGCTACATCCTGAAATTTATAATGCAGAAATTTTCAATAGTAATTATGAAATTTTTAGAAAAGATAGGGCTGATAATCATGGAGGAGTTCTTCTAACAATAAAAAACACTCTTATAGCAGAAGAAATTACCTTACCTAACTCAAAAAATATAGAATCAACATTTTGTAAAATTAATACCACCTCAACATCCCTAATAATAGGCAGCATTTACAGACCACCAAATTCTGCTTTGAATACATGCAAGAACTATGTAATCAGATTACTACACTTAAAGAGACTAATAAAAATGCAGTTTTTTGGATTATGGGTGATTTCAACCTACCTGATATAAATTGGAAAACACTAACCATAGATAAACACCAAAACCTTAAGGACATAAATGAGCTTTTCATAGAAACTTTACACAACCTAAGTTTAGATCATATCATTAAAAAGCCAACAGACCTGGATTAGTAGTTGATTATGATATTATCCCTGGTCTATCAGACCATGAGATCATAAAAATACACAGTCAGATAAAAGCAGTAGCCAATTCAAAACCCAAAAGAAAAATCTTACTCTGGAATAAATGTAACCTAACACAACTACACCAAGCTGCATTAAACTTTCAACAAACATTCTTATTAGAAAAAGACATTAACCAACCAGTCGATGACCTCTGGAATTTCATTAAAAACCATCTTAAAAGCATTATAGAAAATCATATACCAACTAAATACACATCAAACAAAATAAATAAATGCTGGTTTAATAATAGACTAAAGAAGCTTTGTAAACAGAAGGAAAACCTATATAGAAAATTTAAAGAAACTAAGGCAGAAAGAATTTATAAAAAGTATATAAAAATTAAACACTTAACCCAAAAAGTAAGCAGACAGCTGCAGAGTGAATACATAAACAATGTAATATCTAAAGATAACAACAAAAACCTATGGTCATTAAGTCTAAGAAAATGGAAACAACAGGCATAGCACCATTAAAAGACGAACATAACATAATACATAATGATAATGAAACTAAAGCAAACATCCTAAACAAATACTTTGCATCAGCATTCTCAGCCCCAGGAGACAAAGACATATTACTGAATTTGAACCAAGTAGACAACATAGAAGATATAGTAGTACAAGAAAATGGAATTCAAAAACTATTAGCCAACACCAAACCAAATAAAGCGTCTGGACCTGATGGTATTCCAGCTAGATTACTCAAAGAACTAAGCAATGAGCTAGCCCCAGTGTTCAAAATACTCTTTCAGGCATCGCTTAACCAGGGCAGAGTACCAAAGGACTGGAAAGAAGCTAATGTCACCCCCCTATTTAAAAAAGGAGAAAAATCTGATCCAGGAAACTACAGACCAGTATCACTTACCAGCATCACATGTAAAATACTAGAACACATAATATGTAGCAATATCATAAACCACTTAGACAAACATAATGTCCTCACCCCATACCAACATGGCTTTAGGAAATATAGATCATGTGAAACACAACTAATAGGACTAATTGATGATTTTTCAAAAGGTTTAGATAATAGTGAACAAATAGATGCTATCTTACTAGATTTTTCTAAGGCTTTTGACAAAGTTCACCGCCATAGTTTGCTTAAAAAAAAAAATATTTCGGCATTAATGGTCCTCTGCATCAGTGGATAAAAGATTTTCTGATAGGGAGAGAACAAACTGTAATAATAAATGGCTCTAAATCAACACTGATAACAGTAAACTCAGGTGTACCTCAAGGAACAGTCTTGGGTCCACTACTATTTTTAATTTACATAAATGATTTACCAAATTGCATTACTTCAGGAACAAAAGTCAGATTATTTGCAGACGATTGCATAATATACAGAACAATAAAAACAACACAAGACACAGATAACAAACGAATATTCACATTTGACTAGGGTAACACCATTAGGACGTAATCATCTTCTTTTTTGAAGTAACGTCTGTATTATATAAGATAAGATAAGAAGATATTTTACACAGAGAATTAGATGAATTACAGAAATGGGAATCAAATTGTAGTATGTCTTTCCACCCAGAAAAATGTCAGTTGTTAAGAGTAACAAAAAAACTATAACAAATTAATTCCACTTATCTTATTCATGGCAAACCAGTAACACAGACTAAAAACGCAAAATACTTAGGTGTTATAATAAATGAAAAACTGTCATGGAATCCACATATTGATGAAATTATTTTAAAAAATCCAACAAAGCATTAGGATTTATTAAAAGAAATTTCTATAAATCAAATAAGAACATAAAACTAAAATGTTATTTAACCTTGGTTAGGCCAATAATAGAATATGCATCCTCCATATGGGACCCCTCTACTCAAGAAAAAATTAAGAAACTGGAACAGACACAAAATAGAGCAGTGAGATTCATAACAAATGAATATTCACATTTGACTAGAGTAACACCTATAGTAAAATCACTAAATTTAGAAAGCCTTCAGGACAGAAGACTCAAAAGTAAATTAGCAATTATATATAAAAAACTGAACCATAATCTTCAAATACAAAAACAAAATTTAATAAAATACTCTGAAAGACACAAAAATAAAGGCACATTCCTCGTCCCATATACTAGGACAAATTTGTACAAATACTCCTTCTTCCCTAGTGCTACTAGAGCATTGAATGGGTTGCCTGAGCTAGCCAGAAAAACCAGTGACTTGGCAGAATTTAAGTCATTGGTTAATATGCATGACTAAATGCATGACGCGTAGGACGTAATCATCTTCTTTTTTGAAGTAACGTCTGTATTATATAAGATAAGAAAGACTCAATTATTAAGGCATATTTCTTTACCCATGTGCTAAGTCAAATTCATATAACTGCTCCTTCCTCCCTGGCGCCATTATAGGCAACGCATTGCTCTATCGGCCTGGAAAACGAATGACTTAGCAGAGTTGAAGTGTATAATTATCTTGCAAGACTAGATGAGCATACGTATATGAGTATCCTCAGTAGGACGTAACTATATTCCTTGGAAAGAACGTCTTTAATTTATAAGATAAGATATTTACATACGTTCATATAATATACACTCGTGTAAGTTTACTTTATTTCAAGAGCTCTTGCGATTAGCGAGGTGAAAGAAGTAAGGAAAGACATTTAAACAACAAACTAGTCATTATAAAGTAACGACTGTGTAATTGTATTGAATAGTGTTACACACC
The DNA here is from genome assembly GCA_036873155.1 of Biomphalaria sudanica. NCBI lineage: Eukaryota > Metazoa > Mollusca > Gastropoda > Planorbidae > Biomphalaria > Biomphalaria sudanica. The sequence continues at coordinate 2,900,155 of JAZGLO010006698.1, forward strand.
AAACTGTGTTCCGCGAACTACTGAAGTAGTCAATTAATAGGCCATCACGTGAATTAATCTCTCTAAAAAAAATAAGCTAAATAATTTGAATGTGCAAAGTGTTCCGTTAATGAACAACTTTGGGAACCACTGGTTTACACTCACGTTTGGTAAGTCTAGAAACAATTCAACCTTATCAGATGCGTTACTCTTGCCACAATAAATGAGCCTCCATACCACCCTTTTCGATCCAGCTGTCTCAATCAAACCTTTAATTAATTTGTGACATCTAACGCACGTGCAGATTCTTAGAAACTCGGCCATGAATGGCATCGCAATTTTGACTTTAAGTTTCCTATTTTAAAACTGATTGCATTTTGTTTTGTTCAAGAGACGGGCAGAAACAGACGAGATGATGACGTTGTTGTTCCCAGATGTTGAGAAATGTAAGTCAACAGGTGAGGGGTACCTTTCCATAGAGTGACGGTGTACCTGTAGTGAGTTCACCTGTTGGGAGGAAACATACTGTCAGAGAAACTAAATGAGCAATTTCGTTTTTCATGAATGAAATGATTCTCTCTTTTTTTTTTTTTACTTTTAAAGAGAGTTCGCAATGAACTTCCGCTTTCTTATGTTCTGATTCTTTTTTGTCAGGTTTTCCCAAGACCTAAAACTAGGCGATACATTAGAAATGGAACCATAGCATATTCAAACAGACAAACATTTTTGAATTATAAAGGCCTAAAACTTCTTTCTTTCAATTCTAAACATTTGTTGCTGAGAATGGATGCGCTCGTGTATTGTGGGATAGATCATTGGATAAAAACACCTTTTTCAAAAAGGATTTAAAAAAAAATAACAATTACATAATAGGCTACTTTTAAAAGTAAGACTACTATAATGGCAGTTCTATAATTATTTTTCTGTAAGTCTATCTCTTTGAATTTTATTTTTACATGCGCGACTTATTTTTAGCGCCAATCGCCATCGACAGGTGTAAATAGATATGTAACTGCATATTTCAATATGAATATATGGGTTTCAATTATTAAACATTTTATAAAGTGGATTTGTAATAGCAGTTATTGATAATTCATCAACCTTAAGACTAAAATAGATTATAATGTAGTATTTGGTAATGGTAAAGATTTTTCTGTTTATTTTTTTTTTCAAAGGGAAGTAATCAAAAGTAAAGTTTTGCACCACATAGCGGCAGCCACTCAACGAAACATCCGGGTGCAAAGGTCGTTAGAGAGGAAATGGAGGCCAATAGAAAAACAAGGAGGAGTCCCTGTGAGGCGCCATATGAAAACGAGTTCATAACTTTAGGTGGGGATGAAAGAAAGCCTCATCAGTCTGTCACTATGCATCATAATGTTCCTCAAAGCGTCTGTTTTCCCTTTGACGGACCTACCAGAGATAGTTCATAGAAAGAAAATGTGGTGGTCTCCCTTATTTGCACGACCCTCGGCCTCAAGGATTGAAGTTCTCAAAAACATATGTGATGTATTTGCATCTGTTTGGAACCATGTCAGACTGAAAGTCTTTCCTTTTAGCCAGTAACACTAGTTTCAAGTCCTAAGAGTAGCCTGTACTCTCATGACAGTTCCTATTTGAAAAGCCCTCTAAAGACTAACGAATTAAAAAACATTTTCGCACTAGTGCAAACCTGAGACTTTTGATTTTAAAATGTTCTAGATTCTAGATTGTTTCTCTTGTGTAATGAGTTCGGTTCATAATTCATCTAAAGATTTTGAAACCAACCAATGCCAATATTTACACAAAACTAAAAGGCTAACATTTGCATTATTTCGTTTACGTTTTAAAGAGCATATACAGCTTGCAATCCATTTATTGCGGCTTCTAACAGAACATTCATGAGTTGACTTTAAGTTGGCAGGTAATTAGATGCATCCCTTTAGAAAACATGTTTATGTTGCTTCAAGGCATATCGGTATGTCGTTCCCTTTAATATTTCAAGGTTTATCTTCCTCCACCCAGTCAACGCAGACTTTAGAAAGAGAGAAAAGGAGAGTGCGAATTTATATTTTTAAAAAAGTTTTGCTGCTATAGAAATATAAAAACTTTGTAGACAATTAAACGCAAAGCTTTAAGCTTATCGTCTGCAGAGACTAGAGTCACTACTGCTGGAGAAATTTACCGCCTTTTGTAATGGAGTAGCTGATAGAGAAAGGAAAGTAATCGCTTTAGAAAGCTGAAGATTATATCGCGTTTCACTCTTAAAATATATTTTTGATTATAATCAACGCGTTAGCTTAAAATTAGTCATGGCACTGTTCATTTAAAACCAGAAATAAAAGCCTCAGATATGCTGGTGATTACCATTATTGGATTTGTACATGTTAATAAATATGTTTCTAAATTATATTCCAACGAAATAAATAGCTCATCGTTTCTTCTTCTTGTAAACTATACAACTATATATATATATTTCTATATGTAGAGGCAGTAAGCAGTACCAATAACTGTTAAATGGCTAAACCTATTCTGTTTGTAACATTAAACAAATACTTCAAATGACTGTTTTATAATATAGCAAACAAGCGAAATACAAAAAATATATTTTTAAAAAAAGCTTATATTAATGTGTATCAATTAGTTTGGATCAGTCATGTAATTAAATGGAAGATTGTATAGTTATCTATTGTTTCTATTTCATGTTTGTGTACCCCTTCAGTCAAGTACTATTTCTTTCCCTTGTTTGAGATACCAAACAAAGTAATTTATTACCACTAGTTAATTAACTTATTGTTGTTGTTTTTTAGTGAGTCGTGTGTTGTCAGGTAAAAAAAATAGTTGTGCGAAATTTCAGCTTGATCCATATTGGGTGCCGGAGAAATAGCGTGTACACATTTTTGTCCAGACAGGCAGACAGAATGTGTTGATGTAAGCTTTGTAAAACGTTCAACTGAAATAATGATCATGAATGTGTGTTTGTTGTATATGCTATAGCATATAATCATAAATGAAATCCATACTTCTAAAACAATTTTTAGTACTATTTTCAAAACTTTCAAATCTAATTATTCTTAAAGAAAAAAAAAGATGAATTCATATATATGTCCATATAACGATTTATGTCCATCTCAAGTAGGCTACTTACCACTGACCCAAAATTTGTTCTTTAAGACGGTAACGATTTGGTCAAATTTTTTTTATGTAAAAATATTTTCGTTTTTTTAATCATTTTACTCATTTCGTAGACTTTTAAAACAATATACAGTGGACTAGTCACATCCAATGTTTACTTCAAGGCGTCTTGGCCAGCATGAGATCTGTAGAGTTTTAAAACAATATACAGTGGACTAGTCACATCCAATGTTTACTTCAAGGCGTCTTGGCCAGCATGAGATCTGTCCTTTTCAAATTCTAATCTAATTTCTGAATATTTCACGAACTTAAGAAGCAATCAAATGATAGGGATGTAACTTACTAATTCTCACCTCTTCAAGAGACACTCATGACGACATTAGAGCCATCACAGTTTTGAATGCAGAGGTTAAAGTTCAATCTGAACATAAAACAAACTGATCCCGTAGCCTGAATGACATTTACTGTTTAGACATCTAGTGACATCTGATGCAAGCAATTTAACACCGAGTTACTGTCACACCATTGTTGTGTACTCTTTGAATTGTAGTCGTCATGCATACATTGATAGTAGGTTCTTAGTAGATTAGAATCAAGTTGTGTATATGGTACAGATATTCGTGCTCATGAAATACACAGTCCAACTTATTACCAAGATTATATCTCAGGTCACTCCGTCTGTCGGTAGATGGTCAAATACTCTTGCATTCGTTTTTTTTCCCACTTCCCATTCTCGGATCAAGTTCAAATGTTGCACAAGTATTCATAGTCGACGAAAGCATGTGAATCAATCAAAATAATAACAAATTAAATCATTTAGTCGTAATTTAATTTTGTTTTATATATACAATGTACTAAACTAAGCATAAAAGTCTTTTGTAGAGAAGTTTTGCTAAAATTTTAAACTAACTATAAAAATACTTGAATAGCTCAGTGGCAAACACGTCGGCTTCCAATCATGCCAGGAGTTTTTACTGTGAGCTTGCACAATCGAAGTCTTCTATTATGGTCCAGCGATTTCCCACATAAGAAAGTGCGCAAAATGTTCATTACGTATGTTTATTATATCAACTCTTGACTGAATACAAAGAAACATTTGAGTCGGGTGCGGGAATACCAGCTGGTAGCCAATTCTAATTTTAAGAGGATGATATTTTGAAAAATTATAACGCTCAGACTAGAGTTTGCTCCGTTTGGCCAATTAGCTAGCTGTTTTTTTCCCCAAAGATATAAATGGACTATGAAATTTCTGGTGTCCATTCCACCCAGTTTCCACGAAGAGTTTGCAGGCTTATATGAAGAATTGTCAAAGTGATAACAATGAGTTTGATGAATGGTTGATGGCTGATTTTAGGACACAATTTTACAAAATAAATAAATAAACACATTTAAATTAGATCTCTAGATATGTAAGTAAAATATTGGTAGACAGAAATGTATGCAGGTAGATCTATAAATAAAGATATCTGTTGAGTCGCTCTGTTTAGCTTCTTTTAATTAAACCTCTGTGCCTGGTTTTGTATGAACAACTTTCCTAATTTTAACTGCTTGATATTTTCAACTTGTTCATTCCAAGCTGAGATTAAAACTTGATTTAAGGAGTGCCAGGTCGTTCAGTACATGTTCCCGTTCTACACTGGGCAGATGGGCGGAACTGCTCAACATTTTTTTTAAAAAAACGTCATTTGTTGCATGTGTTAATTTATTGTAGAGTATAATTAGCAAGAGAGCGAAAAGGGGGGGGGGAGAACGACAAGTCTTATCACACACACGCACACATACAAACACACGCACTTGAACTTGTACAGTTACAAAATGTTTATGGCAACCCTTCTAGAGGAGACACCACTCTCCCAGCAACTCTTCATTTCATCTCCTCTCTTATTCCAGATTTGTTTCTCTCTCTCTCAATTTCCTTCTCCTAATGAGCGGATAAAACGTTGACAACAACTTACATTGAGGTATGTTTGTATGTATGTGTCTAGTGGTGTTGGCAACCAGTGCTTACATTACAACTTACATTGAGGTATGTTTGTATGTGTGTGTCTAGTGGTGTTGGCAACCAGTGCTTACATTACAACTTACATTGAGGTATGTTTGTATGTATGTGTCTAGTGGTGTTGGCAACCAGTGCTTACATTACAACTTACATTGAGGTATGTTTGTATGTATGTGTCTAGTGGTGTTGGCAACCAGTGCTTACATTACAACTTACATTGAGGTATGTTTGTATGTATGTGTCTAGTGGTGTTGGCAGCCAGTGCTTACATTACAACTTACATTGAGGTATGTTTGTATGTATGTGTCTAGTGGTGTTGGCAACCAGTGCTTACATTACAACTTACATTGAGGTATGTTTGTATGTATGTGTCTAGTGGTGTTGGCAACCAGTGCTTACATTACAACTTACATTGAGGTATGTTTGTATGTATGTGTCTAGTGGTGTTGGCAACCAGTGCTTACATTACAACTTACATTGAGGTATGTTTGTATGTATGTGTCTAGTGGTGTTGGCAACCAGTGCTTACATTACAACTTACATTGAGGTATGTTTGTATGTATGTGTCTAGTGGTGTTGGCAACCAGTGCTTACATTACAACTTACATTGAGGTATGTTTGTATGTATGTGTCTAGTGGTGTTGGCAGCCAGTGCTTACATTACAACTTACATTGAGGTATGTTTGTATGTATGTGTCTAGTGGTGTTGGCAACCAGTGCTTACATTACAACTTACATTGAGGTATGTTTGTATGTATGTGTCTAGTGGTGTTGGCAACCAGTGCTTACATTACAACTTACATTGAGGTATGTTTGTATGTATGTGTCTAGTGGTGTTGGCAACCAGTGCTTACATTACAACTTACATTGAGGTATGTTTGTATGTATGTGTCTAGTGGTGTTGGCAACCAGTGCTTACATTACAACTTACATTGAGGTATGTTTGTATGTATGTGTCTAGTGGTGTTGGCAACCAGTGCTTACATTACAACTTACATTGAGGTATGTTTGTATGTATGTGTCTAATGGTGTTGGCAACCAGTGCTTACATTACAACTTACATTGGGGTATGTTTTTATGTATGTGTCTAGTGGTGTTGGCAACCAGTGCTTACATTACAACTTACATTGAGGTATATTTGTATGTATGTGTCTAGTGGTGTTGGCAACCAGTGCTTACATTACAACTTACATTGAGGTATGTTTGTATGTATGTGTCTAGTGGTGTTGGCAGCCAGTGCTTACATTACAACTTACATTGAGGTATGTTTGTATGTATGTGTCTAGTGGTGTTGGCAACCAGTGCTTACATTACAACTTACATTGAGGTATGTTTGTATGTATGTGTCTAGTGGTGTTGGCAACCAGTGCTTACATTACAACTTACATTGAGGTATGTTTGTATGTATGTGTCTAATGGTGTTGGCAACCAGTGCTTACATTACAACTTACATTGAGGTATGTTTGTATGTATGTGTCTAATGGTGTTGGCAACCAGTGCTTACATTACAACTTACATTGAGGTATGTTTGTATGTATGTGTCTAGTGGTGTTGGCAACCAGTGCTTACATTAAAACTTACATTGAGGTATGTTTGTATGTATTTGTCTAGTGGTGTTGGCAACCAGTGCTTACATTACAACTTACATTGAGGTATGTTTGTATGTATTTGTCTAGTGGTGTTGGCAACCAGTGCTTGCATTACAACTTACATTGAGGTATGTTTGTATGTATGTGTCTAGTGGTGTTGGCAACCAGTGCTTACTTTACAACTTACATTGAGGTATGTTTGTATGTATGTGTCTAGTGGTGTTGGCAACCAGTGCTTACATTACAACTTACATTGAGGTATGTTTTTATGTATTTGTCTAGTAGTATTGGCAACCAGTGCTTACATTTCGATCCGGTCCATCTAACGACACCGTCTACAACAGCATTAGGATTTCTCAGAATCCAGCCCCTTAAAACACATGCCAAATGACGTCAATGTAGTTTATTTGTTACTGTCTCATCTCCTTGTGTCAACATTACATTGAATTCATGTTTTTTGTTGCAGGGGCGATGATTGTTCCAATTACTCAATGCAATTGACAAGACGTCGTGTTCATTATTTTTGAGTTTGAATATAAGGAGAAAAGGTCTCAAAATGAAAAAAAAAGGAAAGTCTCAGTGGGATTTCTGAGATATTGATTAGACTAATAACCAATCACTGCTAATGTCTAAACATCGCCCGCCTTCTCATCCCCAGTTACGACCTTTATCTTTTTAATGTTAATTTCACAGAACAGCAGCTTCATGTCCGCTGCAAGAGAAGAATAAAAAGGGAGAAGGGGGGGGGATCGTTTTACATTTTACAATGGACTTTTTTTGTCTTCTGTGTTTACAAGAGTGCCTGCAGTATTTGCCTATGACTTACTATCGAGTCAATTTAGTTGATTGTTCTCTAGACGTAGCAATGAACGGTGTGAATGATGCAGCATGACTCGTCTAGAATGGTGTGTCAAAAAAGGTGTCAGCTGACCAAAATAATGGCCAACCAACTTGTCAGACATCCATTAAAGCTAAACTGGCATACATTTTAGCTGGGCTGTTAAGACATCTATTATAGCTGGGTAAACACAACCATAACAGCTCTGTACATATATGTATATGTGTGTGTGTGTGTTAATGTGTGCTTCAGCAATACTAATTATTGATATAAACATGAAATGGTTAAAAGTGCTCTCCAAATCATTCTCCTAATAAGTAGAAGTGATAACAATTAGAACTATCTTTACACAAGTGTAGACTCCGATTTCAATCCAAAGATTATTTAAAGTTATAGGTAGACTTCTCATTATCAGCTTAAGTGTTCTTTTTTTTAGTCAAGTGAAAGTTATCGAACTTTGTTCGGGGAAGAAAAGGGCAATCGATGAGGCATTATAGCTTATTATAAAGCTCAGTCAGTGATAGGCTATTGTGTCTTTTTATGTGATAATCAGTCAAATGTTGATAACTTAAAAGACCATCTTTGGAAATGAAAGAAAAAAGGAGAATAAATAGACGTAAGATATAGGAGTGCACACATTTTACATTTTTCTAGAAATTAACTTTTTGTATATTTCAATAGGCAAGCCGATGAAATAAGAGAAACCATTATTAACTAACAAAATTGTACATAGTTTTCAAACCAGATAAATCTTGGTCAAATAAACAGTGCACAGTTTCAATAAACTTGAAAAGTCAATGCAAAAGGCCGCGACGATCTGACCAGCAGGCGTGCATATGTTCTCAAACAAAGGGGGAGTGGATAAAAATAGCACCTTTTGATCCTTAACAAACTTCGGTGGCTCCCCAACAGCTTGTGTCCGAGCCTCGCCCTTGGGCTAATCTCTGAGCTTTACGCTGGTCAGAACAAAATGTCCAGTGGAAGATTTTCACTCCGGGCCTTTCAACCCAAACACGAGGCTCGCCAAACTAACGGACAGTCTGTGGTCTGGTGGTCACGTCTCACCTCCTGTAACCTGCGAGGGAAGCCCTGGGGTTTATCTTGGATTACTGGCTCTATAAACAGCCTGGAAAGTTGACTTTTAAGATGCACTATGGCTCCTGAACAACGAAAATAGTTCAACAATAACAGAAAGGAGGCAAGGGCATTGAACGAGTGTAGTTTTAGAAGGGAGACAAATCGTGATTAAACGAATATACATATATTTTTAGAGAGAGAGAAAAGGTTTGACAAAACGAAAATTAAAATACATTCGGCTATTTTAAAATAATAATTGCTACTGGTTTTAAGAACACACCCACAATGCATTGCACACTTGTTAGTCATCAACATATTCACATTGGTCAGTCTCAAATTAAGCATTGCACACTGACAATACATAACATTACAGACTGACCGTTGGGCAAAACGGCACCCCGAAGCCACACTGGCCAGTGGCCGATGTAATATCACATATCACAGTCCTTCCTTACAAACCAAGTAATGCCCACAACTTGTTTCAATGCTCATGTTCAACGGGCGACACTTTCTGTACAAAATAATAAACAAACTAAAATGTTTGAAAGAGAATCAGCTTAGAGTTTTAAAAACCTACACATTTTTCCGTGTGGTTCCTTGAAATCGCACGAAGGTTAGTTAACATTCATTTTCTTTTTACCCCGCTCTCTTTAAAGAAAAAAAAAAGGAGGTTAGTTTAACATTGCTGCGAGTGACTCATTTATCAAAAAAAGGCTTTTGCGTTAGCGGCTACATTGTGATGGTTGAACAATGTCACTAATTACTGAGCGTTCTTAGGTCTTGTGTCACTGCGCTGTTCTAAATAGCTCTATCTATTCGTGATGTTAAAAAACACAAGCGGAACAAAACAACAACATCAAAGAACTGAGAACGGAACAAAGAAGGAATGCGGTGTACACTCAAGTCAACTGACGCCAATTGGATATTTGGAACGTGGCGCCAGGGAAAGATGGGTGCAAATGAAAACAATAAAAAGTTGAAGTCGGTGACTGACAAACAATTGTTGACAGATCAATATTTAGTGGAACAATATTAGGTTAGATAAAATTCAAACCACAGTTAAGAGTGGTCCAAGAGTGTGTTGTTGTTTTGTATCGGAGGGGGTTGAAGTGTTTGAGAAGTGCTGAAGCTAGATCTAAATGTAAGAATTAATTAAGCGAAGCAATAAAAAAGAATTAGTCTAGAGTCTGGAGTACTCTAATCTAGAGTCTTGTACAGACAAAAAAAAGTTGACAAGCAGGTGGTTTAGCTAGGGTAAGAACTAGAAAGGAGGACTGATACCACAAACAAGAATTTGAATCTTATGGGAAACAATTAGACATTTTACATTACTTTTTCAATACCGTTCCTTTTGTTGTTTTTTTTCTTATTTAGAATATAAAATGATGCGGAAACTATTAAAACGTGAAGTGGAATGAAACTTGGAAGGAATACTTTTTTTTTCCCGAAGGAAGATCCTTAATGTATATAACTAACAAAAAGTCAGTAGCCTGCTGGCCTCATGTTAAACCCGACTAGAACTAAAGATGTAGCCTATTGGACTCGGACTAAACCCGACTTGAACTAAAGTGCCTGTCTTAGAACTGCCTAGTTTTGAAAAAGCCTGGTGCTTCTTACAGAACAATTATGACTATAATCATTTCGACTGTGCCGTGCAAACAATGACAGGACTGTGTGTTTGAACATTTATTTTAAAGATGTTTTGTAGCACTGTGACATATAGTCTTGCTAATTCTTTGCGCTTGCATTGAAGGTAGGAGATATCAAAGATTTAAGTTTGTTTGAAGAAAGATTTATTGACGCCAAAGTTCCCCCATTAGAAGAACAGAACCATCTTGAGGTTGTCTCTATTACCTTTGCTCTTAATTCAACCAGTCAGATTGAATGGAAGGACCTCCAACGCAGTGCAAGCAGTCTAAAATCTTCTCATCAGGTTTTGAGGGAGATCAATGGCGATGAATGCATCAACTGTTGGCAGAGTTTTCCCCCATGCAATCATTCTCTCCCTTTAGCTCGGACTTAATTTACATCGTGAACGAATAACTATAAAAAAAAAAATATTTGTAATAGCTGGGACTCACGAAATTAAGAAAGATGGCGACTAGTGTAAGCCAGGCGTTCTGGATATCACATAGCGATACTTTAAGTTTTTCTACAAATAGTCCAAATCATTCTCGTGAGAATCACATGATCTCACAACAGCCATAACACAATTGAATGATAGTCTTGTCACAATTTCAATGTAACCTTGTTACAATACCAAGATAACCTTGTCACAATTTCATAGTAGCCTTGGCAGATTTTCATGTTAACCTTGAAATAATTTCTTAATAGACATGGTTTTTTAAAGAGGCCAACGATAGACTTGCCCATGGTAAAAAATCTTATTACACAAGATCAATCAGCTTGACATTGCAAGATGCGAAGTAGAGTACATATTAACATATAGAGCTAATAAATACCATTATTATTACAACCTAGATCTATAGCCAGTTTAAAAAAATAGAATGAAGTAGCCTACTTCAAGTAGGCCAACTTAACAATTAGCGGCAAATATTATTTCCACATGCAAGTGTCGTAGTGGCATTTTACGTCTCGCGAAACGAACTTTTCCCTTTTCACAAGTTGGACATTTGTGATCACCAGACACTGCATTATTTTCAGAATTCAGGTGTGGACCATTCCTTTAGGCTTGCTCTATATGTGGATCTATCTAATGCTTCTTTCTCCCAACTGTTAATGTTGATTCTGAAGCTATCTTCCACTTCTAAGATACAAGCGCGACATTCTGATATGCATGGACAAAACTAATTTAGTGTATCTTTCGGAAATAAGTCTGCCCATTACAGTAATTATCCTTGATTATATTTAACATACTGACTGTGTCAGAAATAGCTGTCAATTTAGTGGGGGTTTTTTTGTAGACGTGGAGTCCGAAATAATATTCTAATAAGCCTCTTGACGTTGTCTTCCCATTCGAGCGTTGGAGTGTACATGACGTAGAAGCTCACAGGGTTGTCAGGTCAACCCCCAAGTTTATTGCCCTAATCTTTACAGGGGAGATAAGGAGTGCCCACCCCTCTTTAGTCCAATCTAAGAAGTCACTAAAGAAGAGAGGAGAGGTTGGGAGACGTGTGTGTGTGAAGGGCTGTTCATAAATAACAAGTCTTCAGTTTGACTGTTTTGACCGTAAATAGCAAGGTTGTAGCCTGGCTGAAAGGTAGGAGACGAGAAGATGTGGGGAAGAGAAATTAACTCGACCCGCTCGCTCGCGATTGTTATGTCCCTTGATGTTACAAACTGTAAGAAAGGATTAATTCACGTTTTGAAAAAATGAGAACACAAAATGTGTGCAGATATGACAAAACGTTGGACATTCTCCAACAAGGTGCTCTTGTCTAGTTAAAACATATACAAGTATATTTGAGATTTAACGACTCTGGCACTACACTGTATTTAGGCCACTAGAACCAGCCTATATAGATTTAGGTTAAATATCTAGTTCTTTTTCAGTTACAGTAACGAGAGGAAATAGCAGCCGAGGTTGTGAGCCACTCATCCGTAGATTGTTTTGTTTCATTTACTTTACACTTGACTGTCAATAAGGTCACGAGCTTTACTAGCGACCGTGGAAATAATCCAGAGTGAACATAACCTATGGAAAGAAAAATATTCCAAAAACAAAATATGAAAAAAAATTGTGTTTTCTAAGAGAATTTTTCTACTAAAAAAAAATAATGAAGTAATAATAATAATGAAGACTGATTAAAGACTTGGCAGTGACAGAATGGAGAGAAATAAAAGGGAGGGGGCATATACCTTTGTACTTATTGATAATCTGGACTGTAACAAAAGGAAATGTCGTCTATAAAGTCCTACAGTGACTTTGTTACGCTCTGATGAACTGAACAGTACATAGATATACATCTTGTTCAGCGAACTGTACTTTATCTTAAGCCGAAGAGAATGCAAGTCGAAACTTCACAGTGTTCTGTAGCCTTCCAGACTAACAAAAAGACAGGCCCTGCCCAGAGACACGTCACTGTTCGTCTTACTAAAAAGAAACGCCAGTCACTACTTTGTGAGGTTTGGGCGTCTCTAAGCGGTGTCTGCTCACGGTTTATTGAAAGACAACTATTAGAAACATATTAGCGTTAAGCAAAGTTTAAACACCGAGAGCCGACCACTTGAAAGATTCTTAGGCACTGTATAAGTGTCAGAGAGGGATGTAAATCATTAGTGTCTGGCCTCAAGGACTTAGGAACCAATGAATTCAAGGGTACTACTAATTCCTTCCAGAAGAAAATAAATAACTCATTGAAGGAAAGAGATACGACACAAAAAGTGAGAGAGAGAGAGAGAGATGAAGAAGAGATAGAAAGAATGAGAGAGATACTGAAACATAGAGAGAAAGAGAGAGAAGAGCAAGAGATAGAAAGAACGAGAAAGAAATAGTGAAAGATAAAGTCGAACCAAGGAAGTAGGCCTGCGGGCCATTTCCGGAACGTGACGCATGTGTTATCCGGCCCCTGCTGTCCAGTGCCAGGGCATCGGCCTACCGGTATAAAAAAAAACAGGAAGAAAACGTACAAAAATTAGGCATCATAGATTCAAACCATTGTTAGAATTGAATGTTACAAATTCATGCAAACTATTCTTATTTTTGAGTAGTATGTAAAACATGCACGCTTCGGAAATTTACAAAAATTAGGCATCATAGATTCAAACCATTGTTAGAATTGAATGTTACAAATTCATGCAAACTATTCTTATTTTTGAGTAGTATGTAAAACATTGTGTTCTTACAAGTAACTGTATTATTTTACTTTATTTTTTTTTACTGTTCAAATAATAATCCACTAGAACTGCTCAAAACTATAAAACTGGGGAAGTGGCGAAAAAAATGGCCATTAAGCTTAACTTTAAAAGAGGAAAATAAACTAGAAAAGCCTAACTTCAGCAATGCTATCGGGGCTACAGTAGAGCGCCAAAATACAATTGTGAACATTTGACTAATTAGTCACGAATAAGAATTTACTGGCGGTCATTTCTTTTTTGAAGTTTTTACAGTAATGTACACACACAAAAAGTATTGCTAAATCTCTAATGACACTCTGTCTACGTCAAGTTAATTCTAAAAATGACACTCTAGGAATGTTAGTCTGACGTCTTCAGTATCAATGTTTATATTTGGAAGTAGTCCCTAGATGTACAGTGGCTGGCACGGCAGTTGTCCAAAATCCAACTTTTATTTGATAGAGGCAGATATATAGATTTAAATAGCATCCACCCCCGCTCCAGTGGGTAGCGCCACAGCCGGTAGCATCCACTCCCCTGTCCCTGTGGGTAGTGCTACAGCCCAATGATGGCTCAACACATCCTTCCATTCAGATCTCTCACTGGGATGAGTTTTTTCCACTGGTCACGTGGCTTTGAAGTAGCACTATTCGGCGACCTTACTAGGCACTATTATAAGACCATACTAGGTAGAGAAGCCATTTGTAGACACTATGAGACATGAGACGACATAACAAGACACTACGAGACATTACAAGACACTATGAGACGACATAACAAGACACTACGAGACATTACAAGACACTATGAGACGACATAACAAGTCACTACGAGACATTACAAGACACTATGAGACGACATAACAAGACACTACGAGACATTACAAGACACTATGAGACGACATAACAAGTCACTACGAGACATTACAAGACACTATGAGACGATATAACAAGACACTACGAGACAACATTACAAGACACTACGAGACAAAATTACAAGACACTACGAGACAACATTACAAGACACTACGAGACAACATTACAAGACACTACGAGACATTACAATTCACTATGAGACGGTGACTGAAAGTAGTGCTGGTTACAGAACCGCATTGCTAGAGGTTTACTAATAGGTCTCAACCGTGAGACTTTGATCATTCTTTAACGGTACATATGTTGTTGTTTTTAAGTTGATTTATCTGTTCACGTTTTTTCTTAAATCCAATATACTTATAGCTGGATTAGGAACATTATTACAGAATTTAGAACCACTAATTGTTTCACATATTTTATTTCTGCCCTCTATGTGGAGATAACTCAGATGAGTATCACTGAGAAATTTGTAAGGGGAGGTAATGAGCTTAAACCAAATAGCTGTGAATCTACCTTCGCATGGCACAGAAATGCCAATTGAACATAAGTCACCCAAAATAATGCCATTGTAAAAAGAAATGTTAACGATTTAGACGATGGATGTTGCCAAAGAGGAGATTTCCGGAAGTCATACATAATACAGTTTTAGAATATTGGTAGTTGAAATAGTTTTGTACAATTCATTGTTTGTAACTTAGTTAAAAGCTGGGATGGAAATATAACACATACAATGCACTTTTTAAACTTCCATCTCAATAGTAGCCTAATTTTGCTCCGTTACAACTAAAGGCACACGCCATTCCTACACTTAAGATTAGCCAACCTGTAACATACCTATTGTATCATCAACCAAATTTGCTAACAGCAAGTGTGGCAAGTATGTAAGTCTTTGTAAAGTATAATACATGCAGGGCCGGATTTAAGTATGTGGAGGCCCCTGGGAAGGATTTAAGTAACATGATTGGAATAGATAAATACAGCGCCGGATTCACAACCTTACCCTCTACAAACTCAAAAATGCACACTTTTTAAAACTAAATTTGCATATTAAATATTTTTTAAAAGCAAAGTGAAATTAAATGTTGAAGAACTCTTTTTCACTAACAAAAAACTATAATATGCTTTTAGATATAAGTGGATCTTTATCAAAGCTTTCGAAAAAGTGTACACTTCGTAATCACGCCATTTTAGCCAGCCGTAAAAATGCGGAAAAAAATTAGAAAAACAAAGTTTGTGACCGTCGAAATTCGGATATATTATTCTCTTTTGTGGAGGCCCCTTTCTTGTGAAGTCCTCGGGGCTGTAGCCCCGCCTGCCCTACCTTAAATCCGGCCCTAAATACATAGTCTGGGTGAGATTTTGCCGTGGTGACTAGAAATATATAAGTTTCGCCTAAGTTGCATTTTATTCAAGTTACCTAAATATAAATGGTGCTTCGCGTTGCGAATGCTTTGATGAATGTGGTGCATGTAAAGATTGTATGTGTGTGTGTCTGTGTGTGTGTGCAAGCGCGAAGCAGATGTAACGTTACGTTATATTTCTATTAAAACAACTGATCACAATAGTCTGTGCTGTGCAAGGTGGTCATTATATGTGCTCAAATCTGTTTTTAACCAAAATGTTCAAAATACCAGATATTTCTAGTAAATAACGCCCCCTCAATCGAACAGTTGATGTCTAATAACCTATCTGCTAAGAAAGACTAGACTCAATCTCGTCCCGTATTCTTCCAGGATTGACTTACTCTACCATTAAAGTCAAAACGACCTACTGACGTACAAATAATGCATATCTTTACAAATGTTGGCTAGCTGGGGATTTGTTTGTGGGAGGATTAATGTGGAAAGTAAGATTCAAGAGCAAATGTCACACTATCTCTCTTCTAGAGAGAGCAGGCCTAGAAACCCAAGAAGTCCTCAGACCGGCACTTCATCTTTTGCCTTTATGTAAATCAGATTTGGTCCTTGGACATGTCTCTGTTTTTTTTCCCCACGCCCAACAAAAAGGTTGACAATGTTTTTGTAGGGACTAAAGAGCAGCACAAAGAGAACGTAGTATACAAATCTGTTTGCTGGCCTAAAGACAGAAAAGTCGGAATTGGGTTGAGGGAATCGTGAGGGGGGGGTGCTATGAAAAGAATAAAACCCTCTAACAATAGCTCTATACTGTTGTACTGAAACGAAACATTTTAAATATATTAAAAATAGGTAAAAACTAAACAACGTATTTCTTTTTTTAGTCGTCAACATTTGAATATATAAAGTTACTCGAGGTCTTTCATTCGTAACAATAGCTTGGGTTTTTTTTTTAACGAAATACGGTGTAAGTAATAGTTGCCTGTTAAATAGTTGCCTATACAGTCTGTCTTATAAAAGGAGACATCATGCAGACAAATGATCAACAGAACACCTTAAGAAGTTCCAATGTAGCCATTGCATATATTTCCAGCACAATAAACACAATGGGGAAAACAAATTTGTAATGGCGCTCTTAACTTTTGAGATCTATTCCTCTCATTTTTTTGACCGATGGACAGACAGGGTTAGCACAAAAACAATAGCGTCTTTTTCCTTTAAAAAAAGGAGTTTATATAGATAAATTATACGTTTATGTAGTCATAATTTGTTAGTATTTTAGTTTTACACAAGCACAGCTTTTTTTTATGTAAAAGTAAAGACCAATGTTGGGAAAAATTCATGAACTTTCTTTGTGCATCTATGAACACGAATACACGAATACGAATACCTGTGACATGGCAAAGAGCTATTGGTCTGAACTGCCCACAGGTTGTGACGTTGCATGTCAGTGTTGAGGCCTTTTATAACGAATGGTCTCGGTTTAATCAGGGGTAAGCATTCAGGATAAAAGTACAACCAGGGAGATCAGTTCACTCATACTCTCAGAGTACGTTCCTCCAAGATAGGACTTATAATCACCGATGGATACCGCGAGTACTCCAGTTGTGTGTACACCTATGGCACCAATTCATTCAGAGGTACGACTAAATCCAAGTGTGCGATCACTTTTTAGAGGTGCTTTTGTTCCAGGCTTAGAAAGTAAGACAACTGAATTAATATCCATAATTCGTAATAATACACACCGTGGTGTAATGTGAAGGTCATTTCGGATATCTTTAGGTGAATGTAATAACACAGGTGAGGTCCGTGTCTAGGTGTCGTTGTATTGTAGGGGTTAGTGCTTGGACGCGTTTAAAAAAAAGAAGACGATTCTCAGACAATAGACAGTTGGCCAGGCTTTGTTCGGTCTGACAGGAGCTACCTCACAGAAAGAAAGGCTAAGTGAGAGCCGTGTGCACTTTATAACTCTAGGGGGCCTATCTACTTAGTGAGAAGAAATACTGCATGTTTCTTTTCAATCAATCCCTACCACCCTCCACCCACTAGTGTAATCGTTCATTGATATCATACAATGTATCTATCTAGTGATGTTTTACATGTCGTAGCCTTCTAGGCAGCACAGGTCATCTCAACTTTTGTTTTGTTTACGTAATGATCCGTAGAAAAGACGATTATTATAGTATATATCCCCAAATCTCCTAAAAAGATGACATCCAGAGAACATTAAATAATTAAGACGTCTAAACACTTGGTCCAGATGATTCTTATGTCCTGATCAAAAAGATTATAATGTCTTATCAAAATGTTGACTATTATTATCTTCTTATCTTGTATAATACAGCGCACCGTCCTTGCTTATATGCATGCCTAATGCGCTCTGGTTCAAACTCTTTTATGGACCTGCAGGGTTGAATGTTCCCGTTGAAGACAAATTTGGTCTACATTGGGAATTCGAACTGGATCCCTCTAAGGTAGCCAAGGGGTTTACGTCTCTCTGCCATACTAAATCTAAGTATTGAGTGAGGTGTCAGCGATTAGTTGGGCGAATGCAATGTAGTGCTTCAGTCTGCGTGCTTGTTGTGGGTGGGGAGGGCAGACGCTAGGACATTCTATGTCACATTGTATGTCACTACGTCTGTGTACGTCCCTACCTGTGACTATATGTCTGTAAGTGATAGTTGACTGGATACATCTAGCCTAGCTAGTGGTTGTATCGGGTAAACAAAGTACCAAGTATACACCCCACCAGACACATTACCCCCCCCCTCCATACACACAGACACACTTTTTTTTTTCTTAATTTTACCCCCCAAAAATGAAAGGGATCGTTTGGCAATGGTCTGCAGTGTACACCTCTAAACTGTCTACGCTAAGCTAACTCTGTGTTACAGGTGCATGCAAATAGTTGTGTCCCTTAACACGCTGAGAGAGCAAGACCTGGTTGCAAGGCCCAGTTAATGAGGGGGGGTGCAGGACGGTGGGGGATTTAAGTTCAAGTGGGCCACCAACAAATTATAACCTTTTACAACACACACACGCGCGCTCTTACACACACACACATCTTAAATTTTTTTTTTATTCACAAGACAATTTGCTTATGTTGCAAACATTGTGCGATTTATGACCGAGCTGTCGGGGTGGGAGAGTGAGATGTGGCCGTGGGTCAAGGGTGCAATTAGAAACGTGATATTCTACCGACCTCAACGCTGAAATAAAGCAGGTGACGGGCGCTAATTATTTGCAAATATTAAATAACACGAGATAAGGTCAACGCGTTTCCTTTCATCATAGAGTCTTTGGGCAAAAAGATGAGGAATTTTCAGTTGTTGACATATAGCCAAATAAACATTGACTTCACCTTCATCCACTCTAACGGATGAAAACATGTTCGATTGTTTCAAAAATGTAGGTGACGATAATGTATTGACGCATGTGTAGACCTAATAATTTGTTTTCTTAAAAAGAGGAGGAGTGGGCCTCCTACTGCTGAGGTCAAAGAGACCTGCAATTGTACTGGTAAATGATAATGAAATGACTAAAAATAAGCTAGGAAGTTTACGTTCTATTTCAAATACATCTTCGTTACTCTTTTTAACAAAGCTTATATCAATCTACTCTGTCTATCTGGTAAAAAGTTCGTACACGTTTATTTTTCCCAAACCCATTCTCGGATCAAGTTGGAACTTTGCAAAAATTATTCATTGGCGTAGACAATACATGATTCACTAAAAAAAAATTAACAAATTAGTCAATTAATTACTTTTTTTTTTCATTTTTTGTTTGTACAAACAAAGGAAATGAATCATTCAGTATTCAAAGATATTGCTAAATATATCGGGTTGTGTCCCCTTAAATATTGTACATGTTATTTTTACGACACCCATTCTCGTATCAAGTTGAAACTATAAACAAGTATTTAATGTACCTAACAAAAAAATGAATAAATTAAAAATTAACCAATTCATCAATTAAATATTGGGAATTAATTATTTTGTTTGATATCAAAAAAGGGTAATAACTTCTACCTTCCCGAGTAATATAGTTATAAGTGTTCTTTCCCTTAGATAAGCTTTGTTGTTTTTTTAACAGATATTTTTATAATTTGCTTGTTCAATTACTGTAAACTCTGGATGAACATTGAAATATATATATATATATATATATATAAATATTTTATTACATACTGGCAGTAGCGGCCTTAGAGGGTAGCAAGTGGGCAACTGCCATAGGCCCCGCGCTGGGGTGGGGGCGCGATCGGAGATTTTATTGTCACCAACTTCGAAAATCAAATCAGTTCTCATAAACTAGGACTTGTTACTCAATATTTTCCCAGTATTTTTATGGTACCAATTACCATTTAAGCTCTGAACATACATTTTTGGTTTCCAAATACCGTTGTTTCAGTAAAGACAGTATCTAGCGAGTCTAAGAGGCTATCATCAGTCACAACAGTCACAATAAAAACACGTAGGTGGAAGCAACCAAACCAAATCGTATTTAATGTTTATTTTTTATATTTAATATTTATTTTTTATATTTAATATTTATTTTTTATATTTAATATTTATTTTTTATATTTAATGTTTATTTATTATATTTGCTTCTGTTCATGCCGAAGAATTACAAAACAGTCTATAATGTAATGTTCTATGTTTCGTAGCAAAATTAAGAGTACACCTTAGAGGCGGACATACTGTATTGTTTTTGTTGCAGTGTTAGAGATGGACGAGCCCATTAGAGTGATGAATAGCGCTTTTGGACGCCATCAGGCGAGAGTTTGGCGGAACAAATCGCTCCGCCTGCCTACAAGGCAGTCTTTTTTGGTCGACGTAACAGAGGCGCCCACGGAAACGCTTCAAAGACTAGCTTAAGCCTCAACTTTCCTTGGCTGACATAGAAGAGAGCACCTGGTTGCATGCGGCCTCAGAACGAGACAGCTGGAGGTCACTCACGAAGGCCGCGGGATACACATTTGAGACTAAAAGAAAATCCACTGCCAAGGACAAACGCAGACGGCAAAAAGAAAATCTAAATCGACCACCTGCGGACAATGGTTATGCTTGCACATGACGCTCGCCCTGGGCCCCGCGCACTGCTAAGGCCGCCCCTGCATAGTGGTAATAGTTTTAAGCGCAACGTTATCTATAAAATGCTTGCAATGGCATGCGTCTCAAATAGCCAATGACAATCATTCCAACTTTCGCACACAAAAATATATAAGGTAGAAAAATTACACCGAATCTATTTTGAAATTAGTAATTTTTGTTTTCCTTTTTCTGTTTAAATAGTCGTAAACTCACTCCTTTAGAGTATTCAGTAAACGGGGCACGTTTTAACGTACTAATGAGTCCACGGTTTGAATGTGTAAGCCTATTATCCCAGAGGAAAGGAAAGAAGGAGATATAAGATGTTATCCTTTCTTTATTAAAGTGTCCAATGTTGTTGGCCTTTATGAACTTAATCCTTGTACACATAAAATGATTGAAAACCCTCTTTATTACTGCTGCATACATACGCTCCATTGCCTGAGCATATTTTGTGACACCTGGTTTTTTTTTTTTTTTTTAACATGGTTTTAAAAATACTGCTAGGATTGAAGATCTGAGAATCGCCCATCTGATACGAGAGCTAGTGTTGCCTCAAACAAGATGAACATGAGGCACATGTCTGTTCTCACTTAGCATCAATTATAAGCATCAATTATTATAGCAGGGCTGGTCTAATGCAACACCCGCCACTTGAGACACTAATCGCAGTTACTAAAGATTCAGAATGCGATTTGAAGATACAAACAACCAGTAGTCAAGATATGAGGCCAACTAGTAGAGTAAGATATATATATATATATATATATATATATATATATACATATCTTACTGTCAATCCTTACATAACTGTGAAGATTAAAGTAAGTTAACTCTAAAATTGTTACTAAAGCGTTTCATTCAATATTAAGTGTTAGATTTTTAGATTTTCAAATAGTAACAATTATAAAGAAATAATTACACAACTTGAAAGTGCTCGTCTAAATAAAATTATGTCAGTTGTTTTGTTCTTTATATATATATACATATATACATATATATATATATATATACATCAGGATCAGGGTCGGTCTAAGGCATAGGCAAACTAAGCAGTCGTCTAGGGCCTCTAATCGTTGGGGGCCTCGCACTGGACAAAAAACAATTTAGAGGAATTATTGCGAGCTTGGATCAGATCTCAAAGTACTTTATGGAAATTGCGATAACCGAATTTCATTTATCTGTTGATTTAGATCTAGATGGGCAGGTTTTTAATAAATTGCGTAATTTCTTTTTTTTTCCACTGCCTTTTTTTAAATTTTATTTTGGGCCACACAATTCACTTCGCCTATTTCAAATATCCAAGGCCGACCCTAATATTACGGTACGTGTCCACTCGTTAAGATACATGAAATACTATTATAAGTAAACAGTAAACAAATTTCTTTTAATTGCATAGGCACGTAAAAAAAGTAATGCCAATTTCTAACCAATAAAGTTTTAAAAAAAACCAGTGGACTCTAAAATGGTGTCTGTTAACAAAGCTGAGGACATTGAGAATTGTGTATTATTTGGTAATGTCTATACATGACATATCTTTTGATTAGACACACTAGTACGCTCAGTTCTCATAAGCATTAAAATAAATAGTTCTGTAGTTTATTTTATCGCTCGATATGTGACTGCATAAGTACAGTAGTCCTATAGTGCCAGACATAAGTACTGAATTGTAAAAACGACAATTCTCTTCCATTTTAGGATAAGAAACAAAGTAAATCATTGAATTTAAAACTCTGATCTTCTCCCTCTCCCCTTTATTTTGGGAGGGGAGGGGTTGGTAGCTTCCATTTATAATTGACATTCATTTATAGTTCTGCGCCCTGGGCCCTGCTACTAATGTGAAACAGATGAACCAAGATAATATCCTTGACCTGAGACTTACCTTCCTCTGCATCCTGTCCGTGGACGCTTGCTGACCAAATACAAGTAGCCACAAGTCCAGCGTAGACTAACACTCGGACACCTGCTGCTAACATCTTGACAGGCCAGTAGTCCAAGAGTTAATCTCTCAATTTAATCCTTAGTCTTGAGTTCTGTCTGGATTCATCCACTTTTTTTTTAAAGGATGGAAGGAAATGGAAAAAAAACAACCAAACTAAGTTCACTTTAAACACAGATGTTAAGTGAGGGGGGAAAAAAACTCTTCCGCGAGACCAGATAATTAATGTTTCGTGGTGCCTAAGGACTGCAGTAGGCTTCCAGAGGATGGACCACGTGCTTTGATCGACTCATGCCTTGCTAAATAAAGGCGTAGCTTCTCTATGGTTCAATGGAACGATTTCAAAATGTGAAAAATGGTGCAAGAAAGAATAGACAGAGAAAGAAAAGAATTGAGACGATTGATAGATGAGAAAGGATGAGAGAAAGAACAAGGAAAGCTAGAGAGAGAGAGAAAGAGAGAGTCTGCATGTATAAGATATTTAGCTGAACAAGTGTATATATAATGACTAACCAAAATGGGACGCTATATGTAGGTGTATTACACCTCGCGAAAGTTATGTTCATACAAGCCGACATTTGTCAATCTTCAATAACTTCCCACTGCATTTCTTGTTACTAAGTACAATACGCACATAGGTGTTTTAAACAGGGCACTATGAATTAAAAAAAAAAAAATTGGCCAAAGCAACACAATATTACGTATAAATATAATATAGATTTCAGAAAAGTCCGCGGGAAATCCCCCACTCCATTTTGACAACGAAACTTTAAGTAGAAAAAAAAAGCCGGCATCAATGTTAACAATTAAATGAATAACTGCTCCCTTTAATTAGATCATCAACTATAGACTGCAAGTGTTGCTAGTATACTGATACTAACCTATATAAGCAATACGTATAGACTAGAGACAGGAACTCTGAACGACTAAAATATTTGTGTGTGAATTGTTTACATTTGGTAATTTAACTTAGTATGACTTCGTTGAGTGCTATAATGAATTCAAACAGAAGAAAAGGCTACACAACGATTGCTACAATGTTAAAATGATTTTTAAAAAGCACGGCTAACGTTTGTGTTCTATCTTTCTAAATTTAAAGAAATGTTTCTTCATATTGACTAGCGTTTTATTGTAAAGAAAAAGGGCGTGACTTTAGGACATCCCTGTCTAGGACTGTGGAATTCATTAGTATTAAATGATTATTCGAACGCCTGAATGAATATAAAGTAAATTTAGGTTCTAGTTTGATTTTTAAATTGATTTATTAACTAGACATAATAATCGATCTATTCCAAGTACGGGACTATCAACTTGTATAACGTCGTACTTCAATACAACGGCCGCTAACACTGTACACTTGTTGTTACATTGTTGATAAATGTACCTTTGCTCTATACGACACGCTTAGACTGCTGACTTATCTAACAAGCACACTCTATGACACATTGACACACATAGCTGGATGGCACCCAAAAGCTGACACAATACCATCCGGTAAGGAAACTGAGACACTTGTAATCCACGAGACTCGAATAATCCACAAATACAGAGACACTTTCTACACAAACATGGGACAGGCGATTTGATTTTTTTGTGCAAAAAAAATGTTGTTTAACCCTTTCCATACGACAGACACCCAAACCGCAGCTGTCTGGCGGAGCGAGAGAGCGGAGAAGAGGAGAACAAGAGGGACACGTTCAACAAATGTAAAGTGGGTAAGGTGGGGGGGGGGACTCTACTTTCAGCGGTCCTGGTGCGGTACTACCTACCTGCTGCCCTCCACCACAGCCACCACCTTCGTCGCTACCTCCGCGCAACCTTTTTTTTTAAATCCAGCAGTCGCCATGTTTTAAAAAAGGGCAGCAACTCGATCTGCGTCAACACTTGCAAGACGGCATAAGGAAAAGCGAACACATACATTGAAAGACGGGGACATAGAACCACACACACACCTCACAAGTTTATCACACACATTAATAACCATTCGCACACTCAACATTACAAACACCCACACAGCACGTCTGAAGGAGACCGCCAAACCACAAGACTAGACGTCATAGCAAACAAGTTTTTTAAAAAATTCTTTTATACTATTAATTTTTCTTCTTCCCGAAAGTGGAATGCGGACAGGAAAGAGGGTGGGCTTATACCAAGGAAAACATTGATGTAATCTTAGACCGTAAAGGAAAGATCTCAACCTGATAAGATGCACAATTAGTAGTCCCTACCCTCTTTTGTGTTCAACAGATCAAGAGATCTTTGGTAAGCCTCAAGGGCTAATTTGAGAGCGCAAGCTGCCACTTTTAAATATATCCTACTGGTCAGCGGTGAGTTATGACAAACTCCCAAGTAAAACATTCTCTAAATGTTCTCTGCTACACAAGCGATGCAGATTTTTTTTTAAAATGTTAGGAGGGACTATTTTAAAAGATTAAGTGACTTGTATCTTACATGGAATGGGTTGCCTGAGCCAGCCAGGAAAACCAATGATTTGGCAGAAGTCATTGGTTAACATGCATGAATATATGCATGACGCGTAGGACGTAATCATCTTATTTTTTTTTAAGTAATGTCTGTATTTTATAAGATAAGAAAAGATCACTGACTTATACAAAACTTTGTTTTGAAATGTGTTGTAATTTCGTAATAATTTGTAATAATTTATCAGAAGATGTATACATTACATTACCTATTGTTTTTTTTTAAACGTTATTTATTTTTTAAATTTAAGATGAAGGCTGAACTACTCAGAATGTGTGAAATTAAGTATGTCATGAATTTACTTAAGGGCCTACATATATTTTTTACAGCATTGTCTATATGTGTTATTGAAATTATCAACATCATTAAAAAAAATGTTATTTTTATACATGCATATTGTTACAGTTATACAGAGAAGCTATTTAGTTAAGTACATTATCTGTTTTTTTTCTGAAGGCTGAAAAAAACAGTGCCTAATTTTCCGGTGCCTAATTTTCCGCCTTGTCAAAAAGTGCCTAATTATCCGGTGCCTAAATTTCCGGGTGCCTAATTATCCGGGTGTCTAAATATCCGGGGGCCTAAATTTCCGGGTGCCTAAATATCTGGTGCCTAAATATCCGTAAATATGCGGTGCCTAAATTTAGAATTCATATCTGCTGACTCAATATTCAATTATATGCCGTATATCATTGTTTAAGTGAAGAAATTATATCTATCTTTATGAAATAAAATATTTTAATATTTCAAGTAGAAGTCATGAAAATATAGCCCACACGGTATAAATATATTAAGCAATAATACACTTCATTACACTAATTTAATCATAAATTGACAGTAGTAGATTTAACATGAAGCTGGATACGCATAGACTGAAAAGACTTTTTTTTTTTTTTTTAATTTGAAATAAGCTCGTTTCTTATCTACATTTATTTTTAAGACGAAAGGTCAAGGTTATAGGCATACTCCTTTCTTAAACGAATTCTCTCTCTTTCATTAATCAGCTTTTCTGTGAAGAAACTGAAAGCTACTAGAATGTAAACAACTTCCTGTATACACTTCTCTGGCAACCGTGACGCGAACCCAAACCTACCATCTCAGTTTAATTAAAACTATACTATTTCTTTAAAAAAAAATGGATCAGTTTCATCTAGTAAAACTAATTCGTTAGTAACATTAACTGCTCTTCACTTGTACACAAGACTCTACATAACATGGCTTTAAATAATGCGTACAAAACCCAGATGGTCATGCAAATCATATAAACAAAGTCCAATATTGTATACACCTTTAATTTGTTTAGCTTCATATCAATGGACATTATTGGAGATTTTCACAATAAACTAAACAATGCCAAGGGCGCTACATTGAGCTTCGCTGTTGCCAAGTAAATCACAAGAGAATTGAGCTATAAGTTTAGCACTATGTCAATGAGTGGCTGTTGATCTTCCTATCAAACCTCCTTTATTTAGATGTCCATTTGTTTAAAAAAACATGAAGTCCTAGAGTGAAAGTCTAATGATTCCTCAATAGTGAAATTATTTTGTGCTATAAACGAAAGAGTTTTAAAAATTTGATTCTGCAGTGCTAAAAAAATGAACAAAAATGATCTTACATCTTTTATAAAAAACATATCAACAGTTTATTTATCTTGTACACCGGATACACCTAAAATCTATTTTTTATTTTTTTCCGCCATGTATACAAATCTCTACAATAGGCTTTATAGCTTTTCATGACTCTGGGGTACAGAGCTCGTTCCATGGACCAGAATCATCCAGGGATCGTGCAGTGCATGCTGAGGATTGGAGAGTTAGTTCCATTATCCAACAGGATTGGTCCCTTTGTTGACCTAATGGAGCCCCAAAAGTGGCAGACAAAACAGAGTTGACCCATATATGTGACATTTTAGACAGCATTGTGTTCCCAGAACAGTAACCAACTGTTTTTGTTTAAGTCTTTCATTTGCCCATGAGGCTGATTGGACTATAGGAAAATAACTGGAATAAATCTTTAGATTGTTTCTCTGTTTACCTGGAGCCTCAGGAAATATTTGTGTTTGAGTGAGAGAAAGAGAGAAGAGTAGAAAAGGGAAAAAAAGAAGAAAGAGATTAAATTAAAGGAGTTTTCCAGGAGGCCTTTCCTCTCTATTTTTCTTTTTTTCCTTTTCTCTTTTTCCAAGTCTTAATCTCTTTCTTATTCTCTCTATCTCTTTCTCTCTTTTCCCACTCTCTATTTCTCCATCTCTCTTTTCTGCTATCTCTTTCTTTCGTCGTTGTCATCACCTGGTAAGCTTTTTAGGTCCATTTGTCATTTGAGCCATTTTCTCTTTCTCTTTTCCTCTCTCGTTCCCACTGTCTCTCTTTCTCCATCTCTCTCTCTCTTTCTCAATCTCTCTTTCTCGTAGTTGTCATGACCTGGTATACTTTTCGCGACACTTGCCACGTGAGCCATTTGTCGATTAACTCCTTGTCCGGTGAACTAATTATGGTTGTGTCATTGAATCTTCTTCAAAGTTAACATTAGCCAATTAGTTGACGGGCAGGTGTGACCCTAGAGCTCCAAATAAGTTGCACAGACCCCACTAGCTACAAGCGGCAGAGCGCAGACCACGGGGAATATCTTCCTATTCTAGTTCTGTAAGTCACAAAGGACCGCCACTCCAGCCATGGGTCTCTGATGACGGCACCCTTTGTCGAACGGCGTATCGGACTTTTTAGACTGGAACGGGAAGGGGGGGGGGGTCATATGTACTTCATTATCAACATGGAGAGTATAAAAAAAAATATGTAAAAAAAAATTTGAAAACAAAAAAACAACTTAGATAAAAGGACAGTAGTGAGGTTTGCTACCCGCTATTAGCCTATCTGCTTCCATTAACATTTCTACCGAAGCGCCACCTTAAGGCCAGGGGGATCTGGAATTAACTCGATGTCATTGAACCAGCTGTCTGTGCACCATTTGTCGTGGCGCCTTTATTGACTCCCTTGGTCTGTTAGCCCAATGGGTCACCACTCAGGATCGGTCAACCGTCTTCCTCCATCCCTCTCCATCCCTCTCTGCTTTGAATGAAAAACAGGCTTTTTAATGTTTGTTACGTACAGATGAGACTGTTAATGATACAATAATAGACTCATATAAAAATGGTAGATTATGATGACTTTAATCTTAAGTTACAATTAATAATGTGTCAACAATAACTTTGATTACATTCCTTCATTTTCGGATTCCATCTTCTCTCCCTTTCAACACGAATCCGCACCATTCCACACTTACGCTAAGATGCGCACGTAACAATGTTGTTTTCTAAGCGTTTCTCTGCCTAAGCTGTTTAATCTAACGCCATCTTGGTTGACAACAACAGTTACAAGGGATGTTACTCCCAAACACCGAGTGGTGCAACCTATATAAAACACACAAGAACATCCTTCCTTTAGCCAACTAAACATATATCAGAAATATTTGAAATTAAAATACCAAAATTAATACATCTTATTTTATAAAATATTATAATAAATAAAAAATAAAAATAAATTTCAATTGAGAGTTCGACACTCATAGAATAAATATATCAACATACATATTACTATTGTCATAAAAGTTCTTAGTACATATCATAATCCCTATGCCACAAAGGTCTATTTGTTTCTCGATTGCTAGTCCTTGCTGGCTTATTACTATCACAATTATTGTCTGGTACATGACAAACTACTTTAGACAGTGCTGCTTGTTGAGAACAGTTATCAGAAAAATCTAGCCTTTCATTATCATCATCCAAGACATTCCCATCAAATACATCAGTGTTTTTCAAAACAGTTTTCCTTGGCCTAATATAAAAATCTGTTGCGTATGTAGAATCCTCCATTATCTCCCTTGATCTTATAAAATCTTGGAGATGGTTGTTCCCTGATTTTTCCAGGATATCATCCTGTTTGACCTGGGTTTTGATAATGCTTACTTTTTGATTTTTAAGTACATTTTAAAAGAAATACAATACATAAGGATAGAAAAAGAAGAGCAAACAATATAGAGATTGGCTGAGGCAATATAAAGAAAGCGAGTTCAAATAAAAGAAAATATAAAAAGAATAAACCTACAGATTTGGAAACAATCTAAACAGTCTCTGCTGCTATTTAGAAACAATCTAAACAGTCTCTGCAGCTATTTAGAAACAATCTAAACAGTCTCTGCAGCTATTTAGAAACAATCTAAAAAGTCTCTGCAGCTCTTTGGAAAGATTGCTATTGCCAACTAAACAAAACAAATTAGTTTGGACTACAAGCAAAAGAACTTAGAAAGTTGTGATTTTATTTATCTAACTTCTATAGCAGAATTTTCACTCTAAATATTAAAGCTTTCTGCATTCTGTACACCAGATACACTAAATAGCTAGGTATTTATAGTTTTTTTGGCATAATTGAAAATCTCCAATAAATTCCTTACACTTTTAAGGCTTAATAAATCTTTCAATTTTTTTCCACTTGATTTGGGTAGTTATTCTTTGCTGCTGTAGTAGATGTCTTGGGTGTATTTTTTTTTCTTTAAAGTTTATTCATAAAATACTAAGTTAAAACATTAAGTCAAAGCTGCATCATCAGAATAGTTTTATTGAACATGGAAAATAAAAGCAATAGAAGAATTTTTTTTTTCCTTTTCAAGGCAAAAGTTTTTATTTTCTTATTCTTATTTAGACCAACATGATGAAAAGGTAGACAACATGAAGATTAGACCAATATGAAGATGTAGACCAACATGAAGATGTAGACCAACATGATAAAGATGTAGACCAGCATGATAAAGATGTAGACCAACATGATGTAGACCAGCATGATGAAGATTGACCGACATGAAGATGAAATGTAAACCAAAATATTGATCAAGAATAGGGAATAAAATGGTAAGCAATGCTGTGTATATCTCTTTATATTTTGTTTATACTAAACCCCTAAGAAAAGCTTTGCCAAGTTTTGTGTTTCACTGACTATGAAAATGTTTTGATCAATTTTTTTTCTCTTGACTGTGAACATCTTGAGAAGTAAAACAATTCCTAGAGGCAAAAACACAGATACAGTAGATACATTAGAGATTGTTTCCTTTTCTACCATCATTTAGACTCAAATTTAGAGCCTTCCTTGTGCTCTAAGGGAACCTGCCATTATCTTTTGATTGCTAATTGTCGGTGAAGATGTTTTTACATTCCTACTGCGTCTGAAAGAAATGAATATTTCCCTAATGCTACTTCAAAACAAGACCTTCTCAAGACAATTTTAGTGATCAAGCTACATTACAGGACCCAGTAGGAAACAATGAAGAATCCTCCCAACCTCAAGTTTAGTACCCTGCTCACCTACTAGAGTGGCGACACATACTTCTCCTACGCCCACACTTATACATTCTGAACCCTGTAACCCAACCTTACAACATGGTTAAATTACTTGAAATGGTCCTGAAGTTAGGAAAACTAACAGATACAATAAATAGAACAAACATTTCTAATACCAGGTACAACTAGTCAAGTGATGTACTTTGTAAGAACTAATTAGGTGGAATTACCATAATTGACTTGTATCTTGTTCTATATTTAGGTATATCTTGACAATCAGTCCAGTCATTTTTTCATTTTTTTTTAAATATTCCTTTTTTTCCCTCAATCTTCTTGTTTCAGTTAAATGTTTTTATTTTTTTTTTGTTTCGGAGGAGGGAAGTTCTAGGGTATAGTACCATTATTATTATTGTATTATGCAAACTTGTATATGTATGTTTATTCATGAATACTAATGAAGAACATCACTTCTGGATCATCTACCGAAAATGTTGTAATCACTATAAATGTTTTCAGTTAACCTTTAACATTCTATAAGCTTAGGAATCTTCCAAGATTAGCACAAGGGTTTTTAAAAAATTAAGCAAATGTAAAAACAACAATCAATCAACTAACACCATGGGTTTGGAAGTCTCTAGCCATGCTGTTTCAAAACTATATAGCAGCTAGTCTAGCAGTTTATAGGTCAGTAGAGTAAGGATGTCAAAGTACCTAAAGCCCCTTGGCCACAGACTGAGGTGCACAGATACAACCCACCCAGTAGCATTACCTTCTGAAAACTGTAACTTCTTGTTAGCCCAGGCTAGATATGACTTGGGCCCCCTCCACTCTAACATAATACTAATATTCTCTTAAAGCATTGAGACCACCCCTGTCCCTAACAAGACACAACAGTTTAAAGCTTCTATAGAATTCACTTGGAGCTGTGGTGGCTGAGGGGTAAAGTACTTGGATTTGGATTCCTAACATGGGTCCAGGGTTTGAAGACTAGGATTTTGAATTTTAGGGCTATTAAGCACCCAGCTCTAATGGGTTCCAGACATTTTTAAAGGGAGTTGGTCATTGTGCTGGCCACCTGACACACCCATTGACCACGATTTATGAGCTTTATATCATCTGCCCTACAGATTGCAAAGTTTGGAAAGGGAAATTACACTTGAATATATTTTTAAAAAATTCGCTCCACATCAAAAAGCTTCCAATTTTTGTTTGTCATTCACTTCATCTTTGAAATGATTGAATATTGAGGTCAAATTAGACTAGTTGACTAAGAGGTTCCATTATAAAGGATAATCACTGACTAAATCTTAATAGCGCTGCCTTTCATATCTTTTTAGTAATTTTCCATTTCATCGTTGATTAAAATTCATGTTCATTGAAGTAATTGCTGTGCATTTCAAGGTGTATTGAAGCCATCACAATGACCTGCTGCAGTTACTTCCCTTTACTATTAAGTTTCAAATACATTAATAGTTATCTCAAAATATGAATTCAGTAACATGTATATGCAGACCAAACCTCAATGATACATATATAAATGTAAAAAAACTTGTATACATATATTTATCCAAGAGGTTGTTTAGTTACTTTTAAGTTAGAGTTATGTCCTTTTGAAACAGTTATGATACCAATTTGTTTAGCCAAATATTGTGCTTAAAATTCTCTTTACTACAAATTTAAAAGACCTGATACCGGTATCCAAAGATCAAGATTCTTCATGTTGCAGTTTTTCATTTATAATTTATTTTATAAGCAGCTTATTATTGTATTAGAACAAAGTTAAAATTTATGTTTTTTTTTGTGAAGCTGCAGTCGCATAGCATTACAATATAGTTGATTCATCATATCATTTCTAGAACAAGCTTTTTAAAAAATTTAAACATGTGTTTAGCTAATTAGACCTGGTTCCATAAGATTGGCATTGTTAGTAGTGATATGGATATAAGCACCCTACTACCAGTACATACATGAAATCAGAAGCTAGCAACTCTTAGACAGTTGGAAGCATACAGTGCTACTCCCTTGCAGAGCCTGCAATCTCAACTGCATTGGCATTTGCCATTCCTTCCAATAGCTGCATGGAGAGGGGGGAACTGCTGAGTGGAGGGGACATCATTCCAACCATAGCTGATGCCTGGGAAATGAGATGATCCTTCGCCATAGAATCAGATCAAAGTTTGAGATTTGCTGATAGTTTAGACAGAAACTTGCTCAAAGACAAATAGTGTTACAAAGCAATTAGCTAAACAAACCTGTTTGTAAGAAGTTTTTAGTGACATAAGGAAAAGAATGATTGAAATTTGTACAATTTTAGAATAACTACATCTAAGGGTTTCTGAAAAAGGGGGGGGGGGGGGGTAAAAGCAGCCATTTTGTTTAGTACCAGTACCTGGTAAGTATGTCAATCAACACATTGGACTAGGGTAAGTTATATAGTTTAAAGAATCAGACTTCATTTGAGTGTCAGCTTGAGAGACTCAAATCATCTAGCTAACGAATTGGACTGAAACCCAGCTGAAGTGCTTCCTAGCTCTGATGAACAGAAAATATTAATGCGACATGGTTTCCAAATCTTGATTTGTTCTTGCTGAGCAAAGAAATGTCAGAAATATCATTTCCCCATATAGGCAATACAAAAGTAATTTGAACAAAAAAATATTTAGCACAGATTACTTACAATTTAAAAAAAAAAAAAAAAGGTTCTAATATTTTAAAATGAAGGCCACTTTATTACAAGGTATACATAAATATAAAAATGAGTCAATAAAATCTTTTTGGAATATCACAATAACACTGAAACTGCTGCTTAAATAAATGTTTATTGGTAGTCCTGATATTACTTTTAGTAATAAAAGATTGTGTAGAATCAAAAAAACTAAAGTAAAAGTAAATTTGAATTAAAAAACAAAACATTGTAAGTTTTTTCTCTAAGTGTTTTACAATTTCAGATCCAAAGACAAAGTTTATTAACATGTTTGTCCTACATTTGTAAAACAAAAAATATGGTTAATGTCTTTAAACTCATACAAACACACAAGGAAAATGTAATACTGTCACAGCATAAAAAAAAACTCCAATTAACCTTTGACCTTATCTTTCTTGGACACTCTCAGTATAAAGAAAACTAAACCATTTATGAACAGTATTGTCTTGAGCATCAAAATGTAAGTGTTATGTGGTGACTACTGAAAGTTGTGTACACTTAATCTTTTATCACTAAATGGATGGAAATCTTTCTGCTAGACAAGTAAGCAGTGGATTTCAGATATCCCTCACAGCTTCTGTGGTTGAATAATACCCAGAAGAAAAGCTGCTTATAATAATATCTGTTGAGCTTGACCATCACTTAGGGTGATAGGCACTGTATAAAAAAAAAAAAGATTAAACTAAACAGAATTGACAGGCAATGTGTCATTAAAAAAAACACTTTCTAACTTTAGAATCTACAAACATTATAGACAGTAGAAAAGTAAGCTATACAGATGCCTACTTTTTCTTGTTTTAATACCGGCATCTTTGATTTTCATTGCATTCTACTTATCTTATAATCATGAATATCTTTAATTATCTTAGTCATTGAGGCTTGTACAGGACATGCAATACTTAGATAATTGTCAGTAACATAATATTAGGCTATATAAATATCCAGTCTTCCTGAGCCTTGGTACAGCAGCATATCTTAACACAAGTGAGTAGCCTTCTTCTGTAAGGTACTTGTGTGGTTAAGGAAGATTTCATATTTGTAAACAGGCCAACATTTTAGGCTCCTTAGCTGACAAATCTTTTGGACATTCTAGAAGAAAGTAAATGCAATCAGGGTTTAATATAAATATCATCTCTGGAAATTATTTTTGCAGAAGCTAAGAAAGAGACATCTCAAATAAGATAAGATGAGCTCATAAAAAGATAATATAAAATAAGATAGATCTAAAGCAAGATAGTATAGATCTCAAACAAGATAAAATAGATCACTAATTAGATCAGAAAGATCTTCACAAGATAAAAAAGATCTCAAAAATATAAGATAGATCACAAGTTAAATCAGATAGATCTTAAATAAGAAAAAAAAGATCTTAAACATGATCAGATAGATCTCAAGCAAGTTAAGATAATAATGAAACATGACATCAAACATAAAAGCAGCTTCTTAAATAGAAGGTGAAGAAACTGTAGTAATACATAGATAAGCCACAAGGAGGACTCGAACTTCAGACCTCAGAACCATCCCCAACGCATAGCAGTGACCAGATGCAAGTCTTCTTCCTCTTCTTTCTCATTTTATAGATGAGGTTGGGTGTCAATGTGTTATGCGCCAGGATTCCCATTGACTCTGACTTCAGTCTGCTTTTCTTTTTGGGTATGCACCCAAAGCCTTTGATCATGTAAGTTCATCTTTAAGGCAGCAGGTGTTTATTTTTGGAGTTTTCTCTCCTAGATGAACTGCTATACCTATCTAACGAGCTTTTATTACCTGATTTAGAGTTAAAGCGCCCTATACTCGCTTTTTGCAATCATTTCCCTACATTTCTGAGATGTTTTTAGTAAATATTCTAACCATTGGAATACTCCACCTCATCCTCAATGACTGCAAACCAGTTGGTCCGCAGCTGTTTATTTGGTATTCACAGCTAACTCTTATATCTAAGGGTCCTTTCCCTATCCGCCACCTGGGGATGCGCTTATTAGAAGGTGGTAGCTCCCCCAAGCAGATGCAAGTCAAACTCTTTCATGACTAACAAGGTCAAAATTCTGGATCACACAAGAAGAAACTTTTAAATAGACAAAAATTGTAATAATTACAAATGTCTTTTCTTCTGAAGATTAAGGATGAGTAGAGTGTTTCAGGTGACTAGAGACAAACCCATCTGGACAGAATTATACAGACATATAGAACTTCAAATCACATAATTTGTGTATCAGGATAATGACAAAAGTGAAAAAGAAAATCATTTTACACGGATACAGAATGGCATTGGACAAATAGTATTAGTATTTATATAACAGTCAAATTCCAAGTGAAAAATTGGCATGTTTTGAAATTAAAGACACATAATAGTCAACTTTAGTATTTATATTATTATTATTATATTCATAATTATCATGAAATCAGACTGGTCATGGCAACATTTTTATATGCTTGCGAATCTCAGATGATGACTGCAGAACTAGAGAGGAGGATCCTAGCAATGGAATTGAGATGCTACTGAAAGATCCTAGGAATTATATACAATGACCTTATCACAAGCAAAAGTGATTAGAAACAGGATTAATGCAGCAATTGAAAAAAACAACAACTCAAAATTAAACTCTAAGGCAATATCACATTGTCCTCAGGGCTCACAAAGACCTTCCTTCAAGGAATAGTTCCAGGAAAAAGAGGCAGAGAAAGGGATGGGAAGACAACATAAAAGAATGGACAGGCCTTTTATTGAAAGAAATTCTATCCAAGACAAAAGACAGAGAGGAATGGAGAAAGACATTCAACAGATCTTGTGAGGTGCCAAAACAAACTAAGAGATAGGAGAAGGTGAATGTTACAGACCATATCAAGGTGAGAAATCATCAGTCAAAACAGAAATTTGAACAAAAGCAAAATAATAGCAAGCAGTTTGATACAAATATAAACCAATCTAACTAAACAACTAAATCCATGTTTTTAATTCTGACTTGCCACTTATTTAAAACTTCCTTCCTTCTTTTGGGCACTCTTTCTTAGACTGTTTTAAATCTTTTCATTTTTCTCTGCATTCATAAGCCCCCCCCCCCCCCTCTAGTGCCATCTTTTTGCATTATCTCATCTTCTTATCTTATAAAATACAGAAGATTATGTCCTACGCGTGTCCCTAGGTCAGTGTAGTCATGCATGTTAATCAATGACTTAAATTCTGCCACTGGTTTTAATGGCTGACTAGGGCAACCCATGCCATGCTCTAATAGCACTTGGGAATAAGGAGTATAAATTTGCCTACAACCATATAGAACAAGGAATGTGCGTTTATCTTTGTGTCATTCTGAGTACCGGTATTTTATTAGGTTTTGTATTTGAAGATAATGGTTCAGTGTTGTATCTATTATTGCTCCTTTAGTTTTTTTAACTTAATTATCCTTAAGTGTTTCTAAATTCAACAATTTTACTAAAGGGGTTACTATAATCAAATGTGAATATCTGTTTGTTATGAATCTAACTGCTAGAGGACCTTTGATCTTTGTGACTGTAGCACTTGCATGAACATTGGTCAGTGATACAGTTATACTCCATAAAACTGTAGTTTCTCAATACAGACAAAAGAAAAAGATATTATTGCTAGAGTTGTATACCCTGAATCTCTTACAACAGATATTCATTCTGTCTAAATCAGCTAATCGAAATGCTGATCTATCGGATTACACGGTATAAAACACTGCCCAGTGATTATAAAATGAACAATTTAGTAACACCCAGGACTATACTTCAATACTTGATGTAAACATAAGCCCTACCTCTAAGACTAACTTTGTAACATAAGCCTAGAGGTTGATTACAAACTATTTATTAGATAAATGCATTAAGTCTAAGACTTACTATTTTCACACCTGTCACCATAGTAACCCGTGGCAGAACACTCACATTTGAATGTCTGTCTGTCTGTCCCGTTTACATCTCGTAAACTAGAAAAGATAGTGAGAATCCGACATCATAATATTTTAGACCATTCAAAGTTCTGACGCAACAGCTACTTTGTTCTTTTCTGAAAGCTAAAAATCTAATTTTTAAATCACTTGTGCAAGCGTTTTTTTCATAAAAGTACATCACATTTACAATTATTCACTTTTAAAAGTAACAAACATGGGATGCTCCTTGATAGGGTCCTGGCTATATACTATATTGCAAACACATTTATGCAAACGGTTTTAGATTTTTTGTCAAAAAATATTTTTTTTTTACACTTGTATTGCTAGGTTAAGTAAGTACTGTTACACTAACTACTGCATGTACACAAAATAATGTTACTTTTTTTAAGAGAAAAAATCTAATTAGTATGCATATAGGTTGGACATAATTCAAAACAACAATTAATAAGTAGGTTTTCATATTATCGCTTGAACTGCAGAGCAATTATATTACCATAGAACACAAAACTAAAGCGATTTTTTTTTTACGGAAATGTTTTTTTCTAAAGGCTTTGAATAAGAGATTGACCCCTGAGGCTTTGAATAAGAGAGTGAACTGCGAGTTCTTTATGGCGATAAAACACTGAACTAAAGTAATTTTTTTTTACCGAAATATTTTTTTCTTAAGGAATAAGAGATTGTCCCTTTACAAAACAATTAGAGCAATTATATATCCATCATAGACATTAGTTGGGCCAGGTTCACATCTAATTTCACATTCACTTTCACCTATGATTTGGTCAACCTTCTTTCTCCATTCTTCTCTGTCATTTGTTTTTGATATAATTTCATTCTGATGTTCTTTATGAAATTATTGAAATCTGCCTTTTTACCTGCCTTGGTGGACCACTTCGGGGGCCGATTTTGCGTTTGTGTCTCCACACAAACTGTCTTTGTAACCTTGTTCATAATGTTTTCATAGTGATCATTTTGTAAGGGAGCATAACCAGTAAAATACGATGATAATACTCATTATACAGGCTGCTTCCCTTATCCTGCCACCATTTCAAATAGTAAGGCTACTTACTCATAAAGTAATTTTTTTTCTATTTTACCTGTAGTCCTATCGAATTTCTTTTCTTTTATTAAATCTCTTCCAGCAGCCACGCCCCCGCCCCGCAACACTGATCCTTGTTGTACCGGATTATTTGGTACTCAAAATGGACCTGACAAAATGCCCAGCAATTAAACAATACACTATAGCCCACTATTGGGATCGTAACACAGTTTTAAGCTGTCATTAATTTTACACGGTAAAGCGCTTGGCTTCCGAACCGGGGTTCAAATCCTGGTGACGACTGGGATTTTTAATTTCGGGATCTTCGGGCGCCTCTGAGTCCACCCAGCTCTAATGGGTACCTGACAAAAGTTAGGGAAAAGTAAAGGCGGTTGGTCGTTGTGCTGGCCACATGACACCCTTGTTAACCGTAGGCCACAGAAACAGATGACCTATACATTATCTGCCCTAAGACCACAAGGTCTGAAAGGGGAACTTTACTAATTAAACAAAGATTTAAGGTTATGCTTATATGAAAAAAAGTAATAACATTTATACAACACCTTCAACAAATACTGTGTAACATTGAGGCTTTGTGAGAAGGAACAGAAATAAAACAGCTAAAAATGAAAAGCAGTTTTAAAAAAAACTTTAGAATATTGTCAACTTACTATGAACGTTTAACTAATGTGTAACATCCACTGTTTATATCAATATGAATATGCTTCTAGCATCTATCACATTGAACACATTCTCTTTTCCCTAATTGCATCAAGAAACGACGAAATGGTCAAAAAAGAAATAACAGAAAGAGAATGTTATGTTTCACCAAACATCACACATAGTAACTGATCTATACAACCTTCCAGGTTTAGGGGTCAAATAAAGTCATGAAAAGTAACTTAAAGATTCAGAATAGAACAAGGAACTCAGGAGTTATATGAATGGAATAAGCTCTTTGCTGCTACCCTTTTATTTCGACATTTATTTGTAAGTTAAGTTGTGTTTAAATGAGGTACATAATGTGTGAGCACAATTGGGGCTGCTTACGAGTTTATGGTGTAACACAAACTCTTTTTACTATCTTGAATGTTATATATATATATATAACTCAGATCCAATAACGGATTTAGTTCCACCAACTCACTAGTCCACAATTTAAAATTTCTTTAACAATTTTATTTGTATTCCCACAAAGCAGTCAGAATTACAAAAAATAACAATATAAACATAATCAACTCACTAACTGCTCCACCAACTCTTTTTGGCTCACTAAAGGCTCTACTAACTAAGCACCACAAATTCTTTTTTGGTTCACTAAAAGCTCTACTAACTGAGCTCCACCTACTCTTTTTTTGGCTCACTAACGGATCTGCTAAGCTCCACCATCTCTTTTTTGGCTCTCTAACGGCTCTACTAACTAACTAAGCCCCACATACTCTTTTTTGGCTCACAAATGGATCTACTAAGCTCCACCAACTCTTTTTTGGCTCTCTAACGGCTCTACTAACTAACTCAGCTCCACCAACTCTTTTTTGGCTCTCTAACGGCTCTACTAACTAACTAAGCCCCACATACTCTTTTTTGGCTCACAAATGGATCTACTAAGCTCCACCAACTCTTTTTTGGCTCTCTAACGGCTCTACTAACTAACTCAGCTCCACCAACTCTTTTTTGGCTCTCTAACGGCTCTACTAACTAACTAAGCCCCACATACTCTTTTTTGGCTCACAAATGGATCTACTAAGCTCCACCAACTCTTTTTTGGCTCTCTAACGGCTCTACTAACTAACTCAGCTCCACCAACTCTTTTTTGGCTCTCTAACGGCTCTACTAACTAACTAAGCCCCACATACTCTTTTTTGGCTCACAAATGGATCTACTAAGCTCCACCAACTCTTTTTTGGCTCTCTAACGGCTCTACTAACTAACTAAGCTCCACCAACTCTTTTTTGGCTCTCTAACGGCTCTACTAACTAACTAAGCCCCACATACTCTTTATTGGCTCACTAATGGATCTACTAAGCTCCACCAACTCTTTTTTGGCTCTCTAACGGCTCTACTAACTAACTAAGCTCCACCAACTCTTTTTTGGCTCTCTAACGGCTCTACTAACTAACTTAACTCCACCTACTCTTTTTTGACTCACTAACGGAACTACTAAGCTCCACCAACTCTTTTTTCTTTTTGGCTCTCTAAGGGCTCTACTAACTAACTAAACTCCACCAACCATAGTTTGCTTAAAAAATTAAAATATTTCGGCATTAATGGTCCACTGCATCAGTGGATTAAAGATTTTCTGATAGGGAGAGAACAAACTGTAATAATAAATGGCTCTAAATCAACACCAATAACAGTAAACTCAGGTGTACCTCAAGGAACAGTCTTGGGTCCACTACTATTTTTAATTTACATAAATGATTTACCAAATTGCATTAGTTCAGGAACAAAAGTCAGATTATTTGCAGACGATTGCATAATATATAGAACAATAAAAACAATACAAGACACAGATATTTTACAAAGAGAATTAGATGAATTACAGAAATAAAATCACTAAATTTAGAAAGCCTTCAGGACAGAAGACTCAAAAGTAAATTAGCAATTATATATAAAAAACTGAACCATAATCTTCAAATACAAAAACAAAATTTAATAAAATACTCTGAAAGACACAAAAATAAAGGCACATTCCTTTAAGTCATTGGTTAATATGCATGACTAAATGCATGACGCGTAGGACGTAATCATCTTCTTTTTTGAAGTAACGTCTGTATTATATAAGATAAGATAAGAACTCTTTTTTGGCTCACTAAAGGCTCTACTAACTAACTAAGCTCCACCAACTCTTTTCTGGCTCACTAAAGGCTCTACTAACTAACTAAGCTCCACCAATTCACGAATAGCTTGCACATATTCTCTAGCAGCTCCAGTTATTAAGTAACTTGACAATGCATTTCAAAAAGATATAGGCATGTGCAGGCAGCGGTATAACTAAATATAGGCCTACTTGCATTCTGGATTTGATCTATTAGCCATGAACTATTGTTTCTCAAGTGATTTAAGATTAGGTAGCAAATAAAATATTTGCTATATTTAAACGAGAATTAAAAAATAAAAGCATTGTATGTGAGCAGGTCAGGGTGGCGCTACTGAGTGAGGCCTTTTTGTTATCTGCTGCTCAACATTTATTTATTTCTAACAGTATGCAGGTGGTAGCTCTACTGGGTGGGCCCAATCTGTGCACCTCGGTCTGCGACCAAGGGGCTAGAGTCGCCTAAGCACCCAGACAGCATAATCAAACTAAACTAAACTAAACTAGCTAACTAAAAATAAAATAACAAACTGAAATTATAAAAGGAACTTATATATACTTTATTTACATGAAACCAAAACAACAGTAATAAAACTAAATATACACACTACTAAACGATTGATCAACCCTACCAAACTGAACCTAACAAATAAAGCAGCTATTTGGCAAAACTACAACAGTAAGCTACTTGCAGCAGCAATAATTACTACGGCAGCTATGGGGCAACAGTAATAACTGCGGCAGACAGTTAGGCAGGAATTATAGCCTGCAATTACAAATACATAAAACATAATTATTCATAATATATAAGTAATATAACTAAATACAAAATAATAATGAACTAGACCTAGTCTAGCACATAGACATACCTAAATGCATGAGGTAAATACTATTACATTCATTTAGCTAATAAAAAGCCATACATTATTATTATTATGATACCTACTTAAAAGCTTACGCAACAACACATGTTGGGCCAGATAATAATAAACACAAATCTAGATTTGGCTTAACAAAGTCGCCATCATGGAGTGGAGCGTTGAGTAGGACACTGCCATCTTCTACATTAAAAATTAAAATCGGCAACATGCCAACTTGTAAGAACCGTTATCCTAACAATATTATATGATTAATAAAAATACTTTTAGAAGACATAAAATAATAAAATATTTACAAATAGACAAACAATAGAAAAACAATAAGGGGATCGTTAAGGATGGCTAAAAGGGGTGACGCTACTCAATAATAGAATATGCATCCACCGTGTGGGACCCCTCAACTCAAGAAAACATTAAGAAACTGGAACAAAC
This sequence comes from Biomphalaria sudanica, assembly GCA_036873155.1. NCBI lineage: Eukaryota > Metazoa > Mollusca > Gastropoda > Planorbidae > Biomphalaria > Biomphalaria sudanica. The sequence continues at coordinate 2,942,372 of JAZGLO010006698.1, forward strand.
ACAAAATAGAGCAGTGAGATTCATAACAAACGAATATTCACATTTGACTAGGGTAACACCATTAGTAAAATCACTAAATTTAGAAAGCCTTCAGGACAGAAGACTCAAAAGTAAAGTAGCAATTATACATAAAACACTGAACCATAATCTTCAAATACAAAAACAAAATTTAATAAAATACTCTGAAAGACACAAAAATAAAGGCACATTCCTCGTCCCATATGCTAGGACAAATTTGTACAAATACTCCTTCTTCCCTAGTGCTATTAGAGCATGGAATGGGTTGCCTGAGCTAGCCAGAAAAACCAGTGACTTGGCAGAATTTAAGTCATTGGTTAATATGCATGACTAAATGCATGACGCGTAGGACGTAATCATCTTCTTTTTTGAAGTAACGTCTGTATTATATAAGATAAGAAGAAGTCTACGGAACTTCCGGTTCCATCAGAGGTAATCATGGCTAATTAACTAGCCAGTGATGCCACTACACTAATCAGTCTGCATCTAGACTATAGCAATAGATGTAGATCTAGAAACAATTAATACAAATACGAACTAAAGAAAGTAAAAATAAAAACATTTTCCAACTTACAGGCGGTCCCAGCTGAAATTCTACAACACACAATTAGCTTTATACAGGCACCACTGTCAGCACTGACCACTGGTCAAGACAAAAGAGAGCTCAACGTGGTTCCGGAGCTAGGTATAACTGGTCAGCGCGAACATATTGGAGAGCATAACGTCACGCTAATTATCTAAAACTAAACTGGACTACCGATTTCCCTAATTTGTAACTAGCCGTACACAACAATAAAATCTAGCAAATTACTAAAGACACGGACTACACAACATTATATACCAAATTAAACAGCATTAAAAAGAGAATCTTAAAATTTAAATCCTACAAAAATACAAAAAGGAAGATAAAAAGTTATTTCTATTCTAAACTCATATGGGGGCTCTATACCGTTTACAGACCTGCACATAAACTGATATTAAAAAATAACAACCAATCCAACGCTAATGCCAAAGACAAAAATAAGCAGAACTAACCAGGGACAAAAAATAGGAAATAACATCCACAGCTCTAAGGCTAGTTAACTATTTTAAAAACTACTTTTCCTCTACGAGTAAAACACAAATAACAGAAAAAGACTAAAACTAGCAGAAAGTTATAAATAGCGGAAACTACAAAATACTCAGCACTGAACTATAAAAATTAAAAAGGACACTAAATTACAAACATCATAGCCCTGGCCTATATAAATAATATAAATTAGATAAAATTAGGTCAAAAATTAGATCTAGGAGCGCCAGCTCACATATAATAGTTCAGAATTGTGGATTCACCTGATTTTGACTTTTATAGCTCATTTTGAATATCAATGTGAACATTTTACTCCTTTAATATTAGAAAGATATTAACTTCATTTATTTACGTTTAGCCCCAGAATAAATCCATCCATTACTAAGTGCTATCTACTATTTGTGTTCTATGCTTGACAAAGTCATAATATCTCTTGTTGTTATAAGTATACAAGGCAATTTTAGTGTTTGAAGGAACGCCTGTAATTTAGGTTATCTTATCTAATCTTTATATTATATAATACAGACGTTACTTTAAAAAAGAAGATGATTACGTCCTACACGTCATGCATCTAGTCATGCATGTTAACCAATTACTTTAATTCTGCCAAGTCACTGGTTTTCCTGGCTGGCTCAGGCAACCCATTCCATGTTCTAATAGCACTAGGGAAGAAGGAGCATTTTACAAATGTGTCCTAGCATATGGAACGATGAATGTGCCTTTACTTTTGTGTCTTTCTGAGTATTTTATTAGGTTTTGTTTTTGTATTTGAAGATTATGATTCAGTGTTTTATGAAGGCTTTCTAAATATAGTGATTTTACTAAAAGTGTTACTCTTGTCAAATGTGAATATTCGTTTGTTATAAATCTCATTGCTCTATTTTGTGTCTGTTCCAGTTTCTTAATATTTCTAGAGTTGAGGGGTCCCAAACAGAGGATGCATATTCTATTATTGGTCTAACCAAAGTTAAATAACATTTTAGCTTTAGTTTTTGCTATAATTGCTTTGATTTTTTTCATTTTCTGCGGCAGTATTTGTTTTCACTCTAATCTTCTATGAATGTAGAACTGATATCAATAGATCTGAGTGTTTGTGTGTTCTGTGTTGGGTGTTAATTGTATGTGTGCCGCTTCAATTGCAGGTCGCCTGGAAGACTTCAACAACTTACTGTTATCATTAGAACCAGCCCCTCACCCCTCTCCTGTTTTTATCTGTAAACTACAAACAAGCGCAGCGGTCAAGAAATGACAACCCGTGGGACTGCGCCATGAATTGACCCATGGACTGACCCTCCAGGTTTTATTGCCTAGCAGAGAATTTAGGAAAAACAGCAGTGCCAAACAGTCTGTGCTCACGGCGAAGACAGCTTTATGGACAGGAATGAAGAAACACAACTTGGCCAGATAAACAGGAAAGTCCTCCTGGAAAAAAAACAACAATTAACGGTTATATAAATATGTTGACTTTACTAAGAAAAAAAAAACATTACAAATACATTTTAATATTAAAACAAAAGTTTTAAAGTTCGTGTATATTTAAGTTATACTAATTGAACTTTGTACTCATTAGCTTGTTACAAAATAGTGCTTAAAGCAATTTTCTCATTTTGAAGAAATGATTGCAAATATCAGTAATGGTGCGAGGAATGAAAACAAAAGCCCTCCATCTTTTTAATTTTAATATTTAAAGTTATGGTACGATGAATACGCCTATCAATGTTAATGGTGAATTTTTTGGTTATAATAAGATAAGATAATTTTTATTGGTCCAATCAATTAGAAATTTATCTTGCAAGAGCTCGAATTACGCGCCATGGTAACTTCTGGTCTTCTCAAAGCAAACTCGTTTTGTTAAGTATTTCAACTTAAATCACATACAAAAGATTTTTTTTTTAAAGATTAAACTCTAATACAGTAATAAACAATTTTATACAAAAGGGAAACAATATATTTTCCTTCCTATATATAATTTCAAAAAAAGATAAGTTCACATTTCGCATGCATATTGGTAAATAATTTATAATTATTTTTTAGCAAAAATTAAACGATACTTTTTAGGTCTATTCATCCAAAACTGCACGTATGAGTTTGTGTGCCTCGAAATGTAAATTCGAAATTTAAATTAACCACAGTGGTCACAGTTAGTTTATTATCTTTTTTTCTATATGGCTATATATTATTTATTTATTGTCTATCATGAGAGTTACGATGACAAGAGAATTAAAAATTTCCCTATTCCTAGTTCCCAGAATGCGAGAGAATAGCTGACGTTATCCACGTTTAAACAAAAAAAAAACACTTTATATTCATCTCTTTATAAATAGTTCCCTCGGTGTTTACATTCTATACCTACACAGTACACTACTTCGCTATATATTTAAACTTTTATATGTCCAAATGTTGTAGCTTCTAGTTATCTAGAATACTATAACACATTGAACCGCGCACTCTACAATTATCTACCATTGCACATAAAGTGCGCATAGTTTAAAGGAGAAGATCAGCATAGAGCTGCCATGCAGAGAACATTGCTTCCTAATCTGGACAAAGCCCACAGAGGTAGAACAGAGCAAGCAAAGAGCAACTGGAGCAGATAACATGGCATTCCTACCGCTTTTGTGTGTGTGTGTGTTGTTCTTGTTCAGTTGACCGAGCAATAAATTAATTAAAGAGCGAGTCATTAGCCTGGTGTTTACTGCTTCCACAGATACACGCGAAGAAGGAAACCGAAGTGTTTTGTTATCCTTTACGTGTAGTCATTCTACTGTTTGCGACAACGAGTCCCAAAAATATGGTGGACTATTCAACATGGTGTAGCTTTGTACATATGATACATAGTCCAAGTAGCAAGTAGGCTAAGACGGGCTAACTGTATGACACACATACTCCAGAGATTCAATAAAAGGATTCTCAAAGTTTGCGACTTTTAAAATCTTCGCGTTCATTTATATCATCTGACGTCATTAGCGTATACAGGAGAGGAAGGGGGTGGGGAAATACCCCCCCCCCCGCTGCTTGACCAACACACCTCTCCCTTCAGGCGGGTGCGGGCGAATTTTGTAGCAATGAAACCATTTGTTTACAAAATATTTTACATATCTTAATAATATATCATATTATGGACCCGTAACTGTTGTCTCCCGTGTTGTTTTAGCCGCTTTGCAGCAGCACCAGAGTTTCCTCTCCGGGGCGCCATAAAGGGCCCATGCGTCTTGATCCCTCTCTCGACCTTGCTGATGTGATATATAGGCTACTAATAATTGATATATTTAAAACAAATGTCTATTCAGTGGAGGAGGAGAGGGATCTCTACAGTTTGGGAACACATTTGACATGTCTATATATGATATGCTACTCTGTTTTAAACCATTAATATTGTATTTTGCATCGTGCTCTAATCTCCAAGTCAATCATTAATAAATATAAGAGTGGTCAGGGCCACGTGGAACCGAGTGATATATTCAATACCCCCCCCCTGACAGTCCCTAACATTATTTTCATTGGAGGAGGGGGGTATATTTAGTTGAGAAATAACACAATTTGTGTATTATATAATGCATCTTATATAAGTTATTTGTGATATATTACATTCTTATATATTACATCCCCCCCCATGCCAAATCAATAAGAGTAAAATAAAAGAGAAAGAGGACTAGTACCTTCTCCTGTCCACAGAAAACTTTTAACCAGTCAAATATGGCGACAATTTTTATTTAATACCGCAGGTCAATAGATTCTAACATTTGTATTCTCTAGCATGAATATGTCTCTATTATTTCAACAACAAAAAAACTTTGTTTTTGGACAATTTAGAATTCATAAGAAATGAGTAAGTATAAGTGGAACAAATGAGTTTTGAACCTAAATACTTTTGTTTTCTAGCCGACATTTTCCAACTTTCTCGGAGTTTTTCAATGGTAGTGAAACTTTGGGCCTAGAACTCATTTTGAAGTGATGTATACAATGAACCCAAATAAAAAAAGTCTAAGGCCCTAGTTCATTTTGTCACTTCTCTCCTTTTTTTTATCCAGCGCTTTCCAAGAACAATTTTATCTTCTGTAACAATTTACCTTTTTTTTAAGCTGTGGGACGCATTTCGCTGATGTTGATTCGGTTTGTGTGTTTTGTTAGTTTCATCACAACTTTAATGTTGTATTTGTAACAAATTATCATAGCTTATCTTATCTTATAAAATATAGGCGTGATTTCAAAAAGGAAAATGATTACGTCCTACGCATATTAATTGTTTGTACAAATCTATTAGAATTGTATAGAGACTAAGAAATTATGTTCAATTTGTTATTTTCAGGTTTCATGTTAAGAAAGCATTGCTTTTCCTTTATGTTTAAACAATCAAATAATTCCGAAAAAGTTATAAAATTTTAAGATCTATTAGCCTGTGATGAATGTTATGTTAAAAAATGTCCGAATTCTTCTTCGTCGTGTGGATCTTACATCAACCTCAAAAGGCTCAAGAATACCAAATGATATAAGAGTACATTTGATCAAGTTGTATATATCTCTCACAAGTCTTAGCACAGCTTTTAAAGAGGGTGAGAGAAACGGTCTATCAAACGAAGTGAGGTGTGCATTATTTAATCACATTTCACGCTTCTGTAAAGCGAAAAGCCAAAAAATGTCTAAAAAAAAACTTTTTTCCTTTTCCTTTCCATCAAAGTGACGAGGTGATCCAGTGCCCGGTGTCGACGTGATCATTTCCAGTTTTCATGATTTACCTTTCATTAATTTTTTTTTTGTCGTAATTTCCACATCGCCATTGCAGACACACGAACCTAGTAGTCTTCAGCCAACTCCCAGCCATTAGGTACTGGTTTTGTTATTTTAGCCCTGGTCAACCTATTGTGGTGAATAGCTACGACATCCCCACTACTCAGTCCTAAGGAGTTGGTTAAAGTGCGTTTTTATTTTGGACCTGGATTTGTTAGCGAATTTATTCGTTTTAGACTTACTTGCTAATACCTTTGTGACTATGTCCATGTGTGTGTCTATGTAAGACTTAGTACCAATGAGAAGTTGGCAGGAGCTGTGCAGCTCTCTTTCATACCTACGCAAAAGCTTAACTCCAAGTGAAATAGATTTGCAGTGTATGTACAAACTAGTTGAGACAAAAAATGAATTCCCAACAACTAACTTTCTTTTTACTTTATCTGATGACTATCTAGATTAATGTTATTTCTATTTACTCATAGCACCTGAGGAAATAAGAGTTAAACTTCTGTTTTCATATTTCAAATAGAACATACCAATGGTCTTTCTGCTCGGCTATGTACTTCGAATTCACTATTCTAATATTAACATAAGATTTTGGATCCAAATATTTTCAAATTTAAAAGGAAACAAAAAGTTTTTTTAATCAGTTCCTCTTTTTTTATAAAGTTAACGGTGGTCTATAATTTCTTATTCTACAAAGTTCGTGTAATGCAGTGTTTCTAAACTTTTGCTGGTGCCCCCCCCCCCAAACGAGAATAATTTGTATGCGACCCCCCAACACACCATTAAGCTAACTGGGGACCTTGGGGAGTGATGTAGGCTCTCACAGTGAGGTCGAGAAATGCTTTAGAATGTCATGAAAAAGAAAAGACAGAACTATAAATAGTTATATTTTGCATTAATATTTACATTATGTTTAGATGTCAAATTTATATATTTAATAATCATTAAAGCTAATCTATTTTTTCTTTTTTTTTTAGAAATAGTGTTTCGTTAATAATTTGTATATTTTTTTCTGGATATAGGCCTCAGGTTCTTCTTGGTCTAGGAAAGCGCTGTAAGCTCTCTTAGTAGGGTCATGGCGGAGCCGAGGGGCCAAGCGTTTTCCTGCGTTCTGAGCTTCAGATCTCATTTTTCTCAAAGTAAGAAGTCAAATCAAGAAAAGTGAAAGTAAGAAAGGATGAGGCAAGACCGATATTGAAGTGTTTTTGATATAGAGCACACTATTCTTGCTAGTGTAGAAAAGTCGCAAATCGAATGAATTTTATTAAAACACAGAGAATAAGAGCAACTATGCTTCTAATAGATGTGATCATCCCAAAACCATCTATGTGTTAAATAAAACGACTTGCTGCGGACTTTAAAAAAAATATATTTTTCACACAAAAGTTGTCAGTGTACAACAAATGCCTTCTTTAAAAAGTTTTGAGTCTATATTATTGCAGACGCTTCACGCGAAAACGAATAGATTTTAAAATGTCCTTAATAAAATATTTTTATCTGTTAAACATTGGTAATATTGTCATTTTACTTGGTTAATAATCAAGCATCTTTGATAACTACAACGAAAATACTCCTTTTTTTTAAACAAGAACTTGACCGAACTGTTTCACCTCCCCTTTTTGTTAAAGTATTTGTCAGGACGTCATATCCATGTTATGAGTCTCTCCACAGTTTGAGAAACGCTGCAATAAGGTGAAGTTTTAATTTTTCACATAAATGTAGTTCATTTTTTATCCAATATAATCATTATAAGCATTCAAAAAATCTTTATTCGGAATTAAGGACCTTTCATGTAAACGAATGATTTTGTTCATACAGGAGCAAATTTTAAGTGGGAATCTTTTTAACCTGAAAATACTTTCCTTCTTAAAAAAAGAATCAATTTTCTTTTAATTACCGGTATTCGTTGTTTGTTTTTTTTTGTATCTAAGTTTTATTTTAGTACAACTAAATAAAAGTTATTAAGGTATCAATTCAGTATGTAGGCCCTTATATACAGACGTAGGCCCCCACACACTGATAAATAAACTAATCTGCTCATAGAATAACGAACCATACAACGAACTGCTAACGGAACAACGCCTAGAGCCAGGAAGGTAACAACGGATAACACAAACATTCTCGAAAGGACCCAGCTCATGTTTTAGACAGGAATTCTAAATCACAAAAAGGATCGTGTGTTATCAACTACTTTAAGGTCTGTTGTAGTGCAAGTATTGGGCAATAAGTCTTTATAACAAAATATATGGATAGGTAGCTTTACAATCTTGTAAGGGCTATTCACTCACTTCCGAGAAATGCAGTCTGTCTCACAGTCAACTTCCTCCCCCCCCCCCCTTCCCAAGCACTACAGAAGAAGCCTCAACTAATCTGACTTATCTGGTCTAATTGTCTCATCCGTGTGTGAGCGTGCTTGCCCGCAGAAACTTAATAATTATCTTTGGTTGGAGAAACTTGGCATGAACATCTACTTGCATGAACTGAGGCCAGAACTACAAATAATTCAAACGTTAGATCACCCAAGTTTCACAGAATAGGTCAGATCTGGTTAGTCACTGTGTTTGGGAGGGTCATAATGTCACACAGGAGGCAGAATAAATATTTAACCAAAGAAAACGAAACAGACGAAATAATCCCAACATTTTGTTTTTTATTTATTTAAATTAACATTGAAATGTGCCCTTGTTAATGAAACAAAATATTTGCTTGATTAGTCTCTGCATTTGGCAATATTCATTATTTTACTGGGTTATAGAAAGAATAAAAAAAAAAGGTGTACAAAGGATAGGAAGTCAAACAAGAGGAATAACTGAGCTAGGTAAGAGTACACACGTTTAGCCAGTTTTTAAAAAACAACAAAGAGCTTTAGACGCTACATGTAATACAAAATAAAAATAAAAATTGATTTGATTGTGTGCTGTCCTTGAAAGACAAATAAAAACCACCTTATACTAAACCTAAAATACTTTTTACTGAAACAAATTATAAGGAAGTCATCGAATAAAATAGCTCGTGCTACCACTTATGATAACAGGGACATTGTAATAGTATCGGTTCTTTCATCTTTTAATGTCTCTCCTTGGCAGGCGAAAGAAGTTCACAATTTAAAAATCAGTTTTAGAAATTTATTAAGATTTCTAATTTTCTATGTATTTGTTGCATTTTAGTTTACACAATGTGGGCATTCCCGTAGATAGCTACATTTGAAGGTGCAACTTCTTTAAAGGGTTGGCAACATTTGACGTTGAAACTACTGTAAGGGGTTGGATACATTTGAAGGTATCACTTCTGTAAGGGGTTAGCTTAGTATGAAGGAGCCACTTATCTTAGGGGTTGGATACATTTGAAGGTATCACTTCTGTAAGGGGTTGGATACACTTGAAGGTATCACTTCTGTAAGGGGTAAGCTTAGTATGAAGGTGCCACTTATCTTAGGGGTTGACTACATTGGAATGTGACACTTCCTTATGGAGGTGGTGGTTACCCTTGAAGGTGCCACTGTTTGAGAGTGTGGTTACACCTAAAGGTTCCACTTCTGTAAGGGTTCGGCTACACTTTTAGGAGACAATTCTGTAAGAGGTTGGCTACAATGAGTTGACTCTTCAAATGAGAAAAAACAAACTAAAGAAATAGAACTAGTATTTATGAACTAGAGACAAGAAAAACAACATTTCTTTTTTTGTTTGCAAGGCGTCTTTCTATCCACCCAGTTTTAATGAGTTTCTCAAAATGAAAGCGATGCAACTAAAACTATTTATAGATGTGTATTGTTAAAACCACTGGATCCTAACGTTGACTGACTGGCTGGGTGTAGACATACACTACAATATATAGAAGCTCGCTATCTTTTCAATTTTATTTTATCGAATTGGTTTCCCTACACAGGACCATCAACGTGCTTGTCATTAAGTACTTTGAGCCAGTTCAATCGTTTATCTTGGTTAGCGTCTATCAATGCATTGAAGCAACCAATCAACCAGAATGTTCACATTGGATACTAATACATGTACTACTACTCTGTATTATCCATAGAGAGAATGTACTTCTATGTAGCGTATAGGAAGCCAAGTCCTCTACCTTTACTTCCAAACACCATTTCTCGAACAAGAATTGTTTCTATGTAGGGGGATTAAAAAGAAGAAAAAAATATGATACATATTTCTGAAAAAAAAAAAACAGACGGAGACAGTTAAAATAAGGCATTACATATGTTTTACTTTACATCTACATGTCTAGTTCTTAATCCACATAGTAAAATTATATAGTCTTAACAAACAAAAATATTTTGTGGGCAATTGTTTTTTTGGACCTTTGCATATAAACTGATAGGAACAACTGAGGACAGTTGTATTTTAATCTCCGCTGTATAGAGTAATATACCTTCAAGAATTATCTATGAAACTGATTGACTAGACCTTGAAATAGTGTACAATACTGTACAATACTGAACAATATACAAAAATGATTTCAAACGAAGCATTGTGAGGTCGTGTATGTATTATGGGACCATACGTCCGTGTGACATTTTAATAACCTGTTTTTTTTATTTGTTGTTTTTTGTTTTGTTTTGTTTTGTTATGTTTGTTGACAACTGCCAAATTCTTTCAAATGTGCTTGTACGTGTGTCCGCGTCACTATTGGCATGTGTGTAAGTGTGTACGTGTGTAGACTGTCTTCATTTAGAGAAAATACGTAACACTTTGTCATCTGCTGTCCATTAGTTTGTTTATTGGACCGAAGTTTTTTCTGTATAAATTTGATAACGAGAAACTAGAACGTGTAAAATAATCGTAAAAACAGAATGTTTCCTTTGCGTATGAGCGAGTTATTAACTTCATTCGACTTTTAACACCAAATACATTTTAAACTTATTTTTACATCTAGAGTATAGAGTGGCTTAAAACACATTGTCGATTTGGTTTGGAAAACGTAATAGACTCCAGACCACTCCCATTAGCAGGGAAGAAGGAACACAATTTTACGACTTTTTTGACACCTTTCACCCTTTGGTCACATGATCTCACCTCCTCCCACCCTCAGCCCCTACCTTGATGTTGCATATGTCTACACACCAGCAGCATTGGTTTTAAGCTTTATATTTGAATGGCCTAAAAGTCATAGCATAGCATTTGTTGTATTGACCATCTCGATCATGGTCTAGATGTTATAATAAAAATAAATTTATAATTATATATATAATAATATATAATTCCCGCTTCAGTTTAAATATCCTTACTACTTTCATGAGCACTTTCTTATGTCATTATTTTTGACAAATGGCAACAATTTCTCAAAAATGTAATGTTGTTTATTTAAAGTATTCTATCTGTTATACTTGTATTCTTCCATTTTTTTGGTGGATACAGAAAATACAATCTGACTTTCTTTTAAGGAAATCTCTAATTTATTGGAATGAAAAAATAATTAATTAAAAAATGTGTGTAGTCATAGGAATACGTTAGCGAAAGGAAAGCTGGAGATGTTTCCAGATATCATGTTATTGACACCACAATTGAAACCATTCCACATGTATATGACCAGGTAACCAGTGTAATTTACTCTACAAGCAGTAAAGGTTAAGAATGGAAATAACTGCGTTACTTTCGGTGTTTATAAAGGTATGCTGGCCCCCCTCCCAAACCTTAGCCATCCAGGTCACTTACACACCGAGACTTTTCAACCTTTTGTCAGAATGACCCAGATCCAATAATTTGAACACGGAAATAATACGCTAGTACGCAGTTGTTAACAGGTTCTGTTTATTATTTTTTTTACTACAAAGCTTATATCGACTCACTCTGTCTATCTATCTGTTTGTCTGTCTATTAGTCTGTCTGTCTGGTAAAAAGTTTGTACACGTTATCTCTCCCACACATATTCTTGGATCAAGTTGATACCTTGCACAATTATTCATTGGCATAGAGAAGACAGGAATCAATAAGGAAAATTAATTAATTAGTCAATTAATTACTGGTAATCAATTAATCCTTCATTATTCACATATACATCTAAATTTGTAGGGTTTCATCCCCTTAGAATATCGAAAACATTATTTTTCCGACACCAATTCTTGGGAGAAATTAAAATTTAAACAATTATTTATTTTACCTAACGAAACATGAATCAATTAAAAAATTAACCAGATAGTCAATTAATTATTGATAATTAATTATTTTGTTTGATATCATATATCAGGGAAATAACAACTACATTACTGAGAGATATAGTTGTAAGTGTGAAATTTTTCCCCCTAGACAAGCTTTGTTTTTTTTTAAAGGATTTTTAAAATATTATGCTTATTTAAGAAATTTTTTTAATAGTGCATAATAAATAGTCATATATTCTAACTACCCATAAATACCGTGTGGTATGCGCTCTGGGCTGTCGTCTTGATGGTCCCAGGTTTGAACACTGTCCACCGTCCCGCAGGAGGTTTTGGCTGGGATGTGGTCATCTTCCATTTTGAAGGAACATCCCCAACGTAAAAGAAATGAATGTGCATTAAGATGATAGACTAGTCACAGCAATGTGACTGCACGAAGTTAGCTGATAGACTAGTCACAGCAGTGTGACTGCACGAAGTTAGCTGATAGACTAGTCACAGCAGTGGAACTGCAAGAAGTTAGCTGATAGACTAGTCACAGCAGTGTGACTGCACGAAGTTAGCTACTAGTCACAGCAGTGTGACTGCACGAGGTTAGCTGATAGACTAGTCACAGCAGTGGAACTACACGAAGTTAGCTGATAGACTAGACACAGCAGTGTGACTGCACGAAGTTAGCTGATAGACTAGCCACAGCAGTGTGACTGCACGAAGTTAGCTGATAGACTAGACACAGCAGTGTGACTGCACGAAGTTAGCTGATAGACTAGCCACAGCAGTGTGACTGCACGAAGTTAGCTGATAGACTAGCCACAGCAGTGTGACTGCACGAAGTTAGCTGATAGACTAGCCACAGCAGTGTGACTGCACGAAGTTAGCTGATAGACTAGACACAGCAGTGTGACTGCACGAAGTTAGCTGATAGACTAGCCACAGCAGTGTGACTGCACGAAGTTAGCTGATAGACTAGCCACAGCAGTGTGACTGCACGAAGTTAGCTGATAGACTAGCCACAGCAGTGTGACTGCACGAAGTTAGCTGATAGACTAGTCACAGCAGTGTGACTGCACGAAGTTAGCTGATAGACTAGCCACAGCAGTGGAACTGCACGAAGTTAGCAACTAGTCACAGCAGTGGAACTGCACGAAGTTAGCTGATAGACTAGTCACAGCAGTGTGACTGCACGAAGTTAGCTGATAGACTAGCCACAGCAGTGTGACTGCACGAAGTTAGCTGATAGACTAGCCACAGCAGTGTGACTGCACGAAGTTAGCTGATAGACTAGCCACAGCAGTGTGACTGCACGAAGTTAGCTGATAGACTAGCCACAGCAGTGTGACTGCACGAAGTTAGCTGATAGACTAGCCACAGCAGTGTGACTGCACGAAGTTAGCTGATAGACTAGACACAGCAGTGTGACTGCACGAAGTTAGCTGATAGACTAGCCACAGCAGTGTGACTGCACGAAGTTAGCTGATAGACTAGACACAGCAGTGTGACTGCACGAAGTTAGCTGATAGACTAGCCACAGCAGTGTGACTGCACGAAGTTAGCTGATAGACTAGCCACAGCAGTGTGACTGCACGAAGTTAGCTGATAGACTAGCCACAGCAGTGTGACTGCACGAAGTTAGCTGATAGACTAGTCACAGCAGTGTGACTGCACGAAGTTAGCTGATAGACTAGCCACAGCAGTGGAACTGCACGAAGTTAGCTGATAGACTAGCCACAGCAGTGTGACTGCACGAAGTTAGCTGATAGACTAGACACAGCAGTGTGACTGCACGAAGTTAGCTGATAGACTAGCCACAGCAGTGTGACTGCACGAAGTTAGCTGATAGACTAGCCACAGCAGTGTGACTGCACGAAGTTAGCTGATAGACTAGTCACAGCAGCGGAACTGCACGAAGTTAGCTGATAGACTAGTCACAGCAATGTGACTGCACGAAGTTAGCTGATAGACTGGTCACAGCAGTGTGACTGCACGAAGTTAGCTGATAGACTAGTCACAGCAGTGGAACTGCACGAAGTTAGCTGATAGACTAGTCACAGCAGTGTGACTGCACTAAGTTAGCTGATAGACTAGTCACAGCAGTGTGACTGCACGAAGTTAGCTGATAGACTAGTCACAGCAGTGGAACTGTACGAAGTTAGCTGATAGACTAGTCACAGCAGTGTGCCTGCACGAAGTTAGCTGATAGACTAGTCACAGCAGTGGAACTGCACGAAGTTAGCTGATAGACTAGTCACAGCAGTGTGACTGCACGAAGTTAGCAACTAGTCACAGCAGTGTGACTGCACGAAGTTAGCTGATAGACTAATCACAGCAGTGTGACTGCACGAAGTTAGCTGATAGACTGGTCACAGCAGTGGAACTGCACGAAGTTAGCTGATAGACTAGCCACAGCAGTGTGACTGCACGAAGTTAGCTGATAGACTAGACACAGCAGTGTGACTGCACGAAGTTAGCTGATAGACTAGCCACAGCAGTGTGACTGCACGAAGTTAGCTGATAGACTAGCCACAGCAGTGTGACTGCACGAAGTTAGCTGATAGACTAGTCACAGCAGCGGAACTGCACGAAGTTAGCTGATAGACTAGTCACAGCAATGTGACTGCACGAAGTTAGCTGATAGACTGGTCACAGCAGTGTGACTGCACGAAGTTAGCTGATAGACTAGTCACAGCAGTGGAACTGCACGAAGTTAGCTGATAGACTAGTCACAGCAGTGTGACTGCACGAAGTTAGCTGATAGACTAGTCACAGCAGTGGAACTGCACGAAGTTAGCTGATAGACTTGTCACAGCAGTGTGACTGCACGAAGTTAGCAACTAGTCACAGCAGTGTGACTGCACGAAGTTAGCTGATAGACTAGTCACAGCAGTGTGACTGCACGAAGTTAGCTGATAGACTAGTCACAGCAGTGTGACTGCACGAAGTTAGCTGATAAACTAGTCACAGCAGCGGAACTGCACGAAGTTAGCTGATAGACTAGTCACAGCAGTGTGACTACACGAAGTTAGCTGATAGACTAGTCACAGCAGTGGAACTGCACGAAGTTAGCTGATAGACTAGTCACACCAGTGTGACTGCACGAAGTTAGCAACTAGTCACAGCAGTGTGACTGCACGAAGTTAGCTGATAGACTAGTCACAGCAGTGTGACTGCACGAAGTTAGCTGATAGACTAGTCACAGCAGTGTGACTGCACGAAGTTAGCTGATAGACTAGCCACAGCAGTGTGACCACGAAGTTAGCTGATAGACTAGCCACAGCAGTGTGACTGCACGAAGTTAGCTGATAGACTAGCCACAGCAGTGTGACTGCACGAAGTTAGCTGATAGACAACTTGTTCAACTGCCCACGCTTTTTTTTTTTGTTTCAGTTTTCCTACGACTTTGAAGTTGTAAAGAGTCAAAAAGATGAATCGGGGAATGGCTAAATAAGTGAAGGATCAAAATGCTTAACGATATGAGGATTTCCTAAGAAAAGTTTTTAAAAATGCTTATTCTCTCTCTCTGTGTGTGTGTGTGTGTATGTGTGTGTGTGTGTTGTGTGTGATACAGTTTTGTGGAAAAAAGCGTCAGAAGTTGTCAAACCTTTCTAGGGTACCAGAAGAAGAAGTAGAAGATCAAAAACTTATTTTTAAAGGTCTCCTCTTTCAGACTTCACATTTAATTTTCAGAGGTTCCGTAAAAAGATTTCTACTTTAATGTCATTAGTTTCCTGACTAACCCAGATGGCTTGCTTGAATAGTAGCTCCATAAAAAGAAAGGTCAACTTGGAAAGTAAAAAAAATAGAAATATTACGAGGCAACGAGGAGCATCAAATAAAAAAGTATTTTAAAAAACAATTACAGAATTTTTTCAATCTCAAGAAAGTCCTCAATGTGGTATGAGTTTGATACGTCCAAACGTTAAAGGTCTTCTCTAGTTGAAGAACTACCTGGATTGATATCATAAACCATTTGTTGACCTACTGTACTAAACAAAGGTATCCTTCAAGTCTCCTAGACTTTCAACAAAAATAATCTAAAATATTTTGATAAGTCTTTTTTTTTAGTTGTGTGTTCATTTAATCGTCGTGACATTAATTAGATAAAACAATTCAACTTGTTTTCCTTTTAACCTTCTTATCTGGCCCTTTTATCTATTATTAGCTGTTGTGACCAGAAACCAATCAAAATGTTACATTTAATGTCGTTCCCTAGTATAATTATTTATTGAAATTTCATTGGCTATTGGTGTGATCTATCGTTTAAATTTAGAATTTTTGGGACTTATAAGTATAGCCCGATTGTTAAAATCTCTGTCCAGTAGGGCCGGCAAGAGATAGCGATAGCTCGGGTAAAAAATTGGTTTCCGTTGGTCTAGATTTTAAACGCACCAGATCTAGGTTTTGCGGATACGCTAAACTATTGCTGGTCCGACTAATTTCATTTCTAGTTGCAGTTATTTATTGAAAAAAAATGTTTCGTTTGGTGCATACTTAATGAGTATACTATGTTATAATTATCAATTCACGAGTTACATGCATTCAGAACTGACGAGACGACTTTGAACTATACAAGTTGTAACTAGATCTAACTGCTAAATGAACAAAATAATTGGTGCATATTTTAATGGCTCACATTGGCTCCAGATAAACTTAAGACACGGTGTCTTATTGGCCAGGTTTATTTTTCTACGACTATGGCAGCACAAGGAACGATAATTAAGAAGTAACCATTAACGAGCAGTGCTTCTCCCTGCTATCGTTTGCTGTCATTTTACCAGAGAGTACCTAAACAAGGGCACTAACTCACTCGCAAGGGGCGACTTCTATCGGGCGATGAGACATCTCAGACACAGAAATCTGGCGTTTGTCTTGATACGCCTTTATCGTATTATACCAGTCACTGTAGAGTAGTATAAAGGAAAGGGCGGGGGGCCGATGGAGAGTAGGAGTGTTCATATTAAGATTCAAGTCTTGAGCCATACGCATGTCTCAGGGCACAACAAGCGACTTGCCAAGTTTGCGGTTGCTATTTCCTCTCCTGTATTCTCTATAAGAACTAGGCTAATCAATTAGTAACAGACATTCATGCCACCCTCTAAAATTGTGTTGTTCGGACACCTGCCTGTAGGACTTTTAACTTCTAGTGCATTTACAATAGTGACTGAAAAGCTGAGACAATATTCACTTCTGGTAAACATTATACAACAAACTTGTTTACTGTTCGTTTATTTCGTGGATATGTAAACTATCGATTCTTGGAGTTCACCTGTTCATTTGTTGTGTTCTGAAAACAAGTCATTGGAATCCCGTGTTTTAATTAGATGTTCATAATGACTTTGGTGACATTACACATATTTTCATTACGGAAAACACTATGCCATTTCTGAAAGACAATTAGTATTAAAATAATTTCTGGAGTTCAATCAATTACTGGCCAATCAATAAAGAAGATATATTCTGAAGTCGAAAACCTTATCACTCAATAACATTTCAGAAAATTGACTAATTTATGAAGAAATTGTTTCATCGACAGTATGCAAGTATTCTTCATCATGTAGTAATAGTTCACACTGAGTACAATTGTTGAGGATTGAGTTAGCCTAAAATAGTGTCTTGGATTTCTGCGATCAAGTCATATATTGATTACACATGATTAACAAGCAAATAAAAGACAACCGAATTTCGGCCATGCAAACTTTGACAGCAGACATTTCAAACAGTTTCAATAAAGCACAAAATTGTTGTCCACTCCTAAACATGGGTCAGTTTAGTCAATACGGGGCCGACTGGCACCGTGAACATGTTAATGGAATATCCGATGATGATTCTCACATCCAAATGTTACGTCAAAACTGTCTAGGTCGCAGAGATTCGACCCGTTCCAGAATCAGACGTCCAATGAATGCATTCATGGTTTGGGCCAAAGTCGAGAGGAAACGTCTAGCCGGAGAAAATCCTGACATTCACAATGCGGAACTCAGTAAAATATTAGGTGAGTCATGACAAATCTTAGACGCCTTTATTAGCATAGGTAGTTAATATACTAATCAATTCATGCACAAATTGTAAGACAAATGTCTTTCAGGATAATAAAGATTATTATTAGTAGTAGTAGTACGAACGTAATTTATGCTTCGCCATTATATATTAAGAAAACCCAAAATAACTTTCGGAATTTAAATAAAAATATGGTTTGTAAGGTGGTATTATGATGTGTGTAGGGTAAGATTATGAGACTAGTAGAAATAGATGTTAAGGGGGAAAATAATACAGTTATGGCCCTCTATAGATCTACTCTTCATAACATTAGATCCTAACATGAGACTGCAATAAGAAAATAATATGACAAGTACCACTTTTAATTAACTTTTGTTATGGCTACATTTCAAATAAAACATTCTTTCATTGTTCATTGGGCCTGACAGTTGTTGAGTTTACTTGTTTTCCAAGAATAAGCGCTCTTGGAAAACATGTATTAAATTTAAAGAATCTATTTCAATTAGATTCTCTCTTGAATCTTGAAATAAATACAGTTATTCTAATATCATATTTTTAAATTGACACTGGTGTTAATACAAATGTAGTTATGAAAAAGATTCTTTTTCTTTCACTTCATTAAAAATCCACATTATAATATCATTCAGGTCATTCTGTTTTTTTACTTTTGTAAATAACAAAATGAATTTTCGTTGAAATGTCTTTCTTCTTCATGCCTTTCTATTTGATCTGCTTTGTTCTTTTTTTTTCTGATAGAAACCTCTTTACAAATCTTAGGAAACTGTTATATTTTGAGTTTGCTTAATTATGAGAATGAAGGGAAATACTGTATTAGCCAGGGATATAGATGCATGACGCGTAGGACGTAATTATCTTTTTTTTTTGAAGTAACGTCTGTATTTTATAAGATAAGATAAAATATAAGAAGTTTGTGTTAAAATATAACGTTGAAATTATTTTTTAAATAGGAATTCAGCTCCTGTTCAGGTGTTTACTTTGTAATAATGTATTCGTATATAATGTTTTCAAGACCTATAAAAAGTAAATCATTATTTAAATATACTTTGATTTAAAATGTTTCTCCTTTCGAGAGTGAAAGTATATGCGTTGATTGTCCAGTCTTGTATTCTCGTATGCAACCAGTAGAAGAGTGTGGGTGAAATAGGAGGGGGAGTATCTACTTCATCCAAACGGAATGGTTGTGGGCGATGACATCAAATCCATGATCTTATTTGAACTTTGAATACTAGAGCTCATAAACCTTTGACCTTTTACATTTGCATTTTATTTTTAATTCCAGACGACCTACCAACAATAAGCTTTTAATATGGCGTCCTTGACTTGTCTATTTGTTTATAATCTCTCCCGATCGTCCTTTTTGAAACTTACGTTGTTCACATTTATTCACATCGTTTTGTCTTCTTGTTCTATGAATTGTAATTGCTCAACCCAGAACTCAAACGGGAGCTTACAAATCGAAGTGTTGGGATTTTCCTACATGCCGAAAAAACTATAAATAACCGAGTTTCTTGCGTATCCGGTGTAGAAAATAGAGAAAGTGTTGATAAGCTAGTTTTTTTTAAAGGTATCGGAGATTTTCATACATGGCGGAAAAACTATAAATAGCTTGCAATTTGGTGTATCCCTGTGTAGAAAATAAAGGAAGTGTTGATAGGCTTTGTTTTTGAAAAGGTTTATGAGAATTTCTGTGCACATTTTAGCACTGCAGAATGAAATGTTCTAAGCTCCTCAGTTGTAGCACAAAATAAATTAAATATGGAAGAAGCATTAGACCTTCAGTCTATGACGTAAACCTTATTAAATAAAAAAAAATAATGAGCGACTAACCTAATAAAGGTTATTGGATAGGAAGATCAACGTCCGGGCATAGAGTATTGCTTCAGTTATAGCTCAATTCTTTTTTTTTATTTAGGTCTAGATGGCATCAATGAATTCTTGACATTGTTAAGTTTATCGAGAAAATCTTTAATAATAAAAAGCAGATTATTGTGATTAACCTTTTGTGTGGAAATCCCCAAAATGGCACACATGATTTGAGAAGATCATAACTTTTGTTACAAGGCTTATATCAAATCTCTCTGTCTGTCTGGTAAAAAGTTTGTACGCGTTATTTCTCCACACCCAAACTCGGATCAAGTTAAAATTTCGCACAATTATTTCTTGTACCTGACCAAAAAAATAAATAAATTATTAGTTCATTAACTCTTGGTACTTAATTTTCTGGTATCGAACAAGGGACGAAATTGTTCTTGACAAGTGTGGTGGTATAAGTTAAATTAATCCATTCGTGGAGGCTTGAGCTCTCGATTTCGAATTCAAGTCGTACACATTTTTTAAAAATCCATTTAAAAGCGATCACGATAACATTCACACAGATACGCTCTTCTCTCCCCCGCCCCTTTCCCCTACTGGTTCTGATATGTGAAAGCTAAAACTATGAAGATATGCAAAATAAAAACTATTGCTCGGAATATTTCTAATCGCATAGATTTATTGTTACTAGTATTGATCTATTACAAATTTAATTACATGACTGATCGGAGACTAATCCAAACTAATTAATACAATTACACTGAATATAAGCTTTAAATTACATGACTGATCGGAGACTAATCCAAACTAATTAATACAATTACACTGAATATAAGCTTTTAATTACATGACTGATCGGAGACTAATCCAAACTAATTATTACAATTACACTGAATATAAGCTTTAAATTACATGACTGATCGGAGACTAATCCAAACTAATTAATACAATTACACTGAAAGTATTTGTTCAACCAACACAGAAACTTTCTCCCAGATACTCCCCCCCCCCCCCCCCTTTTTCCCAACTGATCGACACAAGGGATTGGACCATAGCAACGAGCAGATTAAAAACATGAAATTGAGTAAAACAAAAATAATTGGTAAAAATATTTTCAATGGCACAGATTTATTATCTTTAGTCTAGGTCCATTACAATTAAATTAATCATTAATTATATGATTGATTCGAAATAATTGATACAATTACACGTAATATAAGTTTTGTTTAAAAAAATACTTTGACATTAATGGTTCATTACAGGATTCCGGATTTCCTAATAGGAAGAGAACACACTGTAATAGCCTAATAAATGGCCCGAAATCAACAATAATAATAGTAAACTCGGATCAGTCTTAGGCCCACTACTGTTTCTAATTTACATAAATGATCTACCAAATTCCATTAGTTCAGAAACAAAAGTCAGATTATTTGCAATCATAGCATAATATATATAGAACAAT
This sequence comes from Biomphalaria sudanica, assembly GCA_036873155.1. NCBI lineage: Eukaryota > Metazoa > Mollusca > Gastropoda > Planorbidae > Biomphalaria > Biomphalaria sudanica. Next base: position 2,963,585 of record JAZGLO010006698.1, read on the forward strand.
ACAAACAACATAAGATACTGAAATTTTACAAAAAGAAATAGAAGAATTAGAGAAATTGGAATCAAATTGGAGCATGTCTTTCCACCCAGAAAAATGCCAGATATTAAGAGTAACAAAAAAACTAAAACAAATAAAAACTATTTACTTTATTCTTGGTAAACCAGTCATACAGACTAAAAACTCAAAATATCTAGGTGTAATAATAAATGTAGAGTTATCATGGAATCGCAATATTGATGAAAATATTTTAAAAAATCAAGCAAAACGTTAGGGTTTAATAAAAAAAAACTACAAATCAAACAAGAACATAAAACTAAAATGCTATTTAACTTTAGTTAGGCCAATATTAGAATATGCATCCTCTGTTTGGGATCCCTCTAAGAAAACATAAAGAAACTAGAACAAATAATAAAAAAAATAGAGCAGTGAGATTCATAACAAACGAATATTTCAATTTGATTAGAGTAACATCATTAGTAAAATCACTAAACTCAGAGACACTCCAGGACAGAAGAATAAAAAAAAAAAGTAGCTATAGTACATAAAACACTAAACCATAATTTACAAATAGAAAAGCAAAACCTAATGAAATACTCAGAAAGACACAAAGATAGAGACACATTTCTTATTCCATATGCTAGAACGAATTCGTACAACTGCTCCTTCTTCCCAAGTTGCATTAGAGAATGGAATGAGTTGCCTGAATCAGCCAGGATGACCAACGACTGAGCAGAGTTTAAAAGTCATTGATTAACAAGCATAACTAGATTGACACATGACATGCGTAGGACGTAATTATCTTCTTTTTTTGTCAAGTAACGTCTTATATATATAAGATAAGAAGATAAGCAAATAAAGGTATTTTTTATACTTATGATTTGTCTTTTGTATTGTGGCGATGTATAATAATACTAATGACGATATCTTCTAATCCAAAGATTAAGATTAAGTGCAGTGTTTCACATGACTACGCAAACCATTTGCGACCTGCCTATGTTTTCACATCTGATGCATACAAAGTTGTTGTCTGACGGGGGTCTATGGTGATGTAATTTGAAATAAAATAGTCTACTAAATAAAAAACGATGCTTCGCTTTCAATTGTTGTACATTGCGAATATTGCGTACCGATGAGGCTTGCTAAAATTAAAAATATAGGCCCTAACTAACACAAAATATGTTTAGCACCTTTAGATTGTAACATAAATATATATAATAAAGTATATCATCTATTAGACACTCACGGCAGTTTTATAACATATACCTTATTTGAAACTAGATTGAATGGTGTTCAGTAAATAAATATACAGCAAATAATAATAATAATAATAATAATAATAACAAAATATTACAAAATTAAAACTTGTACAGTAAGTATAATGTGTCAAAGCAGCCTAAGTTCACAAGTGTAACAACTTGGCAAAATCGTTTGATTGGTGAAAACTAAGTAAACAATGATAAAATTGAATAAGTTTAACGCAAAAGGACCGAAAAAAAAAGATAACTTGATCTGATCAAATTAATCGTCAAAACAAACAAAAAATGTTACATGTGTCCAACTAAAAAAAATAAAAATTACAGTGACTGATATTTTCGCTAAACATTTTCAGACACTAAATTGACATAAATGATGAATTCCAGGTTACTAGCACAGAAAGTTCGTTTGTCAAGATTGAACTATTTGTTTGTTTCAAGTGTCAATTTAGTCAATGATTGGGTTGATTTTTCTAGTCCCAAATCCCTTAAATCAAAAAACAAAATGGTTATTCCCGACAGAGCAAATTCTTTTTTGCTGTCTTCTCTAGACAAATTACAAAATCATCATCATGTCCCTTTAGCTTGCATCGTAGGGCTGCTGCGATGGTTCGCGTAACTAAATCAGCTGTCCTTAGCAGATTATCAAGAGAGAGAAGGTCCAGTATTCACATTGTCCAGCCAGCTTTTCTTTGGACGACTGGATCTCTCTCCACCATACCTTGAAGGATGATTGCCTCGTCGTTGCTTCTGTATGATATATTATCATAGGATGTGTACTGAACAGAATAAGATATACCGTGAAAAATGCTCAGACAGCTGTTACAGTGAATATAATGCAAACAAATGAACTATCGATCTAGATTTTGATAACTCTTTTTTTTTTTTTTCTGTACCTCCAACTAGCAGCGAAGAGAGCAAGCAACACTCGCAAACATATTGAATGTTTGAGATCCACTGTTTGTGTATCAAATGATTCAGTTATTCCCCTTTTGTGTACAAACCTATCATTTCTGGTTTTTCCCGCTAGGAGTTACATTATTATCTTTTGTACGATAAAAGCAGATGTTGAAGTACATGTCACATTTGTACTTCGTTTCCTAGTCTCTCTGAAAACTGTCATAAAAATGATGTAGATCCTATATACTGTTGTAAAAAATGTTTTAACTAAGTTAAGGTAAAAGTAAATAAATTCTAAAGCATTGATGTCTTTATGACATGACTTACTTTACTTACCAGAGAGACTCACTAGACAGACTTTCACTTACAAAACAGACAGATGTGCATATTTTTCAGTCACTTTCATACATCTTATTTAACCAACTTCTTGTCTTGTATCCTGCTACTAAATCTATAACATAAAACCATTTTCAAAACAGCGTTTAATTTAATTTTTGTTTAAAGATTTAAACACCTTCATTTAACAAGCGACTGCTAATTTCTAAAGAACTTCAATTGGCTTGTAACCTAAGTTAGTAGACCAGAGAGCCCAATGCAATAAGCGAGTAGATTACATTGTTGAGCTAGCCTAAGTAGAATAGACCAGTAGATTTTGCTCTACTTATGTTTTCAAAATGTTAATTTTTAAAAAATAATTTTTTGAAACCATTTTTACTTTATAGTAAATGTCACAATATAAGGCTAGAATACACTAACAAACATTATATATATTATACTTCATGTTTGTGTAATTCTATTGGTCCTGTAAAATGCCTTCAAATATCCCCCCCCCCCTTTTTTCATTTTCGGCAAATAACCTTTGTACCTTTCATTAACTCATTCAATCGACATGTTAACAACACACATCAACGGGTTTGTCACTAGGCTACATTTGTCTACAATAACATGGCTGAGCAGTCAAAACAAGGACATTTACTATCCAACTCCTTCTACATTGACTTTTCCTCTCCGACACGTATTTGTGGCTTGACCATGACTCCTGGCACTATATCGACAGTGATCCAAATATGTTTAGCATCACATTGGATGACTGCCTGATCGTGTTTTGGACTGCTGTCATTATAGTCCAGAGTTTGAACTCAAGTGTCTTCATGTCCTGCTAGAAGTTTGGGCCTAGTGCCTTGAGAGCATGGAAAGGGTTGCAGCAATCAGTCAACGACTTAGCCCCAAATATGTAAAACAAAACATTTGGAACATCAAGAAAAAACTACAATCTATCATTGAGGTTTTTTTTTAATTCTGACAGAATTTTGAAGAATCGGTATAAAGAAACAATGTGATGTATGAAGCAGTAGACAGACTCAACATCATATTTAGTTGCATGCATTAGATCGGTTAAGTACTCAACACCACATTTAGTTGCATACATTAGATCGGTTAAGTACTCAACATCACATTGAGTTGCATACATTAGATCGGTTAAGTACTCAACATCACATTTAGTTGCATACATTAGATCGGTTAAGTACTCAACATCATATTTAGTTGCATGCATTAGATCGGTTAAGTACTCAACACCACATTTAGTTGCATACATTAGATCGGTTAAGTACTCAACATCACATTGAGTTGCATACATTAGATCGGTTAAGTACTCAACATCACATTTAGTTGCATACATTAGATCGATTGAGTATCTCAGCAATCACTAGAGATGTTTTTGATAAGATATAGAGATCAACTAGAAATCTTGAAGACTGTCTTTCTCTAACTGTATAAGACTCTGCTAATCTAAATTTTCCAGACTCTTCCAAGTCTAAATTTGCAAGACACTGACTAGTCTAATGATAAAAATGATAATAATAACATGTCAATATGTCTTAACCTAAACAATTCTAGGATCTTATAGTCTTTAGTCCTTTAAAAGGATCCAATTTCTCCCGAGTGACGTACACTCTTCTGTTGACGTCTTTTTCACAGTTTGAACAGACCAATACTTGAAGTCTTGCTGAACTCGAGGATGATCTTATATTGATATTCATTTCCACTTCTTCGAATGTCTCTCACACTTCATTATCAGACCGTCCCACAACTGTCTTAATTTAACTTAATTTGACCTGTGTTCTAGCTACTAGGAGGCACCAGGAGACTGAATTTTTAAGCTCAAAATACATTAAAAGCCTGGTGCCGACTAAAGTTGGCGAAGAAATTATTTTTTTTGGATTAAATCTAGCTGACAAGATATAAGAAAGGAACACTCTCTAACGACCTTTTATCCACATAGACTACCGTCCCAAACTTTCAAAATCCAGAAAGACAAGACTTGTACTTCACAGTCTGGACTCTACAACCAAATGAAACATTCAAGTCGTGACTAAAACAGATCGACTCACATAAAAATACGTCAATGTTTAAAGATCTAAACAAATAATAAATATTTGTTTGAATAGAAAAGTAGAAATAATGCAAATATAATAAGTAATCCTATACCCAATGGCAATCTGTGGACATCTAAGCCTATACCCAATGGCAATCTGTGGACATCTAAGCCTATACCCAATGGCAATCTGTGGACATCTAAGCCTATACCAAATGGCTATCTCAGGACATCTAAGCCTATAAGCCCCTACCCCATAGAAATCTATGGAGATCTGGCTCCATATTGCTGCTGATAAACTGAGAGCAGAGGGCAGATATACGAACTTTTTTTTAAAAATAAAATAAGCATATTTTCAGATTCCTATTAAAAATGTATATAATGACATAGTATAGTATTCATAATATTATTGCGGGGGGGAGGGAGGATTAGAGGGCGGTGTAAATATTTTTTTTAACTATCATTCAGTTAACAAGAGCGAAGTAATCGTTCCATCCTATAGTCACCAGTTTCATAAAGGAAGAATTGATTTGAAAAACATGATGTTACTTGTTTAATTTACTTGAACAACATTTTATATTTTCATTAGTCCAGATTGATCAAATAAATTGTATCTTTTTTTACCTCCGCAGGCAAGAGATGGAAAAGTTTACGTCCGGATCAAAAGCAACCTTTTGTGGAAGAAGCCGAAAGAATTCGTGTCCAACACACCCAAGACTATCCAGACTATAAGTATAGGCCAAGAAGGAGGAAACACAAGAAGAGGTGTGTAGCTCGAGCAGACGACTGTTTGACTAACTGCTCAGCAGAGAATATTTTACCAACAGAATTGTCCTCGCCAGAGCTAACACGTTCACCACCATCGACGTTGTACAATCTATCATCAAATCACGGAGATACTGAGGAGGTCAACAGTTTTACCTCCCCTTTCAGTGCTATAGCTTCCGTTTTAAACGGATCTAATTATGAGAGCAGCATGTCTGGGAGCAAGATCCCGTTCATGTCAATGACTAACAATGAAACCGGAAGTCAAAATCAGGATGCGTCTTATTCCAACCTATTGAGAAAGATTTCAGCAGAAGTGAAAGACGTTGCGTTTTCATCATCAGCTATGCAAAATCAAACCCCAAGGTTGTTCACTTTAACAGAGTATCCAACAGCCTTGAGCAATAAATTACCATGGCACCAGTTTCCAAGCAACGAACTTTGCACTGCATTCATGAATGATGATGATAGTCCGTTTAGTCAGTTGAGCACTAAATCTTATGTTCATAACCTAAACCATGATCCTTCATCGGCAGAACAACTTGATAAAACCAACAATAGTGTAGAGAACCTTGACCGGGGCGAATTGCTCACAACCGCCGAGATTTACGAATTGGACCAATTTTTGGAGAAAACTTTAAACGATCCGCGTTTTTCCAGCCAACAAGAAATACAGGCTAATCATTTTTTGTACAACGAGGGAAATCGGTTAAGTTCACTGGATACAAAGAAAGACATTGAAGGCATGAAGGCTGAAGGCAGTGCCACAATTGTGGATGAAATACCTAATACTGCCAGAGTACTGGAATATAGTCTATCTCTTTTAGATAAATATCCAGGCGGAGTTGAGGCAGAAGAGAGTATTGCACCTAGCCATAAAGAAATTAATTCTGAATCATTATCGCCTTCTAATCAAGAGAGTAACTTCCGTCTGAATGGCTCCTTATACAATTATTTAGAAGGTGGGCGTTCATCAAACATCTTAGAAAGTGTCACTGCTGATTACTATCATTTGGACTCGCATCGATTTAGAGCTTCTCACATTTCACAAAGTGATGGGTCTGCAAACATAGACTACTCGTTGTATACATATATGATTTCACATGATAAACCAACTGAAAACACAGAAGAAACGTTTCTGACAGACCGGAAAGTTTCTTCCATTCAATGTCCAGATCAACGTCTCTATGTACCACATCGCCCTAAAAGTCTGTCATTTGGTGATTGGGACATGCGAAGTGCTGACCCTCTAGGAATGCGATCTTACGAAATAACCAAACATTTAGACGTTTCTGATACTAATGGCTTAGCAGACGAAAGCTTTGCACCGCGTGAAATGACTTGGGCATCTCACAGTTCCGCGTATCCACCAGAAACAGCATTAAATGCATTCTCGTGCCTCACAGCTTGGAGGGGAGATCAACCTACTGAAAATAACTTCCTGCATCCCATGTGCACAGATTGGACCTTTCCAGCCTCCGTACCTTCAGACTTATATTCACATAATTACAGATATTTATCCCGGATGTATAATTCCAATTCTCATTCAGGCGAAGGTCAAAGGTCAAGAGAAAGCAGAGCCTGCAGTTCTGTAATTGATTCGGAATTGGCGTACACTAGGTACAACCATCCATTGACCTTGAAAGGCATTGACACATCGCCAAATTTAACATCAGCCATGATATAAATTTTCAGATACTATTCTTACCCAACGGCTAAGTTTCCAAATGAGACTCAAGAGAGCTAAGCATGAAGGGGGATGATAAAATTTAAAAAAAAAAGGAAATTCATCTGTCTACATTCCCAGTGTATTCAAATGTTATTTCTGCTCGCCCTCTCTTCTATCGCAAGTGTCAGTAACTTTCCAATTGTTCAACAAGTGTGTGAGGTTAAAAAATCAGGACAACTTCCTGTCAATAGAAGATGGTGAACTATCTGGACGCTGGACAAGAAAGCCATTAGGCTTCTGTGCAATGTTGAGTCTAATGGCAGAAAATTAAAATTACTTTTTAAAAAATATTATAAATATAGGTTCAAATGCGGCTACTTCGTAGGCAAAAGTTGACAACTGTCTAATTACTAGCGTCTCACCAAAGCCATAGAAATATTGAGCAGCATTTGTAGACAGAGTTCTTTAGTTCTACCACGACTTTGTTTAAACCTTGTCTTCAAATGCACAACATGTTCATTGATAAAGTCTGTTCATTATTTCATAGGACTCAAAACTGAAGAATTTCAATGTCCAGCCACATCGGGCTGTAAATGAAGTCAATGTGTCACTCTTACTTTTATTGCCATTGTGACTATAAAAAGACAAAAAGTAGAACTATGGCGAACTTTGATTTTCCCATTTGAAACAGTTGTTTCTTGTACATCAAAATGAGTGCTCACGTTGACCCAGTTAATACCCTGTCTTCTACTATTGTATGAAATTAGTGCTCACATGTTGACCCAGTTTTTCTACTATATGAAACAAGTGCTCCCTAGTGTATATACTGTTGAGAATATTGTAAGATGTGTTTTAGACTCCTCAAGGACTATTCAAACATGTTTTCACTTTTTCCAAAACATTAAAAGTGTTGCACTGATTATGTCCTCTTATTTACCCAACTGTTTGTATAATTGTGTTTACTCAATGCTTTGCAACACAAATCATAGTAGATAATACATGGAAAATGCTAAGTTTTGGAATTCCAATAAAGTCCTACTTTGTACCATATGCTATATCCAGTATTTCCCAGCTCTCACACATAGACTTTTTAACAAGACATCTAGATCAATGTTTTATTGTCAATATAACACAGAATAAACCAGAATTGGTGTCTTTAAATAGTGAACCACTAGAATGTCAGACTCTGGTTTTCAAACACTTAGACCAATGAAAAATATGAAACAAAGATTACAAGTAGCTAATGCATTAGTCTACAGCTTCAAATATTTACAATAAAAACCATAACAAAAAAAAAAAAGATTTCAGTACTTTTTAAATTTACATTGAACTAAAAAAGTCCATTAAAATATCCTTTTGAAAGTACACATCCACCATTATTGAAAAGCATAAAATCTAATATTTACATAGGTGTTACACAAACACTGGTATAATGTAGGATTTATGGCTGGTACTTGAACCCAAAACTGATCTCTTAAAATTAGTAGCAGAAAATAATGGCACAAAATTCTTTGATATTGACTGCAACATTATGAGACCTTGTTCATAAGAGAAAAGCAAATTTAATTTATTATATGTTTTTATTTTTCATGTTATTGGCAAAGCTCAAAACTAATTAGGTCTTTTTCATTAATTGAAGACACAAAAACAAACAAACAAACAAAACAGCAAAACACTAAAAACCTGACAAACTAACAAAACTTATGGTGTTACTGTGTTGAAAGTGCAAAAACAATAAATTTATAACTAACAGGTGAGCACGGTGTCACATTGATCACAGGAAAGCAAAAAAGATTTTCATAAAATATTTTAAATTAAGAATTGTATGTAATAAAGTTATATGGAAAACAATGAAATAATATTTGTATATGAAAAACAAAAGATTCAACCATGATGTAAAGTTTAATTTCAAAGAAAGCATATCATGAACACTACAGTGAATTTAGAATGAAAACAAAATTGAACTTGCATTTGTTTCCCCCAAAAAATACTTTTTACAATAATGTTAATTTACAAATGCTTTATTAAAGTTACAGAACCAATACAATAGATATAGTAAACTTGTTTACAAGAATGTTTCTAGACCCAAACAAAAATAAATAATTCAAAACTGCAAAAAAAAAAAAAAAAAAGGTTACACTAAAAATTGACAGAGTAAACAAATGTAATAAGACAACAAATTTGTTGACATTTGACTGAAGGCCTATTTATCTAAATCTAAACTATAGGGCACAGCAGAATCAGTCAGTAGTATCTTTTAAATTTGTTTCCTATCATCTACTGACTGCTGTAAGCAGGGGGCTGTGGATAGTTGCTAGGAACTTTAATGGCTTCTTCATAGCATGGAGGCAGCAACATCTGCAAAGATGTGATGAAAATTAAAAGCTTCTGTTTGCTTAGGCAGGCAGTAAATATTTAGAACAAGTCAAATATTACATAATATTTAAAAGCCAGCTTTATCAATGCACATTTTGGGGCACTAAAACTTTTAAGCATTCACCCTGTACCCCTACCCACCTGCATATGATATTTTAATAAGGAGCTAATCAAAAGCAATTGTATCATAGAAATAAGAGCTGGGTGTTTGGTTTTCTGGTAGCTACCACATTATACCCAGTGATTTTTCTTCTTCGGGTTAAGGCTTAGTACTTCATTGCTTGTTTCCCAAGATGACTTCTTTTCAAGAAAAAGCATTACAGGTATTCAAAGTGTTAATAAATAAAGTAGATATTTTCAATACAATAAACAATTCAATTCAACCCTCTGAATGCAATAAAGATTTTTTAAGATGTCTATAAACTTCCTTTCAAGGACCAAAAACTGATTAGGCCTGGTAATGTAATAAGCAAAACCTTAAAGGGCTTACGCTCAGGATGCTGTTGTAACACATTTTCGCTGAAACTATGCAAAATGTCAAACATACCTCAGTGTCAGGGTCAACAGCATACTCTCTAACCACACTACGAGAGGCAACATGAAGTTGGATAAACTTGTAGCAAGACCACACCATTCCAATAAGGTAGGCCTGTCAGACAAGACACCATTACTACATTTAAAGTTTAACTGATGCTGCTTTATTTTATTTATATTTATCTAAAAAAACAATAAAGAGTATAAAACTGAATTGGTATATTACATTTACAGCAATGCCCCTGTGATTCATGTCATGATCATAATAAATTGAAAGTATGGTAACATATTACAGCAGCTACACAGTGTTAATAACTTTTTTTTTTAAATTATCCATTACAATTATATATCAAGCTTGAAAAGAAATTAGATAATATACTACTCACTTTAATGGACAGGACCAGGATTAAACAAGTGACGAAAAGCAGCATCAGATAGTCAGAGTCCAAACACATGAGACGATTCATCAGAGGCACATTTTGCTGTTAGGGAATATCAAAAGTTGTGAGCTTAAATGAGTGTATGATACATAGTAAATGAGCAACCTAACTATTTCTAGTCTATTCTATAGAGATGTTATAGTGAGAGTAATTCCTCACCATATGCTACCTTAGGGCTCAATACAAAATTAAATGTGTTACCAGGCCTTGGTCTTCCATCCATTTTTTTACATTTGGAGCATAGGTGAAGCAACCAACAACGGTCAGACAGCTGAGGCAAAAGTCAAAAACTTGAAGACAGAAAAAGGGCATCAGATAGCTTGCTAAGTTCTAAAAAACAAAGGTATTAATTATTAATGTACATCAACTCATAGGTAGACCCTGGGGTCATTTATACTCATTGTGTTACTAACTCACATCTTAATTGCAACCAGAACAATAACCTCCAAAATTAACTGAGGATTTTATAACATTCTTTTGTAATGTTGTTATGTGATTTATAAGATACTGTCTAGGCTTATAACTAAGAGACTTGGAAAATATTCAGAAGAAATCTTAGGTGACTACCAATGTGGTTTCAGACCCAACAAATCCACAACCGACCACATCTTCACACTAAGATGTATACTAGAAAAATGCCATGAATACAACATACCAATCCACCAACTCTTTATAGACTATAAAATGGCTTATGACAGTATCAGAAGGAAATACCTATATGACACTCTACAGGATTTTGGAATACCCAACAAGCTGACAAGACTTATACATATGACATTAAACAACTCAAAAAGCAAAGTCATAATACAAGGAGAACACTCACAGGAATTTAGGATTAAATGAGGATTAAGACAAGAAGACGCACTTTCCTGCATGCTTTTCAATTTAACACTGGAGAGAGTTATAAGAAATATAGACATAAACACAAGGGGAACTATTACTAACTACTTCAGGAGAGAAAACACGGGTCCACAACCAATAGGGACGATATACAGTCAACCTCTACAATACCCTGCTTATGCTGATGACATTGCCTTATTGGGTAAAGAAACCTCTGACATAGCTAGAGCCTTCATACAACTAGAAGAAGCATCTCGACCAGCAGGACTTGAGGTCAATGACAGTAAAACCAAGTACATCACAATGACAAGAGACGATCAAACAGAGGGACAAAATATCAAAATCAAAGACCACGAATTTGAAAACGTCCAAACTTTCAAATATCTAGGAAGTACTATTAATTTAAAAAATGACCTACTAACAGAAATAAAGGAAAGAATAGCAGGAGGCAACAGGGCATTTTATAGCACCCACCATTTACTTAAGAGCAAAACGATTTCAAGGAAAACCAAGAAAATAATATACAAAACTATAATAAGACCAGCAGCAATGTATGGAAGTGAGACCTGGACACTGACAAAGACATCTGAAAATTTACTTAACACTTGGGAAGGAAAAATTCTTAGGAAAATCTATGGTGCCATACAGGATGAAACAGGGTGGAGGACACGCACTCACCATGAGTTATATCAATTGTATGAAGACCCACCAATAGTGAACAAAATAAAAAAGAACAGACTGTGTTGGGCAGGTCACCTTGAAAGAATGTCAGACAACAGAGGAGCGAAAATCGTATACAGGCATAAACCAAAAGGCAGACCCCGAATGCAATGGATAGATGATGTGGAAGCAGATCTGAAGCAGCTTGGGGTTAGGGCGTGGAGACGAAAGGCCCAGGAGAGATCTGAATGGAAGGATGTGTTAAAGCAGGCCAGAGCCCTCCATGGGCTGTAGCGCCACTGGGATGGATGGATGGATGTAATGTTGTTGGAGTTGAAGATTATATAGATCCATACAGATACTGAATAACAAGAAATCGCTTTTTATTTGTAAAGTACAAATAAAATACATTCATGATAAAGACACAGTGGTATTGTATTTTCCATTGTATCAAATGTATAAAAAAATACAAGAGTGCATAACATAAGATGCTTTTCTAAATCTTGTTTTGATAAAGAATTTATATATATGTGCAAAAATATGCTAACTCAATTTAAAAACTCAAGAACGCTTTGGGAGGACCCCTGAATAGCCTTTGGGCCTATTTGAAATACAGTATGAAAATAAAACTTTCAAAAATATATTTACTTTTTAATAAAATATTGTAATGGTCATATCTGAGAAATGACAATGAGAATCAGGTTATGTTTTATTTTTAATGGTTTAATGGTCAAACTTTAGCAAAAGGGCTATCTCACAGGTTTTTTAACACCAGGGGTTTTGCCACAGCCACCCAATGTGCATGTATCTGTACAGTATTGGGAAAAAAAGGAGTATATCATCGCTAAACTTTCCGGATGCTGATTAACTGAAATAGCCATTTTGATTTCGCACATCAACTGTTTGAATATGTGCTAGGTTGCAGTACCAAACAAAGAATACTTGTAACATACCTACCAGCCTTTGCACAGTTAGTATGGTTTTTATCTCAGTGTTTGTGTGTGTTATTTGTTATTTAAAACTATTATTTAGAAGACATACCCAAGATGCCTCCTACACATTCTGAGTGTAGGCATCAAATGTAAAAAGACTAAGAAGATGATAAGAAACAGAAGATTGAAATGTTAGATATGTTCTTTCTAAGGCACACTATAATAACAGTATACTTACTGTATGAACGAATCCTTTTTATACTGTAATGTAAATTACAGTACAGTACTTTATGGCACCTTTTTAAATTACTGAACATTTCAGGAGTGTTTTAAAAAAAACAGCAAACGAAACAGTACAATAAAATTCCATCATACAAATTTATATGGCTGTGACAACAATATTTCCTTTAAAAGCATAAAGCAATACTAACCCTTGCAACTCCATAGACAAGCGCCACTGTTGAAATCAAACATACAAGTGTGATACCAAACATAACACAAAGATTGTCTGAAAAAAAAAAAAAGTACTGTGGTAGCTTAACAATGGTGATCTAAAACAATTAATGATCATATTTTCCTTTCTTGAACAACAATTTTGTTCACTGCTCCTACCTTTGCTAATTGGTTGTTTAAATTGTTCATCAGAAAAATTTGGAATGAAGTTGCCATTTTCTGCTTGCACCACAATGATGCCATCATAAGGCTGTTGGTAGCTATTAGGTACAAGGATATCTGGACGAATGGTGGCAAAAATCAGAAAGCCCAAAAACACAAGATGAACAAGCTAAATGAGAGAGAAAAAAATTAAAATAAGATAAGATAATTTTTATTGATCCAATCAAATGGAAATTCAGTTTGACAACAATTGACAACCTTAGCGTAACTACTGTAACATTATAGATGCAAATACGAACAACATTCACAGACAAAACACATACACACTCACAACCAGCGCTTTATGAATTAGACTTCTATGAACTTCTCGATGATGACAGATGATCTTGTAACACTCTGACCAACGGTGGGATGAGTTTTTAAATCTTTCTGTTTTAGTTCTAATGGAAAGGAGACGACCACTTCGTTCAGATCTTATGTAAAAGTGGTTTAATGGGTGAAGGTTATCTTTAAGAATGCTTTTTTAATTAGTCTATTTAGTCTAAGTCTTTGTGCAAGTGAAGTATTACCATACAGCAGGTGATGGCAAAGTTAATTAGACTGCTGATGGTTACCGCATAAAAAAGTTTAATTATTGTTTTGTCGATGTTAAACTTCCTTAGCTTTCTAGAGAAAAGACGTTGGTGAATTTTTGTGTAAAGGTTTTGACAGTGTTCAGTCCATTTCAGTTTGATGTTGATGGTTGTACCTAGGTATTTATGTTCTTGCACTTGTTCTACGGTTTGGTTATTTATCTGAATTTCTGCAAGATGGCCTTTATGTTTCCTAAAATCTATTATCATTTCTTTCATTTTCCGAACATTTAAAATTAGAAAGTTATCTGTACACCATTGGTAAAAAGTGTTAATTGTTGAATGGTACATATTTTCGTCCCCTGCAATAAGGCCAATGATTGCTGTGTGGTCAGCAAATTTTATGATGGGAGTGTCAGCTGATACGCTCTGAATATTTGTGTATATGGTATACAATAGTGGTGACAGGATGCACCCCCTGCGTCGCTCCAGTGCTAAGCTCTCTCATGCCTGACACATGCCTGTTCACTTTTACATATTGTGGGCATTTGATAAGAAAGTTTAGAATCCAAGCTTGTATGTTTTTAATAACGTTTAGTTCAGATAGTTTTTGTATCATGCAATGTGGTTGGATGGTGTTGAAGGCGGCTGAAAAATTTACGAATAATACTCTGGCGTAGTGTCTTTGAGTATCAAGATGATGGTATAAGACGATTCAGCATGAATAGTATTGCATCTTCTGTACTTCTTGACGGTTTGTAAGCTAACTGGTGCGGGTCAAGACATGTTTCCACTTCTTTCAGTAGGTGTTTTAAAATCATTTTCTCCAAGCACTTCATTGGAATTGACACTTAAGCGCTACAGACGTAGGTCGTTGTTGGAAGCAATGATCTTCTTTTTAGGTACTAGAATTATTTCAGACGTCTTCCAAATGTAATATATATTGTTTCCATCAGAAGTCAATATTCTTTCTTAGTTAGACGACCATACCTCAATGACAACAAATTTCTTTAGATGACATGCATTAGTGAAGGGAAAGAAACGTAGACTAGAAGCATTTATCAGAAGAATTGTTTATTATTAAACAGAACACAAGGGTGAATTTAAGAAGTTAAATTAATAATGTATATAATAGGAGCTCTAGAATACAATCAACAGTTTATAAGAGAAAAAAAAAAGGAAACATTGGGGAAAAGGCAAAGCCTGAACAGACTGCAGATTCAGGGCAACTCTCTAAAAGAAACTATAACAGACAAAAAATTGAGCAGTGAGATCAATAGAAAAAATGACTGTTCACTAAAGAGTAGGCAGGGTTCATACAACTTTTGTAAAAATTATTTCCAGACATAAATCTTACAGCAAAGATTTATAAATATTAAAGAAATCAGTAAATTAAATGTTAAATTTAATACATTAAGTCTATTCCAACTGGCGATCTCTCAGACAGCCATAGAGCAGAAAGGCAAGACTGGAACTAGCAGCTACCACACTAATAAACTACTCATGTACACCAAACAGCCTTACTGACAGATGCCAAAACAAAAGACTTAAAAAACTTGGATACTTCCTATATAAAGCAGCTCAGGACAGCTCTTGTAAACCTTGACATCAACAGCAAGGAAACTGTTCTTCAATGGATTCCAGCACATATTGAATTAGAAGGCAATGAAAAAGCAGACATACTGGCCAAAGATGGAAGAACGAACAAACAAATGAAAATCCCTCTCTACCCAGAAGAAATGATGAAAATAATAGAATACATGTAGAATAAATGAGAATTGGACCAGCTCACATTCCAATTACAAGAAAAAGGACACCTGTTATAAGCTATCTTGACATGAGCAACGCATAATTTTTCAACTCAGAACTGGACACAACAGAATCAGACAACATATGTTCCAGAAGCTTAAAGTCGGGATGAGCAAAACCTGCCCATGTGGAGCATCACCAGAGAATGCTGACCATATCCTTCAAAGCTGCATACTAAATCAAGAGGCCTGAACAAGACTCTGGCCCCAAAACATTCCTATAGAACAAAAACTATACAGAGAACTGACTGATTTATTGATGCCTGGAAAAGTATTTAGAACACTGGTGCTAGTTCGTGACTTTGTTCTTAGCAATCTTGCAGGTATAACATCTGGTCCAGAAGCTTTTTATTTGGTTTTATACTAGCTACTAGTATTGGATCCCTTTTTCTTTAACATTTATTTATATTTATAGATGTTTTCTACTGAGAATGCTTATATGCAAAATATTTATTAAGAATGTTAGCTTTAATTTCATAATTGTTATGTGTTAAGTTATCTTAGCTTTACAATGGGGATACTCAGTGCTATTTTTGTACTCAGTGATGGATTGCCTAACTTTTAATTACTAATATATAAAGGTTAAAATACAAGAAAAGTAATAATTTTGTACCCACATTGAAAAAGGTGCTGGTACTCTGTACTGGTATGTACCATCACAAAAAAGGAACTGGGGATAATCCTGAACTCCTGCTTCCATTTTTTCTAGATTTAATTTTAATGTATGACCTATGAGTGTTTCTCCAGTACTGGTGCCAAAAAGTGTCACATTATGCTAAAAATTAAAGTTGAAGTTTTTGGTTTCATTTCAACTGTATTCACTTCTTCAACCAGTTCACTTTAAGAATTTATCAATAGAAAATGAATTGCAAGATGTAGATTTTGACAGCAGTGTCTATTCATGGGGTACCCCCTTTTGCGTCACAGGTGCATCACCGGGACACCACTTGATAATTTAACAACTACCAATTGATAAATTCATTGTATTTTAGCATAATATAACTGTCTTTATTGTTATTAGTCTTTAGATACTGAAATTTATGCTTTTGCATAGAAAAAGTGGATTTGAGCTCAATTCAAAAATTGGGACACCGTAGCACCTGTGACACTACAAGTTAAAGTTTTTTAAAAAGATATTCTGTGAGAATATAGAAATTATTTTATTTTTGCACTAAAGTGATCCATTAGACTTATTATTAAGTTCACTATTCTGGTCATAAAGTACCCATTTGTAAAAATGCTGCTTCAATTTCACAAAATGTTGCGGGTGCTTCATGGGACACCATTTTTTAAAATAATGTTTAAAAGTTTAAATTTTTGTTTTACCTGTGCACAAATAAATGGTCATTAATATTTTTAATGATTGACAAATATATATTTTATATGTTTTGTTAGTCTAACACACAGAAAAAGGTTTTAAAAAAAAAAAGAAAGAAAAAACGCATAAAACTGTACACAAATTTTATTAGTCAAATTCAGAAATCAAAACCTTCCACTCTCCACTCTCTCAAACTATTGCCATTTGGTATCAACATCACTTCAGTAACAATCATGTCTGCATACACTATTTGTATGTCCTGCACTTCTGGGTATACAAATATAGCTCTTTTATTTCTGTGCCTTTTTAAAAAATTTATTCTGCGCTGATCATCCAGGACTTCTATCACAACTCCTGTTAGAAAAAATTACCAGCAATGTTGAAAAAGTTAATACTTCAATCTAAAACATACTTTGAACTTTTTTATTGAATGTAAAAGGTACACAGTACAAACAAAATTATACCTGGATAGAATATTTCCCCATACTTGACAATCACACAGCTATTTACTATGTACTTTTGATTTGTGGAGGACAATGTTTGGGCCTGAAAAAACAACAACATGGGGCTGAAATACTTAAATTCGACTGAAATGAGTCAATAATTATTTAGCAGGGTATATTATTAAAAAAACAACTTATACAATACAGGTAACATAAGATTCAATGAAAAATGTTAAAATGCTTATACTGTATGTAAAAGCTCTTTACCTTTGAATTTGAGCATATGGGACTGACATCCAAAGAGGCTTCAAGATTTGATTGAGATTGCACCACTGAAGAAAAAGAGACACATTTAGAAATCGGTTAAGTAATTTTTAAAATGAATATGTTTTCTTGGATAATTGTAAAATGGCTATTTAAAAAATAAATAAATAAATAAAAGTATGGAACTTACCATTCTGTTTCTGAAGTTTGAACACCTTCCAAGATCCACATATTTCATCATGCAGGCACTGACTGCCATCTGAATTTTCTGCAAGGAAAGCAGAAACAGCTTCTTTTTCTGTAGGCAATATTGTAAGGTGTAATACCTCTCACTGCATGGACTGACCTTGATCCCTGAAGACTTCGAATCTTTTCGTTGGACCTGTCAGGCCTGTCTCGATTGATTTCTCCTTGTTCCACAAGGAAAAATGTTCTTTTACTTGTAGGCTCTGCCTTTGTCATGTATTCTTTTGCCCAAAGGAATAGCCCCTTTGCGTCAGAAATAATGGCCACTCTTCTTTTAATGGCCAATGTAGCATTTTTTTAACAACACCTATTTCAGCATCGCATGGCCCTTTTCCATGGCGACTACCGAAATAGTGCCTCTCTATGGACACATTTGTATCTTCCTTTGAGAAAGATAAGTCTACAAAATTTAATTTTCCTTTGTATTGTGCTGCACATCCATCACTAAAACTGATAACTTTAGTGAAAGCATGACCACGATTAGCTAACTCATAAATCACTTTCGTTTGAAAGTGTTGTGATGCATGGCCATCATGTTTTAGGTCATTTGATAAAAAAAACATGCTTTCTTTGACTATCAAATCTTTGTCTCTGTAGTAGCTCACTACTGGGTGAATAGTGACCTCTGTTCGAGCCCAGTGTGCACCTTGGATTTCATCCTGGTGGTGGCATGTGAAATTTTGACCAAAATCAGAAACTAGCAAAAGCCAGTTACATGGTAAACCTTGTTTCAAATCTGCAAACTGCTGCTGTTGCCAGTTAGCTGTAAAAAGATGAAGACTGAATTTTTCCAAATCTTTCTGCATTGATGTTACTAGTTCATTGAAAGGGCCTTCTTTATTTACTGGTCGCCACTTTGTTACCTTTCGCAGTGTACCATCACTCTGAACATACTCATCTGTCATCTTTGACCAGATACTCCATTCTGCTAATTCATCCATGCAATTTTTTAAAGGCTCAAAATACTTGTTAATCAAATCCACACCACAGTTTCTACATGATCTTTCAATGCACTGCAGCTTATGAAAATAATTGGCATTAGTTCTTGGGCATAGAGTTAAGTCAAGTGATGAAGCTGGATTTTTTAATGTCAGCTCTCTGTGTCCTTTTTTGATTAGAAACTTATTAATGCCCTCCATATAAAGAAAAATCTTCATACAGAACTCACATAAGCAAGACTGCATCTTATTATGTTGAGTAGCTTTTGTCATAAATGGTTTCAATTTAGCAAACTTTGAGAACGATACCTTTAATGTGGGTGCAATGAGTACTCAATTGAGTATATGCCTCCTTCAGCGTTTTCTGCATGAAGCGTTTAGGTTTTCCAGTTCGTGCACTAACAGATGATTGAGATGGATCAGTTCTTGAGACATCCTCTCTGCTGTAAAAGTTGTGAATTGTTTCCAAGGCATTTTGTGTAATGCAATCACTTCGTTTTTTTCTTGCTATGTTTTGTGATTTGCACTTGGACATAAAACTTCTTGAAAAACCAAAATGTTGGAAATGAGTAGCACAACCTCTGAATTTGTTATACTTAGTAAGGATACTGCAGAGTACTTGTCTGCGAGCATTAGACATCTGACTTCTTTTTTTGCTGGTAGAGTGTAGATAGGTTTTGATGCTTTCATTAATGTTGTTTAGAAAGATGAGCTTTCTTCTCTCAGGTAGACGCAAAAAGCCTATGTCGTGGAGAGCTTTACTTCTTCTTGGGGAGCGTATTTGTGTGAGACCTTCAACAACTGCAGCATATTTCTTGGGTGATCTAGGCAATTTCATCAAAGCTCTTGAAACAGCCATTCTTTTTGCCACTGGAGTCTGGAATCCAGTACCTAGTGATTCACCAACCTCTGCTGAGATGACATTAAGTGGACTATTAGCTTGCTGTTTTCTTTCTTTGCGTTTTCTGTTCATCCAAGCTTTTTCATGTGGGCTTAACTTGGCCCTGTATGCAGCTTTTCTCAACCTCTCCTTTTCTCTTCGCTCTAAAACAGCAGCACGTGTTTCAGGTTTTACTTTTTTTTCATTAAGAGGGAGACCTAGTTCTTTCTTTTTTTGTCTGCATTTTTGTGTTCTTAAATTACTTAAAAGTCGAGCTCTTTCTCTCTTTTCTGGTGTAATATTTTGTCTGTAAGCCACACTTCGTTTTCTATCCTTTTCCTTGTAAGCAGCAAATTTTTCTGGATCAGCTTGTAGTTTTTCCCTGTGTCTTCTATACCTTATAGCACTAGGTGTCAACCCAGAAACATTATTTTGAGTGACATTTTTAGCGACACAGGCTCTGGTACTAGTACATTTAGAAATGACTCAGGCTCTGATGCTTGTATATTTAGAGAGTCTTTCTTTGCTTGTAAACGCCTTGAAACTCTAACAGATAGCTCCATTACTGAAATCTGTAATTCGATAAAAATTTATTAGTATCAAAATAAATAGATCCATTATGTACTGATAGCACTCGTAAACATATAATATATATTGGTGCATTATTTAAATCTAGTCTAGTAATGCCCATAATTGTTTTATAGGGATAGACTCAATGGTGTAGGACTAGTACAGTTAATTAATATTATATAACTTAAGTTACAATCATTCAGTGGTAGACTAAAAGAACTGAATACAATATACTGTATAAAAAATACAATGGAAATTAAGTTAAGGTTAAACCAAAATTTTCTAGATACAATCTACATTTCAATATAGGTCTATAATATAGATCTAGATTATTCTAGATTCTAGAGATACTTGTCAATTGAAAGAAAGAATCTATTATTTATTATCTAGAATTAGATTCTAAATCTAGTCATTAATGATCTAGTCTAGAGTCACTAGTCTAGATTCATTATAAGATCTAATCTAATAGTCTACTTATTTCTACTATCTAGTCTAGATCTAAAGTCTAAATCTAGATAATGAATCACATAATTAGATCTAGGTTTAGTCTAGAGTAAATCTAGATAATGAATCACATAATTAGATCTAGGTCTAGTCTAGAGTAAATCTAGATAATGAATTACATAATTAGATCTAGGTCTAGTCTAGAGTAAATATCTGATAATGAATTATATAATTAGGTCTAGTCTAGAGTAAATATCTGATAATGAATTACATAACTAGATCTAGGCTAGGTCTAGAGTAAATCTAGATAATGAGCTAGATCATTAGGTCTAGATCTAGACTAGATTAAGTCTAGAATAATGAATTAGATATAGGCAAATAGAGTCTAGGCTCTAGCTCTTATAAGTTTTAAAGACAAGTGTCCGAGATGCGCCTCAAACGGAAAATCAATTAGATCTAAATTTTATTTACAGTAATAAGTACAAATTTTTAATTATTTAATATTTCTTAAACACTATCGTTTTATTTATTTTAGATGTAGCTAATATTATCTGATACTGTAAAATCTTTAACAAAATATCACTAAAATCTATTTGGACTTAACAGACGCAAACTAGGACACCATTTGTAAACAAACGAAGTGTTGTCCACTGAAACGCCCTAAACGATGTAAAGTAAAATTTCAAAAAAATATATAATGAAAGATGTCAAAAAATGTTCACTTAAAATTATTAATTATGAAAACATTTTATTACTACATAAAAATCATTTAATCTTAATTGAAACTTTCCATGAATAAAGAAAACTTAATATACCTGAACTCGTACTAGACGCTACACGTGACGTCATAATTTATGCATGGAAAACACCAACACGGGGTCCCATGGAACGCCTCAACGCCTAACCCAATTTACTTCTCAAAATAAAAAAATGTAGATTATTTGTAATTCTTTCACACGTCTACTATTACATCAACATAATTGTTTTAAAAATAGACACTTTTTGTTTAATAACAGGCTTTAAAATTGATTAACTTTACTATTTAAGACTAAATTGTATTCAAGACGCTTCACGTGACGTCATGATTGAATGGTTAAATCTAGTAACCTCGTACTAAAAAAGCACTTCGATTAGGATATTGCAATCAAACTTATTCGTAATAAGCTTAAATTTCAGTAGAATAATGAAATATCTACGTACCTGAAGGGTTGTTGCTCCACAAAAGATCACAAAAAACAGTTTAAATGAGATGTTTGTGCAAGATTGCCGGCGATTGATCGTGTCGACGCTTGAGGCGCATCAATGGTTAATTGTGGGACACGCTATTGTTTAAGTACTCCTGTTAATTACTACGCTAGTATTTCCAGCGGAAACGGCACTTCTTTTGTTCTACACAATACCTGTGATGCTCAAAAGAGCTCTCATTCATAAAAAGAAGTGTCGTGGGAAAAATAATCCCATTCGTAACACACGCAGCACAGGCGCTTCATTTGGGACACCTCGACCTATTTTAAGCTCGTTATGCATGTTTAGAAAGCTTTTAAGAAAAAAAAATACTTTTAAAGAAATCTTTCATGCTTGTTGTAACAGAAATGCAATGTTGAGCATATTATTTAAGTCTTGTTTACAATTCATAGAGGATTGTAATTCCGTATAAAGTGGGACACATCGCGATGCGCCTCAAACGCCTTTTTGTGGCCGTATTTAATAATTATTTTGATAACCTTGAGAAAAACTAAATAATGACATTGAAATATGAGGATCTTGTTAACATATCCCAACAAAGATGAAAGTTTTATGCTCTTTGGTTTTAGTATGATATTAATTCAATCAAACCATGGTGTTCCATGTTACATCAAAAGCTGCCATTTTGGGTAGTAATTTCACGCATTTTTACAATTTTAATATTTCCTTTGCACCTTATGAGCTCAAAATATCAAAATTTATAGATTAACCATTTCTTAATGCAATGTAATGTAAATTGTCACATTTGAATAACAATCTTATGAAATACAGACTTTTTAGTGAACCAACACCTAGTTGTAACCAGTACTGGAGAAACACTCATATATTAAGTTTTTAATGTTTAATGTCTTCAGATATTACTTTATATATATGTATTCACTCTACAGTCTACAGTTCCTACAGCTGTCTGCTAACTTTTTGGGTTATACTCAAAGTTATAGTTATGTGTTTGATTTCATGACACTAAACTCTTTATAACTGCCTTTTACTTTTAGGCCTTCTTTCTGTTTACAACTTTTGAACTTTACTTTTAGTTTCTTTAATTATTTATTATAAAACCAGCATTTATTTTGTTTGATGAGTATTTGGTTGCTATAGGTCTATACAGATCTAGAGTTTATCGAAATGCCTCTTATCTTATTTATTGGTGACTTATAATGACTTATTAATATAGTCTTATACTTATTGTTAAAACTAAAAAATGACAATGACAAATCTGAATCACAAAAATAATAACAATTTAAAAATGGAAATCAAAACAATGATCCAACCCCAATTAATATTCCGTAAAACAAAGTTCCTGTTTTAACATGGCAACACAAACAGCATCTGAAAGATCGGGGATCAACCCCTGGTAGCTGGGAACTCTGTTTCGTCATTGTGAAACTTGCAAAACAAGAAAAGGATGCTAGTCTAAATACAATAAAATGTACAATCTTTCCTCAGTAATTTCTGTTGCTTATGGCTATCAATCTACTTCCGCTGACGTCAATTCTAAGTGTGTACCATTGACATGGGAACATCCATTTATGACGCTTACGTATTATGTAGCTCTTTAAGTGATGTACGTAATAACAAAAAATAAAATTGTGTTTTGCCACCATAATGTGATTGGCGATTATGTTTAGCTTGAAGAAATAATTTTCTTTTTGGATAATAAGTGCAGAAATCTTCAAAAGATCACAAATATGTTTTTAAACTTTTAATACACAAATTTTAAAAGCTATGATGCGACATAGTCTAAATGTTTTATACGTGAATACTCCATAACTATCTTTCATTGCTAAAATTATTATTTTTAAGTGGACACCAATGGCATACATACGTTAACGTCATAAGTGGATGATTTCTTAATTTAATTGGAGAATGAAATGTAGGTTAGTGATATAGATCTCTCTCTCTCTCTGTATAATGAGTCTAGATCTATAGACTATACATATACACACACACACATACACACATATAGGTAATCATACATGTGAGCATCAAAAATGAATGATTCACCGAAAATGAAAAAAAAAATAATTTAAATACAATTAATAAATGTCAGTAGTGTTTTTAAAAGATTTGCTTCTAAAAAAGAGAACTTTTAGATATATATTTATAGGAAAGGCCCATCAACGAAATGGCATATAGAGCGAACACCTCCCCGTAATTTTTATCCATTCTTATTTATTTCCAAACTAACTGCAGAACTAATAGAATGGTATTACAAAGACTCCATTTTTCTACATTTCCCACATATTCACTTTCGTTTTCCCTCATACAATAAAGCATAGCTGAAGGTCAAAGTTGACATGTATGGAAATTTCATTCTCAAAACGTTTCCGGATAAACGAGAATAGGTCCGAACTTAAGGCTATTTTAAAGCGCCAAAGGACATCGGCCGAAAAAAAAATGCATTTTATGGTTCTAAATAGATGATGAAATAGTTAGCTATAATAGCAAAGGCTATTTATTCCGTTGAAAAAAAAATATTATGGGGTGTTCACTCAAAATGACCTTTTTAACTGAAAACCTATTCAGCGAAAGCCATTATAATAAGCTTTAAAAGGCATTTAATGATAATTTAGTGACTGATTTAATCTGTTTTTCTGTTTGTCTTATCTATTGTTATTGTTTGTAAACTGAAATATTAAAATAATAGGCCTATTTTTAACCTTAACCCAATGTCTTCGATTTCGAAGATTAAGGATGAGTGCAGTACGTGTTTCACATGACTAAGCCCAGTTGCGACCAGCATATTTTCCCGCATTTTCTTTCCGTCTAAAATGTTTGACTCGCAGCTCTCCAACAGTCTCTAAGAGGTCATATGCTGGCAGTTACTTTCCTTTGTGCCATTGAGGGTGAAATGACGCTTCAGTTGATCTTTACAGTGCTTAGACCTATACGGCTTATACGGGTGAGGGACCTCTGTTTTGCCGTCCTCCTTTTTTTTAACTGGCTGGTTAACCTCTTGTTACTAATTAATGATATTAATATATGTGTATAAATATTTAAAAGATCAGAATTCATTTTCGCAGGGTTCCCCCACCATTCTGAGATTAGGATTTCAGGAGATTTCCAAGAGTTTTCCAGGAGAAAATATTCGATTTCAGGAGCGGAAAAAAGGCGAACTATATATTTAGTAATAAATATAAGAATTATCATATAATATACATGTATAAAATTACAAGATCTCTCCTGAGCCTTTCGTCTCCATGCCCGAAACCCAAGCTGTTGCAGATCTGCCCCCCATACATCATCAATCCATCGCATTCGGGATCTGCCTTTGGGTCAATCAGGGCGCGTGTGTGTATGTGTGTATGGGGGGGGGGGAGATCGAGTTGATGGTGTTTAAGTGCACTGAACATGTGTTCTTAAAAAAAAAAATAGTAACGAGAGTTTATGAAATGGAGAGTAAAACGATGTGGACTACCCTGTAGGGAGGAGGCGAGATAGAATTTTGTAGTTTCTTTCTTTAAAAAAAATATTTGATCGCAAGTTTCGTAGGTTATAAAGACATCATGTTCAGGGGCGGACTGATTATATGGGCATTCGGGCAAATGCCCGGTGGGCCGGTACCCGATTGGGCCGGTAGGAGCAGTGAAAGGGCCCCTTGTTACCCCTAAGACTTGTATTAAATTGTAAAAATATTGTTAAATATTCTTTTTTAAAAGGAGCACTCAGAGCGTCATGATTTTCAGACTCTACAGTGAATCAAAGCTACTAATCTAACGCATTTTCAGAAATAATTTAATAGCCTACATCCGTATAAAGTTCTTCTTATAGACTTCGTCCCTTATATGGGCCTACACATTAAGCGATTAAAAAGCAATATGAGGCTTATATTTCTTATAAAGATATAAAGTTAATTAACGTTGGTGTGAATACGTTCGGATGAATCTATAAAGGGGCGGATCACAACGCTCCTAGGAATTGTTACAGGCAGTGCTTTTTTTGTAAAAAAAAATTGGCGCCGGTACTCAGTGATGGATTGCATAACTTTTAACTACTAATAAATTAATAATAAACGTTAAAATACAAGAAAAGTGATAATTTTTTCCACATTGAAAAAGGTGCCGGTAAGTCGTACCGGTGCGTACCATCATAAAAAAAGCACTGGTTATTGGTATGATCGAGTTATTGCATGATCTTGTACACTTCACAATTACACAATTATTATCTTGAGCGGTGTAACAAAGTGACCAAAAACTATTTGGAGTCAATATGCATCAGAATAGACAAAGAAGAACAAAAAAAAAGTTTAGAAAGCAAATATTGCTGGAATACTTTGTCAAAGAAATGAAGTGGAACTATAAATTTGTGTCCCGCAAGCACAAGATATTCAACAACCATTGTTAAATGTCATGCTGACAGCGTCTATGAATGAACAAAACACAGCGCCATTTATTCCTGGAGATCAAGCCACGTTATTCAACGAAGAAACACTAATATGTCAAGACAATGAAGATGTAGACTTAAACCGAAATACATAGAGACTCTGCTAAAATATGAAACAATCTTGACACTATTTGTTTTCCAGGAGGATACTAAATGACCTTTTAACAAATCAACGTGATGCTCTTAGATTTACAGGTTATTAAGAAAGCTGCAGATGACCATGTGAGGTGTGCGAACCAAGGAATGGAGGTTGAAGCGGTTGTTCTGTATATTCAATTCCCCGAGAACATGGCTAGGAGTGAAACCGAATCCGAGGAGAAGATGCAGATGATGCGATAGTTTCTGTTATTATACAAAAATTTACCTTAAAGATGTACAATTTATTGACAGGGGTGTATCCTGTAGTTAGGCTGTCTTGTTGTAAGCAAGCCAAGGAGTTTGCGAACGTAGTCACTGCATATTGAAGATGTGTAAAGAATAGGCTGAGAAGCATCATGAGACAAAGCAGAAAACGTTCATGGTGATGGCTGTTGATACAGACGTTCTAGGAGTAATCCTTTGGACCCAGTCTTAAACAATGTGGCAGCGAATAGTTCGTTGATAGGGGAATTTAACGAACCTTGTATGTGAATATCAAGTACATAGTTATGTTAATATAGGCATATATCAAGTGAATATTAAGTACATAGTTATGTTTATATAGGCCAATATAGTAGCATGTGTTCACGTTATAAAAGATCCAATTTCAAATGTCATTTAGTAATTCCAATCACGAAGAAGATTGTTCATATAGCTAACCATGCAGTCTACGTACTAGTAGAAATGCATTATATTACGTAAACCCAGTTTTCGATACATTATCAAACATAGCATAATGATTTTGATATGTATAATTCGACGCCCCTCATATGGCATCCTATTTGTGGGCCGAATTGCATAGAAATGCCCGGGCCGATTTTGACACTCAGTCCGCCCCTGATCATGTTCCAAGCAGAGAAAGGAGATGTGGAGCACAAGAAAAGTGAAAACAAATTTAGACCTAATGCTACAAGGAGGACAATAGTTATACTGCTTCATGGAAGAAGTTAGATGATAGAACTCATGGAAGCATCATTTCCTATATTTTAACATCCTATTTCACTATTTTTTACGGCCTTTCGCTCATTATGACTCCCGCGAAATTTGCGTTCGCTGATTAGGTCCACTGGCGGACCCAGGGTGGGGGGGGGGCGGACGAATTTTAGTATAGAATTCACACAATTTGTATACGAATTTATTACTTATGTTAATAATATATACTAATTATTTATATTTCAACCTATTTTTAGATTATTTCGCCCCCCCCCCTTTCTAGTATTTTGGCCGATTTGGTAGGGTTGGGAGGGGGCAATGGCATCAATCCGCCCCCCCCCACCATAAACTTTCAAGTGGGGGGGGGCGGTCCTATTTATTTGCAGAAATCACAGCTTGCTAACAGAATCAATTAAATATCTATATGATTAAAACTTGTTATTGGTATTTTAACCGATCTTTATATTATGTCGTTCATCTTTGGCCGATTGGAAGGAGAGGAGCGAATACCTCTACTGCCCTTCCCATCTAAACCCTTTGAGTGGGGGGGCGGTCCTACTTTTATGGAGAAATCATAGTATGTGAACAAAATTAGTCGAATATCTATATAATATAAGCAGGTGGAAGTGAGATACATGCAATCACCTTCCCCCCATCGGACAAACCAATACTTTTTCTTTTTGTATTATAGTAAGAAATTACAAAATTTTAAAAAATCTGTCACTAATATAATTTATATATGCTATAAAGTAAATTCTTATATCGAGTCGCCCAGCCTCTATTCTTTAATGCAAAATGCAATCATTAGCAGAAATTATAAAAAGGAGCGAGGATTAATCGTTTTCATTTTACCGCCCTTCCCCTTTCCAGACAGAGTTTGTGTAATTTCAAATGAATTTATCATAACTATTTTAAGAAAGACTTTGCTTTGGAAAAGTTATAATTCAAACGAAATTTTTCAATATAACAGTCACGGTTGAGATGAGTTCATAAGCCAGATAATCTTTTCCTAGTCGACTTTTTCCAACCTTTACTCTATCTCATATTTTTCTAGTTAAATAAATTTAGGACTATAACTCACAATTTATGCTTACATTTTATTGAATATTATTAATCGAATATTTTTTGGGGGCGGCGATCCTCAAAGCCTTAATCTAAATATGTTGGGTATCCTATCTTTTCAAAGAACAAATCGGTTGTATTTGCAATGTATTAAGGGACTATGAATTCATATTAGAATATTTTTTCACATTATTCAAAAGGTCCTTTATAATAGAATGAATAATGAGCTGTAGGTCAGGAGAATGCGTTACTGCAGTGAAGAATGACAAAAAAAACGCTTTTAGCGTTGAGGCTTCGCCCCGAACCCCACCGATAAATAATGAGCTGTAGATGTCAGGAGAATGGATTTCTGCAGTGAAAAATGCAGGAAAACGCTTTTGGGTGTCGGGCTTCGCCCCTGATATGAAAAAAAGAGTCAAATTTAGTTTTAGCGCCCAATAGCTGAGGAGTCCGCAGATGTTTTCATTTTTTTTTTAATAAGTTGAACCATTGCGGAGTTATACATTTTAAACTAAAAACTGGCACAAAAGCGTTCGCCATTGTCCTTTCCCATATCTGTGGCATTTTACGTCTCGAGAGACGATCTTTTCCCTTTGCAACTTCTTGTGTGACTAAAGAGGCCAATCCTTGATACACAGCTGCGATCGCAGGTTGGGCATATATAATCACCAGGCGCCGTTGCATTTTCACCCTTCTTTCTGCTTCTGTTGTTTATGGCATCTGCAATCTTTGACCCTTCCTTTATGCTCTCTCTCCATGAGGATCTGTTCAGTGCCACCTCTTCCCAGTTGCCATGCCGATTTTGAAGAGCTTCATGTCGCGTTTGCATACATCCGTATAACGTAAAAGTGGGCGATCTATTAGATCGCCATACAGGATGTCCTGTGGAAGTCGACCTTCTGGCATTCTACGAACGTGGCCAAGCCAGCCAAGGCGTCTGCTGCTGATAACAGAGCGGATGTCCTGGCACCCTGCTCTTTGTAGCACTTCCTCATTGGTTATCTTATCTTGCCACCTTATTTTAAAGATCCGCCTTAGGCATCGGAGGTGGAAAACATTTAGCTTTTTTTCCTGCCATGAGTAGGTTGACCATGTTTCACTTCCGTACAGCAAGGTGCTCAACACACAGGTCCGGTAGACTAGGGCTTTAGTACTGTTAGTCAGCCATATGTTGTCCCAGACTATTTTCTGCAGCCGTGACATGGTGGCCATTGCCTTGGCTATCCTGTTGTTTATGTCTTTATCCAGTAGAGTGTTGTTGGATATGATGGAGCCAAGGTAACAAAAGTGATCAACAATTTCTAGTGGTTGGCCATTAATGCTTACTTGAGGTGCAGTGTTTGTGTTTTGGACAAGTATTTTAGTCTTGCTTTGACTGATGTTTAAGCCGAACTTCTGGCAAGCAGCAGATAATTTGTCAACCAGGCACTGTAGCTGAATATCAGAATCAGCCACAATAGCTGCATCATCAGCATACAGGAGTTCCCTGACGAGTAGCTTTCTAACCTTGGTTTTTGCCCGCAGCCTTGATACATTAAATAGTTTTCCAGAGGATCTTGTATGGAGAAACACACCTTCGTTTATGTCGTTGTACGCATAATGCAGTAGACAGGAGAAGAATATGCCAAACAGAGTAGGTGCGAGCACACATCCCTGCTTGACACCACTGCAAACCTCAAAAGGTGCTGATTGGGCTCCATTGAATTTGACAGTGCATTTAGTTTCCTCGTGAAAACACTCAATGAACTGCAGTAGTTTGGGAGGGCAACCTATTTTCCTCAGGAGTTTGAAAAGGCCACTTCTGCTGACCATGTCAAAAGCTTTAGTCAGATCAACAAAAACGATGTAAAGGGGTCTGTCTCTCTCTCTGAATTTCTCCTGCAGTAGTAGTAGAGAAGATATCATGTCTACAGTGGATCTACCACTCCTGAATCCACACTGAGACTCTGGGTAGACTCTAGAAGCTATCACTTGCAGCCTGGATAGTGCCACTCTAGCAAAGATCTTGCCCACTATACTGAGGAGGGAGATACCCCTGTAATTGTTGCAGGGATAAGTTCCTAGCTGATTGGCGTAAGCTGGAACGCCAGGGACCACTCTTGACGGTAGGAGGGGCTTTTTAGACTCACTGGATAGCTACTGCCTGCCTTAAGCCGAGCAGCCCTCGGACAGTAAAGTGCTATCCCGCCACAGCTTGCCGCACCCATATATGACATCAACAAAAAGCAATAGCGACGTCAAGGTTGCTCAGCACGCTGCCATTTTGTTTACAATGATGTCACAGAGGTGTTGCCAACTTAGTATTCTGAGATTTTCTTTTTGTTAAACTTGCTTAAACCGGTGCTGCACGCTTGTTTGTAGGCATAAATTATATAATAAACTATATAAACTCTTTCCTTTTCTAACAATTATATTAATAAAGTTGCAATAACACAAATATATGCTGAACTTGCTTTTTTGTGTTGATTTGCTTTTTGGGGGGTTAAGTCTATATAGCCTAGATCTAAATATAAGATCAATATTATGTTTTGTTCTGTTGTATTTGAGTCACTGGTAAAATAGTAATCATGTGGCAGTTTTTAATATTTAGGTGATTTTGGCCAATATAGAGCGTGAAAGGATGACATTGTGACCCGCTTCTATTGAACCACGGATAAAAGAATCGGCCAGGCTATAAGCCATTTAAGAAGAAAGTCAAGCTGTATAGTAGCCGTGTAGCTGTAGAAGGAAATCCAAGTCTAGTAACTAAGTAGGCTAGTAGTGGGTCGCCCTGAGAGTTGTTAGAAGTCTAGTAACTAAGTAGGCTAGTAGTGGGTCGACCTGAGAGTTGTTAGAAGTCTAGTAACTAAGTAGGCTAGTAGTGGGTCGACCTGAGAGTTGTTAGAAGTCTAGTAACTAAGTAGGCTAGTAGTGGGTCGACCTGAGAGTTGTTAGAAGTCTAGTAACTAAGTAGGCTAGTAGTGGGTCGCCCTGAGAGTTGTTAGAAGTCTAGTAACTAAGTAGGCTAGTAGTCGGTCGACCTGAGAGTTGTTAGAAGTCTAGTAACTAAGTAGGCTAGTAGTCGGTCGACATGAGAGTTGTTAGAAGATTTTAGAAAAGTAGCGATGTAAAGAGAAGTGATTAGGTCACAGTAGAAGTCACGTGAGAAGCAATTATAAAAGTCTGTATGAAGTAATTGACTAGTTTTATATGTTGAAATTGGTGTGCTCGTCTTTAATAGTAGTTAAGCATCTGGGCTAAGCTGCTAAGAACATGTAGATTTTATTTCACATCAAGACATATTTCATTGTATATTTCATAGACAAGATATTTCGGGTGTTCATGGGCGCCCGCAGGATTTTTTGCAGGGGGGTGCAATTTAAGTTGCCACCTATGGCTCAAAGTCGTAGCTTCAAATTGTTTTCCCCGAGCATATTAAAGAAAAGAACTGGTGCCCCCTCGCCCCCCCCCCCATATCTATACGATATTAGTTTCACTGTAAATGCATGATGCATCATGAGTTGTTTTAGTTAGGGGGCATTATATTTTTTTTTTTGTTCACGAAATAAATTTAACTGTTTGGCTAACTTGGCTGATTCGCTAACATGTTTGCGGTTAGCTCCAGTGCTCCTATTTCCTCTCTGTAGTTGTCATAGAGCTCATTAGTTACAATAAACTTAATTTTTAAATTATTTTTTCTCCATTGGGTCATTCAATGAGTATTCCAGCTCCTCTGTTTGTGGTGGCTGTCTGAGAACCATCCATGCAAACTCTGACCCATTGGTTGTTAAGGCAATGGATTGGTAAAATTAACTAAATTCTTGAGCTCTGTTGGAATATAATCAAATATTTCTTTCTTCTTATGTAAGCCTTTGCAATCGACATAGTTCTGCAAACAACATTTTTCTCTATACAGATGGCTGAGTCAACTTTGTCTGGTAATGATGTATTATTTTTATTCAAATTATTATGGCTCAAAAAATCCACGAAAAACTGCTCTTTGTTAAAACTTTTACTATACTTAAGGCACATTAATATTTAATGTCTTAAAAGAACGGTACTACAATTCCTAAAACAACAAACCCTATATAAAAAATTGTCTCCGTAACAAGGTAGGTGAGCCTGCAAACCTTTAAAATCAAAAAGTTTCAAATGTGTTTAGTGATTCTTTGCTATACGTATTAACTGTTATATAATGGGTTTATTTTTTAATTTTGTCAATAAGTTCATTAAAAAAAATAATTCAACTTAAAATGTATTTAAAACTACTTTTTCATTCCTCGTGTCACTGGTTAGAAATTATTTTAAACAAAATGTGTCATTTGAAATTGATGAATTTTCACAAATTCAATATAACTTTAGCTTAGGGTATACGGAAAACCAAAAAACGTGGCAAGGGGTCTACGAGACAAAAAGTTTGGGAACCATCGAGTTTGACCGCAATCATTTTTAAGTAAAAAATGAAATAAATTGAAATTCTAATTGAGAACTAGATCTAGCCCTAGATCCAACATCGGTGTTAAAAGGACTATCTCGTTCTTGAAATGACTAACGCTTTCTGGAATTTCCGAATGTAAGGCATTGTTGATTCAAGGGTTGAGTAATTTGATGTTCAGGAATATTTTGCGCATTGTCTTATTAGTCTAGAGCTAAAGTCCTATCATTGGAATATTATAAAGTGTAGTAGAGCTATGTATTCACTCGAAGGGATGGGGGAGATACCGGGCTAAAGAATGTTTCTTTGTTTTTTAATCTAACACACATTAGTTAGTAATAGAAAAACAGTTGTATAAAGGGAGGTAATGTTTTTATAACGTTTTGTTGTTGTTTTGTCTTAAATATGCCAATTAAATATAAGAAGAAAAATAAGAGACACGAGATCCTTTGTTCAGAATTATGACATACTTTGAATTTTTTGTTTAACATTGTTGTAATTGAACTAGTGACGCGGGTCGGGACATCCATGTGTGACACAGGTTACACAGGCCTGTCTACTTCAAGTGGGCCGAGTGTTGGAGACATGGAGAGTTCGGGTCAGTTGAGGGCAGCAGAGTTCAGGCGAGACAGATACTCTAGTACAAGTTCAGTACAGCGATTACAGACATTTCTAGTGATGGGCAAAAGTTAACTAAAAGTTAGAAACTTTTAGTTTAACTAAAAAATAATAATTAAGGCCATTATTTAATTAGAAACAAAAAGTTTAATTAAAAGCATAGTTTAATTTTTTTTTTTTAGTTCCTAACTAAAAAGTTTAATAAAAATTTGTGCAACTTTTCAACATGTTGTCAGGGTTGAAACGCATATCTCTGTTTTCTGGTCATGTAATATCAATAACTTTGATTATCAAAAAAAAAATGATGCAGTTAACAACTATTTAGTCAGTTTACAATTGAAGAGGGTAAAGTAATATGTAAAAGTTATTGAGTAGCCTAAATATTTGCAATTGAAAGTAGCAGTATTATAAAATGTTAAACATTTTATGCCAAAAGCTTCTATGCAATATTATGAATGAGGTTGTTCCGAATTTTTTTTTTTGTGAGCCACATGGAGGTGTTTAATTTCTGTTTATAGTGGGAATTAATTACTCCTAATTAATATTCAGACTCGAAGACAAGTTTCATATTTAATTTTAAGTAAATGTAATTTTAAAAAAAAGAAAAATAAACCCAAGATTTTGCAAAAGCATTTTTCATTTTATTTACTAGATTTTATAAACTCCTAATTGTTATCAATACTTTTTTTTTTAAATCTACTTTTTTTTTCATTTGCAATGTGAATATATATTTTTTAAACTCTTTTTAGTCTTTTATTCAAAATGGACATTTTTTGCTATTGTCGCTAAACGAGAGTCATATCAGACACTAATATTCGTACGATGTCCTGACGGCGAGAAAGTATTCTCCCTTAGGCGCGAGTCCCTCTTTGCGTGACCTCCGTGACCCGAAGGTGCCGCTCTATGTCTCTGGGCTCTGTTCTGCTTTGGGATCATGTTAGAACGATGCATGTATTTCCTTTGCTGCTGATAAAAATTTATCCCACGGAGACATGGATTAAAACATTATTTACTTGTATTTCCTGACTTATTCGTTGAAAGTCTGACCTATTTATTGTGTAGGTCAACCCCTCCCCCCTTCCCCTACTCGCCCTGTAGTATCTTAGAACTCGAATAGATTCTAGTTCTTCTTTTTAGCATAGTTTTCTGTTTTAAATGGCCTACCATAGCTTGGCTAAATCTGCACCCGTCACCAAATTACTGTGCATTTCTACCTCCTGCGCCTCCCGTCCCATATACAACTGTTTACAATTATTCGGTATTCGCGATAAGTTGACATTGTTTGAATAATTAGTTTCTTTTCCTACTCTACTTGTAATGAAACTCCCCCCTCCCCTCCCAATTTCACACGAATCACAAACAGTGAAAGTGTCATCTAGAACCAAATTACAATCTAGGCGATAGACATAGCAACACACAATATGAGAATAATGATGTCGAAAATTTAATAGTTATATATTAAAATAACAATAGTCCCTATAAAATTCTATAGTAGAATTTAGCTTCTGAAAAAAAGGCAGAAACAACTTTATGAATACACCGAAGTTTTCTTTTGTATTTTGTTTTTTACTGATTAATAATTTATAATTAGATTTTTTTTTTTACAAATCTTAGTCTTTGTAATTTAAAATGCTCACACACCAGCAGATGATGAAAGCATAACCTATTTTTGGTGTACAAAATTGACACAAAAAATTATATCTTCACAGAGTTGCCTACAAGTATCTTGCGTATTTACGCGAGTACGGTTTACCATCTGAAAATACGCATTCCCCCCAGGAAAGAAAAAAAAATTAATAATAATATAAAAAAAATAATTTAAAAAAAATTAATACAAAAAAAAAATTAATACAAAAAAAAAATTAATACAAAAAAAATGCAAAAAAAAAAAAAGTTGTTTCAATCATATAGAACTATATAGATCAGTGCATTTCCTGGCATGAAGGTGTAGGTCAACAAGCTCAAAACAGGAGTCAGTGAAAAAAGCAAGCCTGAAACTTTTAATTGGGCTCTAACTATTCAACTGATGCACGTTTGCAAAACAAGAGTTAAAAAAAAGGATGAAAATATAAGCCATCAGATATATGATGATTGTGCAGGAACAGTTGGGATTGTCGTTTGTGTCACGCTCATCTCTTATCCATTGAGACACTGTGAAGTGATGTAACCAGTGAGGTTTTGTAACAACTTTATTGAATTGTAATGAGGATATCTACAAACATTTGTGTACACATGTGTGATAATTAGCAGGTCTTTGACCTCTGCACTTAATGTGGTGGTGATCAAAATGTATTTGCAATTCCCAGTGAAATCATTCTTTGAGTGCTTAAAAAAGAAATTCAGACGGATGTATAACTGTGTTAGACGTCTTCATTTATATTCCAATTGAACGTTTGTAACAATAATTAAGTCACACTCAAGGAACATATGAACGTGTCCATCAAAGGAAATATCGCCGCTCGTGATGCAGCGCACACTAATCAACATTTGCACGTGTAGACCAACGAAATAGTTGCGGAGAAAACACATTTAATTGATGACATTACTATGTTTAGCTTAGGACTTTTCAAAAGCGAAGACCGGACTCTTTAGCCATCTTCGTGTTTATAGGAATGATTAACGGATTACTTTTAAAAGCGAAGACTGGAATCCTTAGCCATCTTCGTGTTTATAGGAATGATTAACGGATTACTTTTAAAAGCGAAGACTGGACTCCTTAGCCATCTTCGTGTTTATAGGAATGATTAACGGAAGAATTTTAAAAGTGAAGACTGGGCTCTTCAACCATCTTCTTGTTTAAATGATGTAGTTGAGGATTTTTGTTTCAAAGAAGATCGGTCTCCATGACCATCTTCGTACTTATAGGAAAGGATATTGTATTAATTTTTGAAAAATTGAGGATTTTTAGCTGAGGACTAGATGTAGTAATATAGTCATCAATTGAATTGTTGATCCAAGACATTGTTTAATACATCTTTTGTCCCTTTTTTTTTTTACAATGATATCAAAAGATAACCTTAAATATATCTAGACTAGATCTTTTGTATAGTAATTATATTATTTTATTATAGCTATACATTTTTAAGTAAACTATTTGTTTGTTTTTTTTCTATTTCAAATGCTGAGCATACATAACTAAACTTGAAGAACAGATGAAGTCCAAAACGCTAAAGTCACAGACAACCCAGGTAAAATTAATAACACCTCAACATCCCTTATAATAGGCAGCATTTACAGACCACCAAATTCTAGTTTAGAATACATGCAGGAACTATGTAATCAGATTACTACACTTAAAGAGACAAATAAAAATGCAGTTTTTTTGGATTATGGGTGACTTCAACCTACCTGATATAAATTGGAAAACACTAACCATAGATAAACACCAAAACCATAAGGACATAAATGAGCTTTTCATAAAAACTTTACACAACCTAAGTTTAGATCAAATCATTAAAAAGCCAACTAGATTAAACAACACATTAGATCTCTTCTTAACCAACAGACCTGGATTAGTAGTTGATTATGATATTATCCCTGGTCTATCAGACCATGAGATCATAAAAATACACAGTCAGATAAAAGCAGTAGCCAATACAAAAACCAAAAGAAAAATCTTACTCTGGAATAAATGTAACCTAACACAACTACACCAAGCTGCATTAAACTCTCAACAAACATTCTTATTAGAAAAAGACATTAACCAACCAGTCGATGACCTCTGGAATTTCATTAAAAACCATCTTAAAAGCAGAAAAATAGAAAATCATATACCAACTAAATACACATCAAACAAAATAAATAAATGCTGGTTTAATAATAGACTAAAGAAGCTTTGTAAACAGAAGGAAAACCTATATAGAAAATTTAAAGAAACCAAGGCAGAAAGAGTTTACAAAAAGTATATAAAAATTAAACACCTAACCCAAAAAGTAAGCAGACAGCTGCAGAGTGGATACATAAACAATGTAATATCTAAAGATAACAACAAAAACCTATGGTCATACATTAAGTCTAAGAAAATGGAAACAACAGGCATAGCGCCATTAAAAGATGAACATAACATAATACATAATGATAATGAAACTAAAGCAAACATCCTAAACAAATACTTTGCATCAGCATTCTCAGCCCCAGGAGACCAGTTACAATTTAAACAAAAAACGAATGCCACTTTGATTACAAGGTATACAAATACATCAAAATGAGTCAATCAAATCAATGTATAAGAGGCACAGCTTATTTAAACTTTTTGGAATGTCACAATAAAACTGAAACTGCTGCAAAAATAAATATTTAGTTAAACACTAACGTACATAGGTAGTCTTGATATTACGTTTAGTGGTAGAAGATTGTGTAGAATCAAAATAACTTGATTCATTTAGATCAGGGGTGGGATAAAGTTACAGGCCGCGGGCCACATGCGGCCCGCAGAAACCTACAGAATTCAGGTGAGCCCACAGATAAAACATATAAAAATGCCAATATATTAAAAATAAATAATTTTAAATAATTATGATATTTAAATATCTTCTTGTCAATTATGATGAAGAAGCTAAATAAACATTGTCTCTTCATGTTGTTCTAAAACGTTTAAAGCAAAAGAAGATTATGCTTATTGGTATTCGAAACACTCAGTTAAAGACACACACTCGGACCAGTATTTAATAAATTCTATGAAGAACTGTGTTGAAAGTGATGGGTTGGCTTGGAACAAGATGTCAAGTGTAACAACTGATGGAGCCCATGCTTTGACTGAGAAATAGTGTTTTTTTTTAAATAAAGAACAATATCCTAACGTTAAATTCTACACGGAGAGGTTGCATTGAATATCAGACATATTATTGACCTAATCAACTCAGCGATCAAACTTATCAGAGCCACAGACAGTGCAGAGAAGTACCACAAGGGCAAGGGACTGAAAAGAATATGGGGTCTCAATGGAGATTTTTTTTCCTTAAGGGACATTGACAGTGGCTTTCTTACTAATGTTTCTCATGAAGAGTTGCAATGGGCTACTT
This sequence comes from Biomphalaria sudanica, assembly GCA_036873155.1. NCBI lineage: Eukaryota > Metazoa > Mollusca > Gastropoda > Planorbidae > Biomphalaria > Biomphalaria sudanica. Next base: position 3,002,243 of record JAZGLO010006698.1, read on the forward strand.
ACACATCATGAAATTTATGAGCATCTTTTCAAGCTTTTCCATTTCTCCAGGCAAGCAAGTGAAAACAGGTTTTATCATTTTCCTTTGCTGAAAAGTGAAACTATTTCTAGTAAAATGGTTGAAAAGAACACCATTTAGTACAGAAGCTGAATCAGCTCCCGAGGAAATACTTCCTACTAATTACGACCTAAAAGAGAAGTTCTTCAGCGGGAGTTTTAAGGGTGCCAGAAGCTGTATTTCCACACTTACAAAAACTTGATCCCCAACAATACATAACTACATTGCTCAGTGATTAATTATCATGGTACATTTTAAATCTATTTCTATGAGGGTAGGTTGACTACTTTCTGAAAGTGATGATGTATAATGACTCTCAATTACGTTACAACTTTTCACAAGTAGGCCTAATTCAATTGCACCATGACACTAAACTTCTTAAAAGTAACTATCGTGTGTTTAATTTTAATAACAAGCTATAGCTTAGCCTTAGGGCCCCCATTAGTTTAAATAATATATTTCAACATAGTCCCCTTGCTTTTTTAGGCGCTTAGTTCTTGTTGCACATCTTCATGAAGCTCTCAGGATGGAAGGTTTCTGGTTCAACCCTCAAAGTGCTTAGCTGTTTTACAATCAGTTCAATTCTGATGTTTAGAAATGTTTGAAAGTCTTCGGTGAATTTCGGACATTGGTGCACTATCCTACCACAAAGACAAACTGTTCACTGAACACGCACATGGTTAACAGCACGACAGCAACAATGAAACTAAACCGAGCAGGAACTAACCGGAGCAGACATAAAAACAGTCAAACGCATGCGTCCTCTTTGCTTCATCAACATAAAGAAAAATATAACAACATTACAGATCATAGTTGACTTACTGTCGTATTATGGTTCAATAAAAAGAACAAACTAATGAGTATTTTTTGTAGGAATTTTTTGGGGAGTTACACGACCGTATTCTTTTACATCATTCGCCATATAGAACGCAAGTTCTGAACGGGATTTTTGTTTTAACTTACACCAAATGAGCTAAATGAATTTCTTGATATGCGTAGATCTAATAATTAAAAATTTATATCTGAAAACTATTGCAAACTACCTGTCTTTAGCGTAACCTACATCCTAAAACAAGACAACTTTGATAGGCCTTTACACGCACCTGAAAACATTCTGTTTGTCCTACTTATATTTTTTGTTTCATTAAAAAAGGGCGTATTATAGTGAAATATAGTCAAATAACAAATATAGTGTGTCATAAATTAGTTCAATTCTGCTTGGAGCTGTTATTTGGTGCACAATGCAGTGAAAAGTGATTAGTGGGTGTCCAACATGTCCTGTAAACAAAGTAACGAAACCTGCATCTTTTCCAGTCATACTTGGAGCACAGTCAGGTGTAACAGAAACTATTTTTTTTTAGATCTACACCTGTATTTCTGAGTTCAGTCACAACAGTTGGACATATATCTGCACCTGCCTCTCTGAGTTCAGTCACAACAGTTGGACATATATCTACACCTGCATTTCTGAGTTCAGTCACAACAGTTGGACATATATCTGGACCTGCCTCTCTGAGTTCAGTCACAACAGTTGGACATATATCTACACCTGCCTCTCTGAGTTCAGTCACAACAGTTGGACATATATCTACACCTGCCTCTCTGAGTTCAGTCACAACAGTTGGACATATATCTACACCTGCCTCTCTGAGTTCAGTCACAACAGTTGGACATATATCTACACCTGCCTCTCTGAGTTCAGTCACAACAGTTGGACATATATCTGCACCTGCCTCTCTGAGTTCAGTTACAACAATTTGACATATATCTGCACCTGTTGTTGTCGTTGGTAAAGTTGCTAATTTTATTAGTTCTTCGTGTATTTCATTTCCTTTGCTATATTTGCCAATGATGGCCAGTCTAGCGGACCATGTCACATCAGTACTTTCATCAAGGCAAATAAAATAGGTTTGACATGCATTAATATCCTTCTTTACTTGTTCTTGCAATTTCATTACTCTCGCTTTAACCGTGTTTCGGCTTATTGGCAAATCCTTTATTCTCTGAATGACTTTATCCTTGTTTTGAAAGTCTTCAAACAAATAAGACGCACATTCTAACATTGCTTCCTTGATATAATCACCGTCACTTAAAGGTTTTCCATGCTTAGCTATAATTTTTGAAACTTCTAAACTTGCAGTTACTAAGTTAGAAGAACTTTTAACAAAGTTTACAAAAGAACTGGATTGTGAAATCGCTTTTTTTAACTCGCGCGATATATGTTCTTTTTGCTCATCCTCGCTTTTGCCTAAAAGCCAGCTGTGATTGGACTCATAATGATGTTTTACTGATGATGTCCGACAAATAACACTTTCCAAACACATGGCACATAAGGCCTTGTTTTCTCTGTGAATCATTCCATATCTTTCAGTCCACCACTCTTGAAAAGGTCTGCCACTTCCTTCTTCTACATGAAGTTTTTATTTTTTTTTTATTTTTGAGAATGACATGTTATGGTAATTATTCTGATAAAAATTTATTGATGGCAACGCTAGCATTCGATGTAAGACCGACACGTTTTCAGTATCAACAAAATGGCGGAAGCTAAGGAGATCTCGTTCAAATACGAGATATGTCTTGAAAATTTTTTATTATGCCATATGCTCCCCAAATGAAACACAGACATATGAAAAAATTATATTGAATATGATCCACTAGCGCTTCTTCCATATTATTAACATTTCTCGGAAATAATTGAACATTATTAATTATGGTAATTTGAGATATCCGTGATTTTTCCAAAAAAATACATTTCTTAATATCATCGTCGTTGCGTGCCACACAAGATCGTTTCGCGTGCCACCTTGGGCACGCGTGCCATAGATTCGCCAGCCCTAGCCTATATATATATATATATATATATATGCCTATAAAAAATTGAAATGTTGAGTCAACCAGATAGATCTATAATGACTATAAAGAGACCTAGCTCTATATTTCGTATTGACTAGATCCAGTCTATAGTCTATAGATCTATAGTCATAGTCTAGACTGGACTCTATAGACTCTACAGTCTAAATTCTACATCGACTTAAATTCCCACATTCGGAGAGGGAATTTAAAGGATATTTTGGTGTAAGCATCACACAATTTATTAGAAAAGAAAACAAATGAGTTTGTACTTTAAAAAAAAAGAATATAGCAAAAAGAATATCTGAATACTGTGATGCTGTGATGGTTCGGTCATATTAACTAAGGCATGATACTATATACTGACCTAGGGTTGTGGTGTACAGCAGCGAGGGGTGGGATGAGGCAATTTTTTAAGGGGTCTACTCGCTTACATATATTTTAAATAAAGGTCTAAAATGTTTGGTATATACGAGGTTAGGGGGTATCACCACAAGCACAAAGCTAGGTATCTATCGAGCTGTCAGAAAACATGAAAAAAAAAAAAAAAAAACTGAACCACTTTCACATGAACTGTCTCAGAAAAATAGGACCCACTGAATATCGAAATACCTGATACTGAAGTCCTTCGCATCCACACAATCCTGATGCAGTCCCATGCAGCTGCGATGGGCAGGGCACATCGGCAGAATGGAAGACTCTCGCATCCGTAAACGAAGTGATTACAAGGTGGACGAAAGAAAAGGCTTCAGGGACACCATCAATTAAGCTTCTCTGAAAGCCTTCAGCATTGACCCTGCTGCCAACTGGAAGACGGAAACGCATGATAGAGAATCATTGCGTCACGCTTAGAACTGTCGCATAATTGCAGAGGACAAGAGAACAGCGCTGGCCAAAGAAAAACGCCAGAGAAGAAGAGCAAGGCCAATGACACTAGCTCCAGCTTGAATAACCTGCCCAGTGTGCAGCCGAACATTCCGGACTCACATAGGTCTCACCAGCCACACGACTTAGATCCTCCAGCACCGTTATGCGTCAAGCTGTCTCCACAAAGATCTGCCACCGGCTATTTCTGAAGCCTCTTTCCACCTGGTGTCCTCTGCACTGAGGTGCCAAGTTATTCGAGAAAGTCCCTGTTTGCGCTTTCCTCGTATTGGCCCCCATGTCATCGCAACTCTTGTCGGAGAAAATCTTATGCGACGCTCTGTCACAACCTCACTTAGTGGTCGACTCCCAGTTTGGCATAGGATTTCCTTGTTTGAGATCCAATCTCCAACAGCCACACGAGGAGGCACCAAACCCCAGTGCAAAGCCTTAGTCACCTGGATGACAAAAGTGGTCATCATTGAACCAACGATGGACGAACTACAAATATATTTTATATGAAGGGAGATAGCGGGTTGTGATTGTTGACAGTTTGTAGACCAACTTCATAGCTTCTGATATTCGTGCTGAAAATATTGAAACCTGCCATTTTACACGCACTGCTCACCAAGCAGATGACCCATAGGTGGATCGAATCAGAACTGGTAGAATTGGATTTGATCAGATCGTCATCAGACAGTATGGAGATTAAACGACATTCGCTCCGCATACCTACATCAAATGGTAGGGAAAAAAAAAAGACAAAATGGAGCTTATATATGCCTCTGTGAATTCATAATGCACTGAAGGCAGACGTTTAAAGAAGATGAGGAGGAGGCTGGATAAAATCTGTGCCCCGCCATTTAAGTTTAACCTAAGAATAATATACAATTTGCATGAAATTAAATAAAGCAATTGTAACATTGCACTTGCTTGACATTTTTCATTGACAAGTTTCATTATCATAGCAATTTTCCAAGTTCACGGAGTCAAAGGAATTAACCTATTTCCTGCACTTTAAAGAATGTCATGACATTGTAATTCTACATTAATAGACTATAGGAGTTAAGTGAAATGATCAGTTTAGACTTACATTAGATGGGGACCAAAAAAAGTACTCTGATTGTTTGTAAGTAAAGTCAAATACATTTTTTTTAAAATATGTGAACGTGAAAAAGTTGTTATATTTTTAAAATGGGCAATGTCTTCAACTATGATACATTAAGGATGAGAGAAGTATTTAAAATGACCACACAATACAAGTCGCCAGACAGCAATAGTCTGCAGGGGGCCTTCTGTGCCTGTCTTTGGTAAGGGCTTTTCTTCAGTTCTCAAATGTGTGTCCTGCTGCCTTTGTGAGAGCAGAGCTATTCTACTAACCTCTGTTATAAAATAGTTACCATAGCATCACACAAGTTAAATTAATGAAGTCAAAGAAAATAGATCAAAAAATATTTTATTACTATCTTACAAATAAATACCAGTACTATAATAATTATGAACACAACTGTATTTTTTGTTGCCAACTATTTTTTTTAAACATTACAAACAAATATTGAAAAATATTGTATTTACGATAAATATCCACCAAAAATACAGCCCTATAAACCAACCCAAGAGTTAGACAAATAATAAAGTAAGGTGACCATAACAATGACAAATCCTAGCAACGGAAGCTAAAAATGCCCAGAATGGGAGTCTCTGAAACATCAGCTTAACCAGTACTCAAAATAAATAAAAACTAACAATGGATTTTCCATGTTCTGATTTTTTTCTTATCAAAAATGCTTTAATCCATTAGTTAATAGACATGCATGTCATTTATGTCAAGAAAGTACAAGAATCTCTTTGCAAAAGATGAAAAACCAACATATAACCTTTGTAGAACAATGAATTGCAAACAACTTTAAAAAAATGTTTTGATATACAGCATCAGTGGGTCTATCTAAATGTCTTACCAAGATTGAATTTTCTTTTACTCTATAGCTAATTCTAGTACAAAAATCCAGTCAGAAAAGGGCATGATGCGATGAGCCTATCTTTGAAAGTTTGTTACATGAGAAAAGTGACAAATTAATACAAAAAAAAGTGAAGATCTTTTAAGTTTCATTGTTGGAGAATTCAGATACTGGTATCCAACAATAATTAAAGCAACTTTTACTATAATGGGTGGGAGGGAAGCAGTGACTGAGTGGTTAAATGGTTAAACGCTTGGCTTCCAAACCTGGGATCCTGGTTCAAATCTTTGTAATGACTGGGATTTTTAGGATGCCCCTGAGTCCACCCAACTCTAATGGGTATCTAAGTTAAGTTGGGGAAAGTAAAGGCGGTTGGTCATTGTTCTGGCAACGATTCCCAGCTCTTTAACCATGGGCCAAAGAAACAGATGACCTAAAAATCATCTGCCCTTTAATAAAAAAAAATAATACTATAACGGACAGAGCATTAATAAACTCAGACCAGAATACAGCCATTTGGATATCACTGTTCTAAGTGTTCTACATAGAGATATGCTTTTAGAAAAAGTTTCTGTTATTGAAAGTTTTCATACAGAATACATTGATTATTACAGTGATTCCTTTCATACTGAATCATTCCATGCAGATATTGGTTGTTAATTTGGTACATCTTTGTAGAGAGTGTTTTTTTTTATATTTTTTTTTTCATGCTCCTTGTCACTGACTGGACTGAGTTGGTTCATTATCTGGAAAGTATAAGCACAACCTTATTGCAACATAATTCTTTTTTAACAGCATATTTGTTGTTATGTAACTCCAAAAAGTTTCCAGTAAAATATAAATGCTGCAAAAGATAAAGTAGGTGAGAAAAAATTAAAATTAAATTATAGCTTTTATATAGCACTACTTTCATGCTTATAGCATGCTCAGAGGGCTATGGTCCAATCTCATTTGTGGACCAGGGAAGGGGGGGGGGGGTTTCTGGGAGGTTTTCCGTGCCGCCTTTAGGCGATCAGTAAACACAACTCTGCTTGAGTCAGGCGTCAAACCTCGAGCCCCCTTCATAGGTAGCCAAGTCAAGTTTAAGGGTACTTAGCCTCTTGACCACACTTCCCAGTATATCAAGTTTCATAGATAAAATATTGCGGCAGAGTAGAGCTGAATGTTCTGGGCTGACGATGGTTTAACTATCCACATGAGGCAGCACACAACTACAATCACTGGATAACAATACTGTGGTATCATCGTATCACTATGGACCAACTACATATTGTAGCACACCATTTATATTCATAGCAGAATGTAAATGAACAAGCCAGTATAAAAAAAAAGAGCATTTACTTGGCTTTTTCTCCAGATACACAGGCTCCAATTTCAAACTTTTATCTGTAACCATCACACTGTTTGCATGTATTTTCTCCACCATGGCATCTGCACCTCCTATAATAATAATCAAGTTATGAAGGAATAAAAAAGGACAAAAGAATAAGAATTATTAAAATAGTTGTCATTATTATTTACTCAAATGTGATTTTTGTTTCTTAATTAAAAACATTACAATGGTTTTGGATTTATGTATGAAATTTGTATCAACGCACCATATTTAAAAAAAATAATCTTAACAGCCATCAAGAGCTTCAAGTTAGTGAAATATATGTCAGTATTGATTTGTATTTACCTAACATGATCATAGTAAAGTTTGTTTATGTATGTCCCAGATTTGTAAAAGGATCTAATAGGTTTTGAGGAAGTTGAGAATTATGGGTATCTATTTTTGTGGCACTAAGTTGATTTTTTCAAAATTGAAAATGAATATGTTGATGTTAATGTCAAAATATTATAGCTAAAGAGATGCAAATACAGCAAGTCCATGACTAGATGGATGTATCAATAAACACCCTAATATATTCAGTGTCTTTAGCATGGCCATCTCATTGACACTTTTATCACTCCAAGGTTAAACTTGATATCTTGAAGGTCAAACATAAATAACCTAACATACAATCTAGTCTTTTAATTTTTACAATGATCTATTTAAAATACACATTTTTAAATTATAAATTACCTGTATTGTCTGAAACTTCTAAAAAAAGATGTGAGCCTAAGGTATTTGCCATTTTACTAGAGTACAACTGATTGTTGATTTTTACTATTGGATTATCTGTAGCCAAACCCTGTGAACAAAATAGGAAAATAGACACTAAACTATTTAAATCATTTGCATTTATAAATAATTATATCTTATTTCTCTCTCTCTCTCTCTTTTCTTTTACAAATATAATGTAAGTGAATCTAGCCAATAAGTTAAACAACAAACTAAACTAAGCAAATTATTTCAAAGCATACCAAGATCTGAAGATAGGAGTCTTTAGTTCTTTTGTTATCTAATTCTGGTAATTCTAGCATTAAAACTGTTTCCTGGAAGAAATGAAACAAAATTAAAAGTGGCAGACGTTAATCTAAAAAATGAAGCTCTATTAGCTAGACTTTCTGTGAAAGTGCTTTTATTTTGCTTTTTAACTATTTAAAGTGTCAATTTCAGTATTAGGCAAGTCTATGCAACTGTTTAGAGCAGCAAAGTAAAAGATAAAATGAAACAAAAGAGAAACTTTAAAAAAAAAATCATGTCCCCCAAAAATTCTCTTCAGTAGTATGTCTTATATGGTGTCTTTGAGCCAATTTCAGATATAGAGTAAAGTGCGAAGTTCGAGCGCATTAAGCCCGCTGGCAGCAATTTTCAAGTTTGGATTTTTATAGCACAGTAACGGTCTGACCTATGAAAAAACTGATAGTATCTCTGAATTCCTCGTCCTTTTTTCTATAAAAATAGATTGGATTTAATGTATCACTAGGCTTAGTTAAAATTAAATACGAAGTCAAAGAGGTGTAGGGTAAGTATCGCCAAGCGTACTTTTCCTCGAGCGGATTTTTCCCCAGTTAGTAAGCTCGATCGAGTTGATGGAAGGTTCGAACAGATCAAAGAAAATATATCTAAAAACATGTTTTAATATTTAATTTTCACTATAAAGTCATTTTCTTTTTACTCCAGCGCAAGAACACCATCTATTGCACCATTTCCCACCCTCCACAACTTCAAATAGCCTCTTTACGCTGATGATCAATCAGACTTAAAAATAGCCTTAAGCCCATTACCCATTTCCTTCACTACCGGGTAGTAAAAAAGAATAATTCCACACCTCCTGTGTTTGACCTCACCATGAACTTAGCCTTTACAAGGAAAAGGAAATAGTATGTGTCGGAAGTAAAGAAAAAAGGTGCATGCGCAGTAGCAATATAGTAGTAATTTGGTAAACATTCAAATAAAAAAGTTATAGCAATAAAAAGTGAACTGTTCGAACCTCTTGACAAATCGGGCCTGCTCGAACTTCGCACTTTCCTATATATGCACTATTTAATTATTGCTTTTTTTTAATGTTTGCTTTTTGGCAAAACTAGCATGAAATTTAAGCTTATTAGAAACTTGTCAAAAGAATGTAGTAGAGTGACTATTGTGACTAGAGTCTCACTAGTCTACTCTACTAACTCTAGACAGGATGGATGCCTGGTCGTGCGGTTTGAGCGCTGGACTGACGTTCGGATTTATTGACGGTCGAGGGTTCAAACCCTGCCAGCTCCCATCCCCTGTCGTCCTGCGGGAGGTTTGGACTAGGAAGTAAACTATCTTCAACTCTGAAGGAACATCCGAAACATGTAAAACATTTTAAATTTTACAAACATTTTTTAGACAGTAGTGAGTAGATTTACTAGTATATTTAGTTTAATTCTTTAATTTAGTAAATCATTTACCTCCCATTCAGACTCCATGTATTGAATCTAGATCTATATAAATATAGATCTAACTCAAAATAGATAGTTCTAATAGTAGACTAATAGATCTAGATAATATTATATTATACTTTATAGGCCTATACCCAGTATAGACTCTACTCATAGATCTATTAATCTATACTATAGTCCGTAGGAGACCATGCTTTGGCTTTCTTTGTTTATGTTTACATGCCAAATAAAACCCAAGATATTGTCTTTAGAAATCCTCTTTGTTTATGTTTACATGCCAAATAAAACCCAAGATATTGTCTTTTGAAATCCTCTTATAGATCTAGATATATCTAACTTAGCTCGATTGCCTAGAACTATAGACTAAGAAAAAAAGTTTTTTTTCACTCAATGAGTTTTTTTTAAATACTTAGAATCTAAGTATTTTTAAAACTAGAGTTACCAAGATTATTAAAACTAGAATTTAAATTTACTAATATTCTAAGATACCGGTACTTATATGATATAATTATAAGGCCTAATATATTATACTTTAATTATAATATTGATAAATATAGATCCAATCTAATTTAGGGGAATTTAGACTGACTTGACTACATCTAGCTAAATCTAAACTCATCTACATTTTTTTTTATTGATTAGAGAGAATATAGGAATATAGACATACATAGATTTGATAGATCTAGTCATTATATTATTATATATATATTTTAATAATTATATTAAATTATACTCGAGTTATAGTCTATATTATAGATCTAGAATCTATATAAAATATCATTAAATATATAGAATATATAAAAAATATTATTAACTTACCCTATAGTATATATATATATATAGCCGCAGGGCAGTGGAGGTTTGGATTCAGAGTTTTCCTTCTCCTAGATGGGTAGCCAACCAAGGCTAACGAGCCCCTTCTGCCCGAAGATTACTGGTTTAGGCGCCAGTTGCTCGCCTTTGCCCCTTCTCCTGTCTGTGGTAACGGTTCCGCCAGGCTCAGTAACAGAGCCACACGTGAAGGCCAGGAGTTGGACTGGTTGTCAGAGGCTATTTGAGACGCATGCCATTGGAAGCACTTTGTAGGTAATGATGGTCTTAAGACCATTACCACTTCCGGCGTTAACAACCTTGCGGAACCACCTTTTTACATATAATAGAGCAATAGTTAGATCTTGACTTAGAAGACAGTGCCCTGTCTACCTACCCATCGCAACCTGCTAAACCTGAAAGAAGCTAGAGCCAATGCACAGAGGACAGCAAGGATCTGTGCCAATGAATACTGGGTAGAGCTCAGTGAGAGTATTCAGCTCGCAGCCCAAGTGGGCAACATAAGAGGGATGTACGAAGGAATCAACAAGGCTCTCGGACCCTCCCAAAACAAGACAGCACCTCTGAAATCAACCACTGGGGAAATTATCACAGACAAGTGCCAACAAATGCACAGATGGGTGGAACATTACTCTGAGCTCTACGCCACAACAAGCTCAGTCTCTGACTCAGCCCTTAAAGCCATCATACAACTACCCACAATGAACGAGCTAGATGAAACACCCACCCTTTCAGAGCTCAACAAAGCCATAGACAACATTGCTGCCCGCAAAGCACCCGGATGCGATGGGATACCCCTAGATCTTCTAAAACAATGCAAAACTACTCTAATCCAACCTCTACACGAACTGCTTTGTAAATGTTGGCAAGAAGGTGCTATGCCACAAGACCTGCGGGATGCTAAAATCATTACACTGTATAAGAACAAAGGTGACAGAAGCGACTGCAACAATTACAGGGGAATCTCCCTCTTAAGTATTGTAGGCAAAGTCTTTGCTCGAGTGATACTTCCCAGGCTACAAAAAACTCGCTGATCGGGTCTACCCAGAATCACAATGCGGCTTCCGCTCAGGGAGATCCACGATTGACATGATTTTCTCCATCCGCCAACTCCAGGAAAAGTGCAGAGAACAAAGGATGCCTTTATACATTGCGTTTATTGACCTGACAAAGGCCTTCGATCTAGTTAGCAGAGATGGCCTCTTTAAAATTTTACAGTTAATAGGCTGCCCACCCAAGCTACTAAATGTAATCATATCTTTCCACCAAAATATGATGGGCACAGTGCAATTCAACGGTGCCAGCTCTGAAAGTTTCAGTATAAACAGCGGAGTTAAACAAGGATGTGTCCTGGCCCCAACCCTCTTTGGAAAACTATTTTCACTGCTAATCCACAACGCGTTTGACAAATCCACTGAAGGCACATTCTCCATTCCAGATTTGATGGCAAACTCCTAAATATTGCCAGACTGAGGGCCAAAACTAAAATCAGAGCCACCCTCGTAAGAGATATGCTATTCGCGGATGACGCAGCGGTAGTGGCACACACACAAGAGGAACTTCAGTCACTAATGTCCCGCTTCTCTCAGGCCTGTAAAGAATATGGCTTGACTATTAGCACGAAGAAAACAAATGTTATGGGACCACCTACTACAGCACTACCCTCCATCCTCATTGACGATAACAAGCTGGACGCCGTAAACGAATTCTGCTATCTGGGATCCACAATAACAGATGACCTATCCCTAGAAGAGGAGATGAAAAAACGCATAGGAAAGGCTGCCTCGACATTCGCTAGACTCAGACTAAGAGTTTGGGAAAACCATAAGCTAACTACGGTGACCAAAATGGAAGTCTACAAGGCATGCGTTATGAGTACACTGCTGTATGGCAGTGAATCATGGACCACCTACGCAAGGCAAGAGAGAAAACTAAATCATTCCATTTGAGATGTCTCCGTAGGATCTTGAATGTCACATGGAAAGAAAAAGCGTGGAATACTGAGATCCTTGCGCGATCAGGTATTCCCAGCATCTTTACAGCCCTCAGACAACGCCGTTTGCGCTGGCTTGGACATGTTCGCCGGATGGAGAACAAGCGCATCCCGAAAGTCATCCTCTATGGTCAACTCGCGACTGGCACAAGAAAAACTGGTCGCCCCCACCTCCGTTACATAGATGTAATAAAACGTGACCTCAAATCAGTGAACATCAATACTGACAATTGGGAAGACATAGCTCTAGACCGCAACAGGTGGAGAGAGACAGTGACAAAGAAAGCTATGGACAGTGAAAGTACATGGGTCTCAGCCCAGGAAGAAAAACGCACAAACCGAAAAACGGCCAGCTCCTCTACCACCGAAGCAAAAGCCAAGGGGACCCTAACTTGCGCTATCTGTGGACGGGAGTGTCTCTCCAAAATAGGGCTCCACAGCCACATGAGGAAGTGTGCTCTGAGATGAACCATAGTCGTCCTACGACTGAAGGAGGCCAATGATATATATATATAATAATTATAATACTAAGCCATCATTCATCATCTTTTGGTAATCGGAAAGCATCTGCTAGATCTAGATCCTTTACAAAACGAGACATTTGTTCACCATTGTATATCTAGAGTTTTAATCCATGGTGAATGTTTTGAAAAGTCTAAATCATATTTAGATGTAGATGAAGATTCTATTTGTTTCAAAAGAAATCTTTCTGTCTATGTACACTACACAGCAACATATGAGTGGTTACGTACACACGCATCATCAGTGACGCATAACCTTGGCCTCTGACCAGTGATGACGTAGGCAGCGATCTGGTCAGAGCTAAGGCTTTCATATCGAAGGCGCCGGTGTGTGTGTGTGTGTGTAATACAGTGTTTACGTATTAAAAAAAAATTCAACTTCGTTTATTTTTATTTCTTATATGTCAAACATTAAACCACTGTTGTCATGGATTAATTTGTGTGTGTTTGTATAATCTAATTTTATTTGTATAGGACAGTTGGAATGTATGAGCTAACACCCATAAGTGAGAAGACACAAGGACAGTTGAAAGTGTGTGATGTTATGAAGAAATAGTAAAGTTTGTGCTTGTCAATCAAACAGAGTTATTTGGTGTTTTCATAATTACAGCAGAACCTGAGAATGCCTACACAACGGTGGGAAACAAGTTTAGCTTCCACATAATTAAATAAATGAGAGCTATCAAATAATAAAACTTTCACAAACTTGATGTTTTTAGGGGAGACTGTGTGTGCAAATGATTAAAGCCACTTGAAGTTGTTTATAACACTTGTGCACATATATCTAGTGATGGGAACTAAAAATTTGAAAAGTTAAACTAAAAGTTTATCATTAATTTTAAAATGTAGTTAAACTAAGCTAAAACAAAAAATAAACTTACATAACTTTCTTTTTTTTTTGGGGGGGGGGGGATTGATCTAGACCTTGCTAATCATCCAACTGTATGCCTATGATTCAATCTAATTCTTTTAACATTGTAGAAATATTTCTCCATAATAAAATCAGTAATAAGGAAGATGTTTCTTGCACACACATTGTAAAAAAAAAATTTGGAAAAGAAAATGTCTAAATAAATATGTGTGCTTGTATTTTTGCCTTGAATTAAAACCTTTAGCAAAGAAGGGTACTTTTATTTTTTTTAAATTATATTATTTATAACAGAAAATCTTACTTATACTGTTAAAGTTTAAAATCTCATATAATAAAATATATTTAGAATTTCATATTTAGATTTAGTAACTAAAGAAATAGAAACAAAATAGCTGGAGTTTTATGCTTTTTAGTGTAAAAGTACATGCTTGACTAACCATGCCAATGTGTTATTTTTTTGTCTGACCACTTAACATACAACTAACAACACTCTTGCATAACCATGATGCACATAATGTACTTTATTAAAAAAAAAATAGGCACAAAGAAATTAGCAGTGAAATAAGATTTTCTTAAGTGCTTTTAATTTATAAGACTTCAATGTTACAGAAAACAAACATTGACTGCTCTTCATAATAATGGCAATGTCTTTGATTCTGAAGATCAAGGTGACCGCTATTCAGAAATGGTCACTAATAGCTTAAGTCATACAAAATATATTAATATACACAGATTTCATAAACTTTCTAAAAGCCAGTATAACTATTGCCAGTTTATTAATGTTTAAAAAGTAAAACAAATCCACAAGACATAAGATGAACGATTGAAACAATTATTAATAATAGTAAAGAGTACATAAAATGTACATACATAACAATTTATTAACTGATAAAACAACAAAGTATTAAAATACAAAACATGATCAGTTAAAAAGACTAGTACATTTAAAATAGTGTTGTATCAGCTTTTTTGTATTTCTAAAAATTATACAACTAAACTATGTACAATTTAAATTTCATTTGAAACATTGTTTCGACTTTTAATTTTGTTCTAAAACAATAGCCAAAACATTTGTCTCATTGTGTCAAAACAAGTGCAACATCTTTCCAATCATAATAACTATATACATTGATTTATCTATTTAACATTTTAGCTCCAGGACAGTAAAAACAAAATGTCTACTGCGATGGCCCACTAATTGAAGGTGTTGATGTGGTTGGGGGAACTACAGCAGTGGTCTCATCTATGTTGAGATGTGAAATGAACCTCAGCCTGACCTTAAGAGCTGGTCTCAATTTACAGATGACTTTCTCAACTTCACTCCGGACTCCATCTCCAACAAACATATATTTGATATGATAGCTGATGACCAGTTAAAGAAAACAAGTTCTGTGGTCAAAAAAAAGTTTGAGACCTAGTCCAAATTATTTCATATTTCTGGCACAAAAGAGAAAAAAATATATACCAGTATTAGTTAATATATGATTTCTCTACTTTTTTTGTGTGTTTTAAGAATACATTGGCTGCCTGGTCGCGCGGTGGACTGTCGTTCGGATTTATCGACGGTTCAAACCCTGCCCGCTCCCATCCCCCGTCATCCTGCGGGAGGTTTGGACTAGGAAGTAAACTATCTTCAACTCTGAAGGAACATCCGAAATATGTAAAACATTTTACAACATTAACAGACTAAGAGAAAAGTTGAGGCAGCTGAAACATAGCATGCTTTACTTTGAATACTTTTATTAACTAGTTTGCATTATTTTAATTGTTGAAATTCCAAGTTAACGCTATATTTCTGAAAAAGTTAAAAAAACTAAATTTCAATTAAAAGCTTGAGTATCAAAGTATTAACAGGTTTTATGAAGAAAAAAAAAAGATAATGTGTACCCCATTAATTTAACACCAGTAAAGCAAAAATTTTAATTTTTTTTAAATACAAAAGATCTGTCTCGATGAGTAAAGCGTTAAAAAAGATTTAGATCTACTTTAAAAGGATACAGGTAGTCACAGATTGCATCCATGTGATATAAATGTTCACTTTTACTGTCTACATTCAACAGAATGTCATAAAGTTCAACAGTCAACTGAAAAATATAATATGGTCAAACAAGTTTCATTTAAAAAAAAAGGTAAATATATATATATATATGTATATATATATATATATATATATATATTAAATTGTGCTGATTTGTCTGTAGATTAAAAAGAAAAACGGTGCAAGGGGCAGTAAACAAATCAATTAAGAAAATATTCTCAAAATTTCTAATGCTGCTACTTTATCATTCCTGTCTATGCCCTTTTTGTAAAGGCCCTTGGGAAGTTATGCTTATATTTACAACACCTTTCCCTAATTTTAGGTGGATTTCAGATCCTTCTCTATTATCTAAACAAACTGACCTCTAGAAGACATCTTGTTCTTTCCATGTGGAACCGTTGTAGAAATGGACCAATTAGATGGCATAGAAAAATAAACTGGTTTTCATGTTTGATAACAGGTTTAAGTTTTTCTTTTACAAACCTTACAAAGAAATAATTTAAAAAAAAATGTATGAATTGATGACAAATCAAAACTGAAACAAACAAAAAAAAAGAACAAGAACAAAAATGTACAAATATGTTAGAAAGTTTTCAAACATGTGCCAAAATTAATATTTTCAAAAAACGTGCTAAAGTTAATGCTGTGAATTAGACTGCTGACTCCAAATCTGCTGAATTAAATTTTCATAGTTCAATTGACACAATACTATATCTAATTAAAATAAACACAAAGCATAATTTCTGTTTTTATATTTGTCAACCTTTTTTTTTTTTTTGCTTTCTTCCATGGAAAGTGATTAAATCAATACTAAAACCACCAAAATCAGTTTGACAATATCTTTCAAGATAATTTCAGCAGATGTAAAAGTAAACAATTTATCTACTTGTTCATATTACAATTATAAAATCTATCATTATTTATAATGAACCTAAAAACTTTCATATTCATCTGATACTCAAGTAGTCAGCATTATAATCAAGAAAAAGTTTGCAGCATATTACTTACTGTGGCAAATGAGATAGCTGACCAATGCCAGCATGATGCCAAACACCATGGCAGAGTTCCAGAATGGTAGAACACTGGTGCTCTGCATTCTGGAGGTGGGACAAGCTGACATTCAAAATCTTGAAGGGACTGTGATGAGCAGCTGGACTCTCTAACATTGGTGAAGTAATGGCTTTCAGAATTCTGTCATTTAGAACACTCCAATAGGATTCCTAAAGCATTTCAGAGAGCACAAACAAAAAATGAAATGGCTCATGCATAGGGAAAAAAAAAAATGTTTGATCTAAATCAACTTACAAGTAAATGGTAGATAACCTTTTTCAAAAATCTTTATCAAGCCATAATATATATTTTCTCCAAGAGTTGCATTTGTGTTATTATTTATTTACACTTCAATAATTCCAAGAAAAATTATATCTTTGAATCATGATATTGAACAAAATCTATCTATCATCACAACTTAAGATCAACATGAATAAGCAATTACAGAACACAACAAAACCTAATTGAAATATGCTTTCATCAAAACCAACTGTCACTTATCAATTTAAATATTATGTCAAGTATCAATTTTAAATAAACCAAAGTCTAGGTTAAGGTCACTTTATACATGACATAATATGGCACCTGCCATTCATTTTTTGACACTTGGTAGAAAATTATTTGATTGGTTGTAGGAAGTGATTTCATTGGTTAAGCCAAGTGTCATACTAAAGGTCAAATAAACATGGGAAGGAGAATAAAGTAAAAGTCAGTCTGGAATGTAAATCTTGTAGAGATAAAACGTATATTAGTTTTGAGTTAGAATTGTAGAGATCAGTCTTGTATTTGTATTAAATCTAGTAGTAAATTTGAGTATTTTATTTTGATACAGATTACTATTGTAAATACTGTACATTGCAGTGATTCCTAAGTTTGGATTAAAGTTCTGTATTTGATTTAAAAGAATCTTCACTTATTCAATCTCTAAGATAGTATTTAGATCTAGAGATATACATCTATAGAATCCCCAGTATGTCACAGTAACTTCTTGTAACATCTGACATCTCAAGAAAGTCTACAGCTTTAGCACTTCTCAACACCAGCACTACATTAGCACCTACATCAATAAGAAGACTCGTGACACCAACTTACAGGTAAAGCTGTTAATATAAGACCTACAGCATTGTACCATGACATCATATCTTTTTGTGGAGGTAGCAAAGATGATCTAGAAAAAAAAAAAGATTAAATTTAAATTTCTGAAGAAAAAAAAAAAACAATTTTCTAAAATGTTAAAAAAAAAAAAAAAAAAAGATTATTCAATTAAAATATCTGAGCATTAACATTAATATAGTTTGCTAACCTTTGCAAAATAAAATTTCAACATACAAATTGATTGTACTAAGTTGGAAAAGTTCTATTCTACATAGCTTTGGTTGAGGTAGAATTTGAATTCAGTGTAAAAGTACAACTTGAAAAATTAAGGGAATGTGAGAATTGTGTACATATGAAGACTTCATGCTAAAAAAGGCAATAAAATATGTTTTTTATTTGTTGAAAAGCAGAGGATGACAGCAAGCTAAGTTTGAAATCATGTCTGGACACGTTGACAGCCTAAAGTACAACTCTGTAGATGTATCTCTTTTTTTTTGTTAATACAGCACCCCAGTTTCTTCAATGATTGTGTTGTGACTGTTGTAATGCCAACTTACGGTTTGAGGGAGACATCAATCAGAGCCTCCCCTACAGTCTGTGCTGAGACAGGCAATGCCATAAGTTCTACACAGATTGAATGAAGAGCATGAGCAGCAGCATTGGGGAACTCATTGAATCTCCAGTCAGCAGATGGGTAAGGTGGTGGAAGTTCTCCTAAGATTGCTTTAGACTGTTAAGATCAATAATTTATACTCTTTACATCATTCTTGAGACTAGCATTATAACAGTGGTAGCAGATACAAGAAGTAAAGTTTAGTACAAACAAATAATTTTTGTTCGTGTTTTCGAAGGACTAAAAAAAGATACTGCTTCTCAATCTGTTGATAAGTTTGATGTAATACTCATGGTCAGGTGTCCAGCCAGATTCATCTTGTGATTTTTTCAGGTACGAAAGGTAGTCATCTGACAGGCACCAATTTTCTGGGCGAATGTCATTAAATGCCCCTAAATAGAATCATTTTTTTAATTTAATACACATTGTAATACAAATTTACAAATGAACTATCTTTCTTTGAAATCATATAACATTAATCTATAATGATTAAGAATCATTTTATAGATCTATATTATGATATAACAATTGTTGTTAACAAACCTAATATGCTATAACAAAATGTTTATACTTAACTTATTATGCCATAAGCCACGTATAATGTATTGACATACCTATTATGGCATTCACTAGTTTGCGCTTCAGTACATGTTTATCTGCCAGTCTTTTTTCATAGTAGAACAATGTGTTGTACAAGTATGTGATTGGGTGATCTGGCGAGTTAATGAAACTATCAGTTGGACATAAACACTAAAGATATTACAGTGAGAATGAAAGTAAGATTAGATACTTACCATGGAATTTATACAGTCCACCAATTTGATCCAGTATGATTTCAACTGCCTTCTGCATTACTACCATCTCCAAAAATCGATGAATCAAAATGTCTAAAACCTAGTTGCATGGACAATTGAAATCTCAGAAAATATCGAGGAAAAAGTCAATAAAATAAATATATATATTTTTTTAAATTCTAAAATAATACTTACTGGAATAAATCTGAGACAAACATTTCCAAAATAAACTGGCAGATACTGATGTTGTAAAGTGTTGTTTAAATCTTGGGTTCCTTCATAATAAAACTTCTCTGGGTATTTCTAGTAACAAGATATTTAAATGTTTTAAGCGCCTTTGTTCATTGAATTATATTAAATATAGTATAAACAATTAATGTATCAATATAAGTCTTACCTTATGAAAGTTCATATGAATGTCATGCCAGTTGGACTGAGACCAGTGCTCTGATGTATTCTGTAACAAATTATGCACAAGTATTTTTTTTAGTATTATTAGAGCTTAAAAAAATAATACTATAAGACAGAGGTACACTAACATAAGGTTCCATGATTTCTTGACAAGAGCACCAGAAAATAGCTACAGCTACATTGATTTATTTGTCAGTGACATAAAGATACATGCTAAACCTAAGTATTAAAGGGTTTAATAAATTTGTTTACTACCACTGATATCTGAATAAATTGAATTTTACAATTTACTAACTTTTTATTTTTCATTAAATGTGTAAAATATCTCTTAATACACAAATATCTGATTTATTGTAAAGACATCTTTCAGTTTAAATATAAAAAAAGAAGACAAAATGACATAAAAAATATAAAGAATACATTGATTTCACTCCCTACCTCTTTGATGAAATCATGTATTCGTGCTTTGAAGTCAGGTTTAGCTGTTAACAAAAACTGAATCACAACAAATTGGACTTGTGCTTCTTTCCCCTCAAGACTTCTTAAAGCCTGAATACAAACATACACAATAGTTAGCTGACTACATAACATGCATAATAGTTAGCTGACTACATAACATATATAATAGTTAGCTGACTACATTACATAATGGTTAGTGCATGTTCTTTTACATACAAATATGTAGCTCACAAGTACTTTAAAATACACACTAGTTTGCTCAAATGTTGTTTTAAAAAATATATTCAATAAAAAAGAAATGAGTACATTAGTTGCTAAAAAAATATAAAAAAAAAAAAAAAACCTTAAAAATATATAACATTTTAATTAAACTTAGCTTAAACTAATAGGTGACATCAAGCACACGTTTCAAGCAAATTTAATACTTTTTAATATAGATGACTTACCAAACAAAGGACAATTCTATCTATTGGAATAATACTGTATTTCCAAATCATGTCTGTCAGGGCTTCTATACACTGAAAAAGGCAAAAAATATCCAGCTTAAAATTTTTTTTAAAGTTATAAATGCACATATATATGTATTAAAACATACAGTGAGTAAAATAGTTTGTAGAAAACATTCATCAGTCATAAGTTTCTGTTTAGTAAGCCTATACAAACAATTTTTCTAAGGATGGTAACACATTTCTGGGACTATAAGGACTAATTCTATTTAGATAAAGATATTTGGTATATATTGCTGACATTCAAATGAAACTATAAATTCCATTAGAAATTTGAAAACCGACCTTTGATGAGTTCTGTAAAGCTGGACTAGATGCAATCTCATAAACTAAATAGTCGGCTAATGTCCTAAGATGTGTGGTCAGAGCTCTAGGCCCAAGTTTGTCCAAAACTCTGTAAGATGAAATAATGTGATAATTGTACTAAAAAATGTGTGAAATTTTAGTGGATTTTTTTTTTCTTACAGTGAAACTGTGGTGTACTTACTTGTAAGCTGTGGCTGGAACTCTATTTTCATCTTGAATAGTTTTCCATATTATGCTGTTTAATATTAAAAAATATTTTATTAAGTTGTAAACAAAAGTGAGACTTTTTAAAGTGCAAAATAAAGAGAAAAACTGAGTATTTTTAAACTTACCATAAAAATAAAGGTGGGTTACTTTGCATGGAGAAATGGGAAATGATGCTACTTTCATTGCCACCCATGGCTAAGGGGGAAAAAAAAAAGGAATAAACAATAAATTAGGACTACCAATAAATTACAAGTTTCTCTGCTTGTAGAAGTATTAAATCATACAACTTTCATTGCTACTGATGAAGTCACATTCACAATTATACATACATTTCCATTTTCTGTACTCATTTTCAACTGACGTCCTCAACTGATTTTTATTATCTTTATTGTTAATGTTATTCTTCTGAAAATATTCAGCAAGGCTCTGCAAAAAAAACAACAACACAATTTCACACATTACATTACACACAGTTACAACTCAACTGCATTAACGATGCTGATAATTTAGATACCATATAACTATTGATTAATTAATATGAATCATCTTTTCAACATATGTATTGTATAATTTATTCATAAAACAAAACAAGAGAATGTTTTTGTAAGTCCATAAATAACTGCTAGTTATATTTTAAATTCATGAAAAATATGATTGTCTGTGTGGTGCATTTCTATAAGTATACAAGAGAATAAACTTTTCAAATATTGTTGAGAAATTGGCAAGAGCGTATTGAAACAAAGTGTTTAGTTTCAGATTATCACTAGTAGCTTTTGCACCTATTTCAAGCAAAATAATTTTTTTAGCACATTAAAATATCATATTTAGTTTTTAAGTTGTTTTCTTTACTTTAAAATCATATGTGGGTACAAAGAGCACATATATTTTTAAAAACAAAAGAATTGGCATTTTGAGTAGCCACCAACCTAATTCATACATGATGCAGAAAATGGTGAAATCTATAAAGATTTTAGTTTTGTGATTTAAAATGACAGCTAAAATATGTTTTTTCCTACTAAGGCAACTAAAACTGCTTCAATCTTACCTGAGGGAAACATGCTAGGGTATTTGATGACCAGCTGATTGGTGTTTTCTGCATGACCACATTAAGGATATCTTCACACCACACACTGGACATGTTATCAACAGCTTTAAACACAAAGACATTTCTTATCTATAGCTTAAAACACATAGACATTTCTTCTATTATTATATAATTAATGTTTCACTTTATCATTGATTACATTGGATTATAAACATTAAACACCAATTATTTTGTCCAAACAAGATTGTATATAAAACATTAAAATAGGTAAGTGAATATAAAAAATATGTCTTAAAGACAAAGAGCAAATTTACACATACCAGTAACATGCATTGCTCTGGCTATGGTCAGAACTAGAGCTCTGTTTAACTCTTCTGAGTCACTGACTAGAAATGATGCACCACCTTTGGCTTCACTGGAGATTCTAGAGAGCTGTGGTTGAACTTCTGAACTTCCTAATCCAATGATCAACTTCAATATGGTACTTTCAACACTGGACAAAAATATCATGTTTTACAACTGTGTTTGAACTGCACATTTTGATAGCATAGTCAGTGATTTCAACTATAAATTTGTATTTCTCTATAATATCTCAATGTGTTCTAGTTAACACTTTATAAAATGATTCTAATGATAGAAATGGAATTATGGTTAGTGTGCTGGGACAAGTCTGGGAACACATAATGGAGTCCCCCAGTTAGAGATTGCCCATGTCTGAACAAGCCATTATACAGATTGTCCTTTTGGTTCATGTTTTGCAAGGCTGAGGCAAAACTGACCACACAGTGGGAAAAAGAGGCAACAGTGTCTTCTCTTTTCATTTGTCCCACACTTGCTGAATTCCATTTCAACAGGTCCTACCCTGTATGGTGAGATGTGCATTGCACAGAAGTGTAGGGTCAGAGCAAGAGAGAAATTGGGCCTCTTAAACTCTCACTCACATGGTGTTTGATTATGAACACTTTATAAATATAAGCATATAAGCCTAATCTTGAAATGAAAATGAAGACATATACTAATTCCCCCCTTTCCTAGCTGCTAAATCAATAAAGGAAAACAACTAAAACTATTTGAGAAATCATTTTAATCTGTAAATATTACAATATGGCATGTCTGTAACTATTAATTAGACATGTACATACTTTATGATAGTAATTTTTTTTAAAATGCGACTTACCATTGGTAAAGCTGATTTTGATTGATTGGTTGATTACTGCTCATCTGATGTAAATGAGCCAATAGCTGAATACGGTAGTTGATTTGGGTATGATGGAGTCTGTAGGAAAACATTTCCAACAGAGTGTGTAGAATTCCTAATGCTTGGTTCTCAACCACAGTAGGTAGCAACTGATCTGCAGATGAATAAAGATTGTAATGAATCAAAGTTGCTTCTATAAAACATGTCTACCATTTAAGTGAACAGAAACATTCAGTAAACTGAGTCAAAAAAGACAATCAATCAAGAACAATGTACAAAGTTGATAACAAATACTGACACAAATACAAACATAAAAAGATATTATACTTGTGCTAAGCACATTTTTAGAGGTTCACAAAAAGCCAGATCTATAATAATAGCCCAAGAAGTCATAAATAATCTTTAATTTTTTTTTTCAAAAAGTTTTAATCCCACAATAGTAAACTCACTTATAAATCCTTTAATTCCAAGACTTTCAATTTCCATATAGACCAACAAACGACTGTACGTCTCTACCAATGATGGGGCCAATGCTAAGGCTGATTTATTTTTTGCTAACTTGATCACTCTTGTAACAATGCTGTGAATCAAACTGTCAAGAATTCCTGTTTCAAAAAACTGAAACTTATTTATCTTATTCTGAACTATTTAATAATTAAAGCCTAAAATATGAGCTTACCTCATTTTGGCATGTACAGTTAGAGAATCCAAAAAGTTCATCTGAAGGGGTGTGGTGGGTGCTGATGCAGCTACACCTCCAGGTAAAATGGTTGTATTTTTATTGTTGCCATAGATTGTTTCAACTAGAAATCCCATAGGTCTGCTGAAGTTGTCAGTATCTGTGCTGTCTAATAGATGATAATGAAAAAGATTATTTTTTATTTAGATAGAATACAAACCAGTAAAAATGTCTATGTAAACAAATAACTAGCCAAAGCACTAAAAAAAAATTAAGAAAATTTCAGTGAACAACCCTTTGGAAAAAATGATAATGAGTTAAAAATTTGCTTTACAACAATATTTTTGCATTGAATCAAAATTAAGAAATGTTTAAAAGATTTCTGAAAATACTTACAGGCATTGCACATTAAAGCTATCCTGTAGCCCTGAAGTGTTAATGATTTGAGATTCTGTTTGAGAAATCTATAAGCAGAATAAAAATGCACTAAATGTTGATATCAATCTAATTGTAAAAGTCCAAAATTGTCTTTAAATCTATAGTTAACTATCTTTCATTTATGCTTATACTTGATATTAGGTTTATGTTTTTTCTGGTCCAAGCTGAATCAATATTTAATAGATAAAATAATCTAAGTTCTGCAGTGAACCAAAAAAAAAAAAAAAGAGTTAAATTCAGCTCCGCACCAGCTACAAAACTTTTTCAGAATACAGCTGGATAATCTGTTGTTGTTTTTTCTAAGTCACATGATTGAGCACTGAACAGTTAGGCCTAACTAAAAGTTCCTGGATGTAGACAGGTATCTATTGTATCAAACAGAATTTGGACATGTCTACTTGACTGGGAACCCATTTGTTAAGTGAAAAAGTAATAAGTTTGATTTGAATCCACTCACTCCAGATGATCCCTTAGTGAAACAGGAATTGGCCTCAACTTAATGTTGCCTGCCTTTTTGTTTAAATGTATCCAGATACACGTGGCAGCCATCACATGAGTAGACTGGGGCAGGTTGATGTCAGGCACAGGAATAGCTTCTTTATCATCATACAGTAAGTCATAGAGTTTCATCACTGGCAGGAAGTCATCAATCTGTGGATACACAAATATATTGCTTATTCAAATTTCATAATAAATTAAGGTTTTGTAGAAATGACAGCTATTTGTTTTCTTAAAAATTTTTTTTTTTTAATTAATTGGGGTATTACTGAAGTTATTGTGAAGAACATAACATTTTTGTTTATGAAAAACATAACATTTTTGTTTATGAAATTAAAGAGACTTGCCGGATTCTTTTGAATGCTTCCTGATATAAACTGCAGCAAAACCCACATTAGGTGATGCCTGCCTTTTTTCAAATTCTTTCCTTTTAACTGGAAATGAGAATGATATGTAGTTAAATTTATATAAACAAAATTCCTTTAAAGAAATTAACAAGCTTATTTAATACGAAACCTTTGTTGATTTACTAATTTCACAAGAACAGCTGATCTTGTAAAAAATTAACTAGCGTATTTAGTAAAAAAAAACAAAAAAACTCTTAAAATATAATGAAGTTACCTTCTCATAAAGTGATAAAACAATGTGGGAGAAGCTGGCAAACTGGAAGAGTACAAAGTAAATCAACTGAGATGACAGATGCTGCCACTGCAGTTGGGAATGTCCTGAGGTCTCTTGTTCAAACCTTTCAAGTGCCAACACGAGCAGATCCACCAATTGCTGCTCCAGAACCTCACAGAGCTGCTTGGCCTGAAATGCAGTGCAAAAATAGTTTGTTAGTATCTGGATAGTATTTGGTAGAAATAAAGTGTTATAATTGTGTTATAAACTTTTTTAGTACCTGAATGTTTAACTCTAGCATGTTACACACCAGCTCTCTGGAGTATGGTTGCTCCAAAACATATCTGAGTAGGTTATTTTGAGGTTCTTGCAATTCCTACAACAAACATAAAACAGGATTTTGACAATTTGTTACTGTTAGATAAAATGTTAAACACTAATGCTAAGTATAAATAAGGAGACATAAACATGATTTATAAATTAATGTATTCATTTTTTTAATAAACAGAGAAAATATTTAAAAAACACAGAAAAGAAAGTTAAAAAAAACAACAGGCTATACATACTCGATTATAAGGTAGAGGTCCATTAAGAGCAAACCTCAAAGTATTTCTATTCAATCTCCAAACATTGCTAGATGACATTGAATGTCCAACTATGGGGAGCAGCTGATGTCGTCCTAATCCCAGGTTTAAAAAAACATGTTTGAAAAAAAAGACTGTGAAATGACTATCAAAAGATATTGAAAACCTATAAGGTTAAAGAATTTTATTCTCACCTGATATAGAAACCATTTGAGCACAATGTCTGAAGCCATCAACAAAATCAAAAAGAACTTTTCCTAAAGGCTGGCAATAGAATCAAATGCAAAATTAAAATTGAAAACAATAAATTAGTTTACATGTTATATTACTCAGTTGTTTGGAGTAATGTTATAAATAAGAATAATATTATTAATAAGCTTTTAACAATGTTTATTTTAAAAGTATTTAAGAATATCATTGAGTATACAATTATCAAATCTAGCTTATATTTCAAATTCCTTAAAACACCTTTTGTTTTGAGAGTCACGCTATAAAAACATCTACCTTACTTTTAGGAGTCAAGCTAAAAGAATACTTATCTAGCTTGGTTTTATTTTGGTCCTAATAAGTAGTACAGGTGAAATTTAAATTTGTAAATTTAATAACAATTTTGTATTGCATTTTTCTTTTGATTTCTATTTGTAAATCTAATTGACATTACAATAAAGTTATCAAACTTATTGTGAAGAAGATTTATTGTTATTTAAGAATAATTTAAATCTATTTACAATGTGTGCCATCGTAATGACATAACTTGACAACTGTACTAGAATGAGCTGATGGCTAGCCATTTAGTGCTAATGTATTATAACAAGTTTCATGTATTTCTATTATTTTTAATATCTTATTTTAATATTTGTTAGTCATTTTTATCCACTTTTTTTTCCACCTTGTTAATTACAGAGCTATGCTTTACTTAAAAATAAAATTTAAATGTTAGGTAACATTGCTTGATAGCAAAATATGTTTAGCTACATTATTATTTTTTGTGTGTGTGCTATTTACCCAATGTGGCCAAAGTTGATTTTTATCTGCTTCAAATTTTGAGATTTCATAAATGGCTAGGTAAGCAGGCATCAGGCATGAATTTCTGTTAATGATATATTTCACTAACTGAAAAAGAAAAATACATAAGAACAATTGTTACACTTGATTGAAATAAACAGAAAATATTTAAGAAGAGGATATACAGCCAAGGCCTACCGTTTCTATTTCATAATCAAAACTTTTCAGACACTATAGACATTACTTTTACTTACCAATAATACAAATAATATTAAAAATAGTTTGGTTCCAATGAATTTTTTATAGGAAATATGTAACTTTATATATTTCATTTACAAATGTACATCAACTTAAAATA
The DNA here is from genome assembly GCA_036873155.1 of Biomphalaria sudanica. Lineage (NCBI taxonomy): Eukaryota > Metazoa > Mollusca > Gastropoda > Planorbidae > Biomphalaria > Biomphalaria sudanica. The sequence goes on from JAZGLO010006698.1 coordinate 3,029,891, forward strand.
AAGTAAAAAATATTTAAAATCTTATACCCCCCCCCCCCCCCCCAAAGCTTTGAAATATTAAATTAAATTTTAGTACAAGTAAATAAAACAATAGCGAAACAATGATTTTATTACATAAAAGATTTAAGTACTTACTGTAATAACAACTTTGATGAGAGGCAAACATGCAATATTGTGAGCATTGTTTAGTAGCTGGCACTTTTCTAATACAATTTTTAACAAATCTCTGACACCCTGTAAAAAAAATGTATTCCATCTAAAACAAAAATGATCTAAGCATTTATATTTTACTATTGAATAAATGAACTTGAGGTCTGCTTAGAGTACCTTGTAGTCTACACCTCCAATTATCTTCCTTGCAAGTTTAAAGGTTGCTACCCAGTGAAGCTCTTCATTAACTGTTAGTTTGTCACAGGTCAACAAAGCATCACACACTGACCTAAATGATGAAAAGAGGATGAATTTCATTATAATCAATACAGCAGACTAAATTACAATGGGTTTTTTGAACTGTAGAACTTTTTTATTACAAAGCTTACATCAACTCACTCTGTCCGGTACAAATCTTGTATACGTTACTGTTTCCAATTCCCATCCTCAGATCAAACTGAAACTTTGCACAATTATTCATTGTCAATGACAACACATGAATAAATTATAAAAATTAACCCAATTATTTAATTTTGTTTTATATAGAAAAGGGAGATAAATCTTGTAGTTTCTAGCAGTTCTTTTCCTTATTAAATATAAGCTTTGTTTTTAAAAAAGTATTTTTTATATTTGGCTTAAAGTATGTGAAAATTGTTTACTTGGCTTCTACAATGTTATTTTCAACAAGAGCATCAAGTGATGCACAAATAGCATCTGCTCGTTTTTCATTCCACTGTTTGTGAAGATGCTGAACCAAGAGCCGTAAAGCTAAATCACGAGTTTCTTTTGGCTCCTGCAAATGAAAAAATAAATATTATTTAAATTCAATTTAGATGCCAATACACATTCATTTATATCAGTGAAATGAATTTTACAAAATATTCATTTTTAATTATAAACATAGCAATAATATTTACATTCTCTAAAGTTGACCAAAATTCCTTCACGCCATCAATGCATCTGTCTTGCAATGTCTGCCCTGGTCTTTTAACTGATATATTACTAAAAGCATTTCCTATTAATGTATTGTCCTGTTAGTAGATTTAAAAAACACATATGTTTAGTGAAAACAAAGATATAATCTGAAGGTAGAAACAAAAAATAAAGCCCAACTTCTTTAAAATATATTCTTCATTTACAGCATGAATAGCATTAGATGCATTCAAATCATCTACAAATAATTAAGCTAATTCAAAAAAGAAGTCTGATTCTTTAAAAAAAAAAAAAGAAAATTGTGAACCTACAAAAACTGAATCAATTAGATTTTCCACACGTTGTTCTATTGACTGCACAACACTTTGTTCGGTAGGAAGAGACATTTCTCCATCAACAACTATACAATTGCAAAAAAAAATTAATGAAGTAAAAATATTATTATACGCCTGCATGTAATAATTTTAAATGAGTAATACTTCAAAGTTTTTATAGCATTTTCAATAGAAAACAAATCCTATTTAGAAATAAAACAATTTAAAATCAAGAATAATGTTTTTATATATAAAAAAAGAATTTAATAACTTTTTAAAAATTCCTAAAATCGAAAATTGTAAAAAAAAAAAAAATAGAAAAAATATATAAATAGTTTTACCTGAACACAAAAGGACTTTTTAACAAATCATTCTGAATGAAAGGTTAAAAAGGAAATAATTTAGTTATATTACAGAATTTAGAATATTTAAAAGTTAAACCTACATATCTACTCAATAAAAAAATCAACAAGGATAGAGATATTATTTTTAAAATGTATGTATAAATATACTATATATATACACACATATATACACAACATAAATTATATATAATCTATCAGCGCGAGGTTTCAATGATCAACAATAAAATTGAAGTGAGAAATAAGCAAATTTTTACAAATCTAGAAACCATCATATTGAATCTAAAATTGAAATGCCAGTGTTTAATAATCAGTATATATTAAAAGTTTATCGAGATCTAGCTGATTATGGCTGCTACCTCACCAATCCTATCAACTTATTAAGCCCTGAGAAACTTTTCTTCTTCACTACTGACACTAAAGATCTGTAATTCTGAATGAATTCATGGGTCATCACTCTTTGTTACTATTGAGTTATTCTTTATGTTACAAAGAAATCCCAAGATAGTTCTAGCAGTTAGAATTTGACTTAGGACTAGATGATACCGGTATATCTAGAATCTCTAGATCTAGCATATTTTTTTAGCTACTAAAATAAAAACAAAACAAAAACCTAAGTCTGAGAGAAAACCCAAGAATTAAGATTACAGTCAAAACAATAATCAATAACAAAGATGGCTGACCCATGAACTCATTCAGAATTACCTAACTCATTTAATATAGAATTACCGTACATTAGTCAGACCTGCCTACCAAAAAAAGTCCAAATGTGTAACGCTGATGGTCAAAATGCGTATTTTGGCACCAGAATGCGTAACACTTACTAGCCACTATTTTGTCATATATATATAATATTAGATCTAGATGTCATGATTAGATCTACAATCTAAATCTAGATCAATACAACAATAGAGATGATATCTAGACTAGATCTGGATCAATGTCTATATAATCTACTCTAGATCTGGGCTCAAGAGTGTTACCGATGCCGTGGATCCGCTACAAACGTAGGTCTACTCCAAACTTTCGTAGGCATGCCTTCATCCTTGATCTATTCTATACTAAGACTAAGAATCTAGTCTAGATGGTAGTAGATGTTTAAATCTAGATCTAGTCAATCTAAATCATACTACAACTAAATTGGATCTAGATTGTACAGTAATGTAGAGAATCATGAAATAATGTAATGTCTAGCTAGACTCTAGCAGTCTAGCTAGATCTATTCCTGTATAACAAGTTATCTAGATTCTAGAATATTCTAGATCTAGAATAGATACCTACAATGTCACTCAATGTGTTTTGAATCGATACTAATGAACTTACAAAAAAAAAAAGTCATGTTGGTGTATCAGCTATCTGACGGTACCAACCCGCCACTCCCTCACTCTTGCGTTCTTCATTTCTAGACTAAATCTAATTGCTTTTAAGAACCAATCAACGTATAGATCTGGACACAATGTGTTCCCCCCCCAACAGGACGGCTGAGCGTGACCGCTCGTAAGCTAGTCAAGAGAGGGGAAAAAAAAGGGTACGAAATGCGTAACGTGACGGGTTAAATGCATATTTGCGTACTGGCGGTCATTTTTGAGAGATTTTGCGTAACGATTACGCATTTTGCGTAACGGTAGGCAGGTCTGATCAGTACATCTAATCATCTAGAATCTAGGTCTGGAGGTGAAATATTATTATAATATATATTAAAAAATAAAAATAGAACTAGAATTCTTTGTTGTCCAGCCTTCATGGATATCTACCTAAATCTATATTAGTATATAATATAAATTATAAGATATAATAATAATTATAATAGGTATATAATAAATAATATATAGAACAACACTTAAGAGTACTTAGACACTGATTCAAGTGATTCACTTTGTTTTTGAATCACTTTGTCAGTGAGTCCTGTGTAGTGTGAGTGTGACACTTTCAGATTCACTTTCACTGTGACTGACGGAGTCTAGAGATCTAGATGATACTAATACTAGTACTATAGATATAGATCATGTAGTACTGAGACTGAGTAGATCTAGAAAGATTATCTATAACTAAACTATACTGACTATAAGAGTAGAGTCTAGATTCTAGATCTATTCTAATTGAAAATCTAATTCAGGTCTTCAATGTTGGAAGAATGCTTTTTGTAATCGCTAATCACAGACCTATATAATAGTATTCTAAGTCTGTCACTAGCCTGAACAAAATTGCAATAGAGGTCACGGCCAAGGCGAGTTCATTTTTAGCCTTCATTCCTTTTATAGTTTAGTGATGTGGGCTTTTCTTATCTAATATAATACAGACGTTACTTCAAAAAAGAAGATGATTACGTCCTACGCGTCATGCATTTAGTCATGCATATTAACCAATGACTTTAAATTCTGCCAAGTCACTGGTTTTTCTGGCTAGCTCAGGCAACCCATTCCATGCTCTAATAGCACTAGGGAAGAAGTAGTATTTGTACAAATTTGTCCTAGCATATGGGACGAGGAATGTTCCTTTATTTTTGTGTCTTTCAGAGTATTTTATTAGATTTTGTTTTCATTTCAAGGACTTATTTCTATTCAGACTATTCTATTCTAGATTGACTAGAACTGGTCTAGAACTATAGATTTGGATCTAGAATCTAGATTATTCTAGATCTATATATCTAGTCAGGGCCGGATTTTGGGGAGGGGCCCAACATTTAGAGATAACAAAAAAGATCAAATTTTCGATTTACTCAGGGAGCTAGATTCTAAATTTCAGCAAAATCATCCACGTAACTTTTCGTCGAAAAACAATTATTAGATATATAAAAATAAATAAGATAATTTTATTGGTCCAAACAAATGGAAATTCATTTTTTTCCATTTGACAACAAAAATGCCCACCATCATCGTTACCACAATAATAATAATATATATATAGTTGCTAACATGAACAACATTCACATACACACGTTCCAGCGCAGTATGAAATATGCTTCTATATTATATACTAGTATACTATTATTAATTATATATATATATAGTATTATATAAGATAAGGTTACTTATATACTGGTACTTCTCGGTGACAAGTTACTTTAGTTACGCTGAAACACATTGACTGAAACATTCTATGTTGAAATAATTGTATTGTTGGCAATAATGCAATAAATTTTTGAAAGGGTTTCTTATATTTGGACTTGGATAATAAGACCCTCCATTACATTATACTTATACATATATTAGTTGCCTAGTTCTGGGCCTCCAGAAATCCAAATCAGGCCCTAGATCTAGTGATTATTAGAATATCAAAGATCTATGTATCCCCACTCGTACACTAATAGTAACCCTACCCTACATAATCCTACATTGATTACATCAATAAATGTAGGTCACTAGGTCAGCTAGATGAGTAAAGTCAGACTGTCATGAGTCTAGACTATTCTCTAGTATAGAGTCTAGATGATATATAGTATAACTCTACTCTAGATTCTAGATCTAGAAAGTCTCCTTGGATAAAGAATCTAGAGCTCTAGTATCTAGATCTATACGTGGCTAGACTGCTAGAGACGAGAGTTTGTGTCAAAGTTCAAAGTGTGTAGAAACTGTAGATCTAGATCTTGCTAACTAGAGTATATTCTATATTATTTTATTTATACAGATAGCTCTAGTCCTAGATACTTTTTATAGCCTATAAATAATAAACCCTTGTTAAACCCTGCTTTTCTTATCTTATTTGACTCAGTCTTGTGGATGTGGTGCTTCATTTATCATGGCGTCGTAATTCAATCTGGTTCGGGAAATAATTTCAGTATTAGGCCTACATTACAATGATTACATCATACCACATCAACATCCTTAATTATTCTTTCTTACATCTCTACGCACAATTTTAAATTTGAACAAGTTTACAATGACAGTTTGTGTGGAAACACAAACTCAAAATCGGCCCACGAAGTGGTCCACCCAGGAAGGAAAAAAAGGCAGGTTTCAATATTTTCAGAAAAATATCAGTATTAAATTCTATCAGACGTGGTCCACCCAGGCAGGTAAAAAGGCAGGTTTCAATATTTTCAGTAAGAATATCGATCATAATGAAATTCTATCTAAGGCAAATGACAGAAAAGAATTGAGAAAGAAGATTGACAGATCCTGTGTGGTGCCCCAAAGGTCCATCAGTCCAAGGGATATAGGTGAAAGTGAATGTGAAGTTAGATGTGAACCTGGCCTAACTGATGTCTTATTATGAATCCAATTGATCTAATTGTTTTGTAAAGGGTCAATCTCTTATTCAAAGCCTCAAGAAAAAAACATTTCCCAAAAAAAATAATTTAAAAGTCCTTTAGTTTTGTGGTCCCTTGCAATAGCATCCCTTCTGCAGTTCAAGCGATAATATGAAAAACTACTTATTAATTGTTTTAAATTATGTCCAACTTATTTGCATAGTATTGATTTTTTCTTTAAAAAAAAAAAGTCAACATTTTTTTTTGTAAATGTAATATTTAATATGACAGACTAAGGGATAGGTGAATGTGAAGTTAGATGTGAACCTGGCCTAACTGATGTCTTATTATGAATCCAATTGATCTAATTGTTTTGTAAAGGGTCAATCTCTTATTCAAAGCCTCAAGAAAAAAACATTTCCCTAAAAAAAATGTATAAGTCCTTTAGTTTTGTGTTCCCTTGCAATAGCATACCTTCTGCAGTTCAAGCCATAATATGAAAAACTACTTATTAATTGTTGTTTTAAATTATGTCCAACTTATTTGCATAGTAAATAGATTTTTTCTCTTTAAAAAAAAAGTTAACAATTTTTTTTGTAAATGTAATATTTAGTATGACAGAATTTACACAACATAGCAATACAATTGAAAAAAAAAATAATTTTTTGACCAAAAATCTAAAACCATTTACATAAATGTGTTTAAAAATGGTAAATAGCAATCTCCCTTACTAAAAAGCCTCCAGTGTTTGTTACTATTAATAGTGAATGGTTGTACAAATGGTCTATTTTTTATGAAAAAACTGCTTGCATAATTGATTTTTCGCTTTCAGAAAAGAAAAAAGTAGCGATTGCATCAGAACTTTGAATGATCTAAAATATCATGATGTCCGATTTTCATTTTCTCTTCTAGTTTCTGATATCTAAACAGGACGGACAGACAGGCCACACAAAATCAATAACGTCTTTCCCCTTTTGGGGTCGCTTAAAATCATAGATCTAGAAAAAATCTTTATTTATAAAAATAAATATTCCCTTTTTACAAAAGTAAAAGTAATAAGACTTATCTATTCCCTTTTTACAAAAGTGATTAGACACGTCTAAACACAAAATAATGACAGAACATGCTGTATACTGTATTTATATATTTTGGTTGTTTTGGCAAAACAGTCAAGAGAGTCATTCATCAGAATTGTTAGTTCATAGTTCATTGTATGGTACACTGTGTTTCTGAAACTCTCATTTTGCATTGTACAAACAGCATCTCACCAAGTCTTGGATTTCTATCAGATCACTTTTCCATTTTGTGCTTTCCATAAATCTGTTTTAGTATCAGATCATCATATCATTATTCAGCCGCAACCCCATTTGCATTTTTTTAATTTCTTGCTCCCACAGACTATTGTTTGAATTTTTGTTTTTGGCCATCTAACATCAATTATAAGATGCAAATATTTGTTAGTGAATGTTTGTAGCCTATCCATATTGCTATTTGTTACTCTCCTGGTCTCTACACCATAAAAGGAACTGCAGATTTTATGTTTTAGTCACAGTGCTTTTGACTGTCAGATCAGTGTATTGAAAGCATGTCTAGACTTGTTGATTCGATTTTTTACATCTACATCTGCTTCCCCCTCTATGTTTATGCTTTCAAGGTAGACAAAATTGTTGGTTTCTTATAGATTTACTCCTTAATAAGGTGGTAGTAGTGTTTCTTGGGTGTTATTAATTCTCATTACCTCAGTTTTTTTGTTATTGATTTTCAAGCCAGTCTTCTCTGCTTCTTTTGTGAGCTTGTTTATTTTTTTTTATCTGAGCCTGTTGTAGCTTATATTTATATGACAGGAGGCAGATGTCATCTGCTGAATCCTGATCCTCAAACTGTTTTGTTAGTGTCCATTGAATGCCTATCTTGCCATCAATTGACCTTCTTTTATTATCATGTCTACTACTAATAGGAAGATTGTTGGATTAAGCTTTCAAAGGAGTTTGTCAGCTTTCCATTGTGGATTATTTGGCATTTGGAGTCTTCATATGAATAAAGATTCTGGATAATGCTAATGAATTTATCTGGTAGATCATTTAATGTTTCCATATATAAATATATGATATTTCTGTCTACACCGTCAAATGCTTTTTTTCGAAGTCCACAAAGCTTAAATAAATCAAGAGAAGACTGCCATTCTATAGCTTGCTCAATTATAATTCGGAGTGAGGCTATGTGGTCTGTGCATGAACTGTTTTGTCTAAATCCTGCTTTTTTCTAGTTGTAGTTTTTTTGTCTAGTGCTTCTTACATATAAATGTCAAAATGATTCAGTCTGTGGCACATTTAGATCTAGCATTATTTCCTCAGACTGGGCAAACAGTATTTTTATGTAGGTGCTATTGATAGATCTATATCAGTGTCACATAGCATAGAAAAGCTGTTGCATTGTGTTTATTTTTAGCTTTCTGCAGGCTTCTGCAGACCAAGGTCAAGGTTGATTGTTGATGGGTTCTTGGAACAAGCATGATTTCTTGCAACAGAAGCTATGTTAATTCCATAAAAGGAGCAATATTTGTTTCTAGTTGGTTGTTGCTAAATATAGTATGAGGTAGATAAAAGTTTTGGAAAGGATGGGGAAAGTCTGTTATATGAGCTTGAACGAAGTTCCAGAATTAAAGCTCTTTATTTATTGTTCAAGCATTTTCTTTGTTTGAATTAATAGTTTGCATTTGGATCTCCAGCATAACAATATTATTTGGGTGTTCAGTAATTGTTTAAAAATAGAAATCTACACTAAATTATAACATCAGAAACACGTTAGCTGATCAAAACATGATCAAAACAATGTTATAGTAACATCAAGACATCTTCACATCTAGCACTCAAATACAAATGATCATTACAATTAACAATACTTTTTAATTCATGTTCAGCTTCTTTAAAAAAATTTATTAGATATAGATTCTAGACTACTTACTTGACATACTGACTGAATTTAGTCTTTAGTAGATTATATATCTAGATTCTATGTTCAAAATTCGATATCTAGCACTGTGTCAGGTTCTTTTCATACTTTGCTCAAGGGGTTGCTTAAGAACTATTAATTACTACTAAATAAACTCCACAAAAAAAAAAAAACTCCAGCTATCCAGGAAAACTAAGATCTTTAATTATCCAAAAAGACATAATGACAGCAACAACACACATGTTTTATTCCTCTCTCAGAAAAAAACAGACTACCAATTTCTCTCTATCATATATAAGGAAAACTCACATTCAAAAACATCACATGTATACTGTTCACATTCATATCTGGGGATATAAACAAAGGGATATAACTCTTTCACACCAAAATATCAACAAAGAAATAACAGATTCACTCTCACCATACCTGCCTCTGACACACTGTACACATATATATGTAGGAATAGATATCAATTAGTTTTAGATTTTGAGGCAGATATAATTGTGGAGCCAGTTGGCCTACATAAATCAATATTTTAAAAATAAATAATTGTTATTTATCATTACATTTTCAATAACATTATCTATTACCAGAAACCATTTCAATCTAGACTATCAACATGGTGACTGAATTTTTCTTGAGTGAATGTGCACACTATATAATGACTGTGGACATGTTCCCAGTCTTTTTTGCAGCACATTTCACTCTTGCTGCCCTCATTGTAAGAGATGATTCAAAAGACTTAGGTAAGTTTTTTTTTCACATTATTATAAAATCATAATGTCTAATTTTATATCAGTATCATGTATAATAGATCTCATTTTTTTAATTGACATTAAATACCTGCATTTTGTTAGATCAGTTTCTGTATTGCAAAGAAGTATTGTCTTCCATATATATAAATCTACATGCAGTTAATGAAATGGCAATACAGTTGGCCAGTAACCAGCTACAGTACTCAGCATAAAAAGACTTTCACCATAGCTTTCCTAGATGAGGTCACTAGTTTTCCACATGGAGCTGGTTTAAAATAGGAAATTAATATTGAAGCTTAATTCAGATTTTAATTTTTAGGAACTAGCCTACTAAACGTTGTGCCAAACAAACTTATTCATGCACAGAATGGGGGGAGGAAAGAAAAGTGATAATAGAATTCAATGTCTAAAATTAGGTGTATGGAGGGGTAGCGATATCAATTAGATCATTCAAATGGAATGTAAAAGATGCTACTATTTACATGTCCAAAGTATATTTGGAAAGAGACAAAATCAGGGCCATCTCATTGGAACAAATAAAAGGAGGACGGAGGGTTCCTGCTGGAAAACAAAGTTTGAGAGTGGAAAGATGCAAAGGATGCAAACAAAAAAAGGGAGAGGGGTTTCCTACCTATTTTTTGACAATAGATCACAACAAAAAAAGGGGGAAGGGGTTTACTGGTAAAAAGAAAATACCTAGGGAACAAATCAACGGGCGTAGGTGTTGAATGCTAATAATTGCTAATATATAGGAGTAGCTACGCAGCCCAGTGCAACATAACTATTGTCGCCAGTGGTTGATTTTCTTTTGGTCCCACGTGTGAATTCTGTGGCCTTTGAAATTGAATATATATATATATATATATATATATATATATATATATATATATATATATATATATATATATATATATATATATATAAATATATTATTATATATTAGAATGGTTGGTGAATATGTCCTGGTATTTTCAGAAAGTTAGTCTGATGATCCTAATTCCAAAGTGTGATGGAGAATCTTGTTTACGTGAAAAAATAACAGAATTCCACTTCATGAAATCAAACAGTTTAATCCCTCAAATATTAAACAGACTTTATTAAAATACAATCTACAGCTCAATGTAGATATATTTGTATAAGCACAATGAAATAACAAAATATCAAATGATTTGACAAATACTTTAACACAGTCAGAAAGAAATAGAGGAAGCAACAAGGTCACTTTGACTTAAAAGGTAGCAAGTCTCTTGCAATCTGCCAGAAAATGTGGGATAAAAAAAACATGGTCAAAAGAATGGACCCAATCATAATTATTCTACTGCCCAAGAAAGAAACTTGAGACACTTAATGCCAAAACTATAGGATGATTAGTCTCATAATTCATTCAAGCAACATAATGCTAAGAATAATTCCTAACAGACTCAAAAGAAAAGCTGAGGAGTTCCTTTCTGAAGAACACACAGGTTCCAGAGCAGGTGGAAGCACTGAACAAATATTTAACATCAAACTATTAAATAAAAAATGTCTTCAACACCAAAAGAAACTGATAAACAACTTCATAGACTTCAAAAAAGCTCTTGAACGGGTTTTGCAAGGTGGCATGTGAAAAGTTATGAGGGAGTTCAACATAGACAAAAACTTTATTGATGTTATCAAAGGCCAATATCAAAATATGTATAGCTCTGTACTTCTGAACAGTTAAATCAGAGAAAGGTTTAGGACATCCATTGGATTGTGGCAAGAATACATCCTCTCTCCAGCTCTTTTTAATATATTTCTGGAACATATTATGATGGAAACTCTAGAAAGATTAACTCCTAGCTTGACCATAAATGAGTGGCCTATTTCCAACCTGAACTATGGCCCTAATTGCACAGTCCACAGCAGCCCTTTCAAAACTTTAAACAATATGAAAAGACAAAGGCATAGCTCTCGGCACCAAAATCAGACTGGTGCGCTCCCTGATCATGGCCACATTTTTATATGCTTGTGAGTCTTGGACGCTGACTGCAGAGCTAGGGAAGAGGATCCTAGCAATGTAATTGAGATGCTACAGAAGGATCCTTGGTATCACATTTAAAGACCACATCATAAACCAAGAGTTTAGAGACAGGGTTACTGCAGTGATTGGACCCCATGATGACCTGCTATCGTAAAAAAACGCAAGCTTAAAATCTATGGCTATATTACAAGGTCTTCGGGGCTCACAAAGACCTTCCTTCAGGGAACAGTACCAGGAAAAAGAAGAAGAGGCAGACAGAGAAAGCGATGGGAAGACAACATAAAAGAATGGACGGGCCTGTCATTGAAAGAATTTCTAACTAAGGCAAAAGACAGTTGACTAATCTTGCCTTGTGCCCCAACGGTCCAACAGACTAAGCGATAGGTAAAAGGTAAAAAAATTTCCAATTAGGTTTGGAGATGCTTTAGACCTCATGGAGAAAATGCAGACCATGTACAAGATCTTACTTCAAAGCTGAATGTTGCAGCTAGAGCAGTAGGCATGAAAATCAGTGCTGAAAAAAACAAAATACTAGTTTGTGGTGGAGATAATATGAGATGTTGGATACATTGCAAACATTAGAAGTCAACTCATTAAAATACATAGGGTCAAACATAACAAGAGATGGAGGATCAATAAAAGAGATAAAAACCCATTTTAGCTTGGCATCCGCTGTCATGAGCCAACTTTGGGAAATCTGTCTGAGTAGCATCAGCTTCCAAGTAAAAATAAAACTATTCTTTGCTAGTTGTCTCTGTACTCCTAATTGGCTGTGAAAGATGGACAGGCTGAAGAAGAATTTAAGGCTTTGAGTGTAAATGCTAAAGAAAATGCAGGTTCAGTAACCAGGAAAAGAAGACATGAGTTTGTACTTTTACAAGTCATCACTCAGGCTGGCAAAAAAGAGGAACTCCTCAATATTTTGAAGAAACAAAAGCCGAGCTGGTTTAATCATATTGTAAGACATAACCCACTTTCAAAAGTCATCCTCCAAGGTACAGTGAAGGGAGCATGAAGAAAGGATGTCCAAAGAAAAGCTGGCTGGATAACGTAAAAGGATGAACATGCCTCTCTCTTGATATTCTGCTAAGAACAATTACTGACCAGGAAAAGTGAGATGATTTGTTGTTATGTGAAGTGTCATAGCACCCCTACGACAAAAGTCAAGGGACAGATGAGATTGTGTTGAAATAAAATCCATAAATAATAACCATTTATTATAATATTTATTCCTTGTATTAATACTATGATCCCTATCTGTAATCAGTCTATTCATATCCACTGTTGACAAAAATAAATGAAGGGAAAAGCACTCTTACTTTGACATAGGCAGTGTATTTTTGGGCTTTGAAATTCAGGGTATAATGAGCAGCTGCAGGCGATGAGGCCTTTGGAAGAGGAAGTTAACATTGAAAAAGAGGGTGTGAATGTCTGCAAGGAAAGACAGTATTTTTTTCTCATCAATTTTCTCCCTTAGTTTAATCTAAAGCAGTAATGAGCAGTAAATGTAAAGTTTATTTAAAAACACTTGATCAAATGCAGTACAGCTCACCGAATAGTAAAAAAAAAATTGATTTTTTAAAGTGTTCTTTACATTGATTGGAACCATTGTTTACTACCTTATAACTATGTATGTATTACATGTATTTTAGGTGCTGGTGTATTTCGCCAGAGTCATCCCTTTGCTATGTGGTGCTGCACTACCTTATAACTATGTATGTATTACATGTATTTTAGGTGCTGGTGTATTTCGCCAGAGTCATCCCTTTGCTATGTGGTGCTGCACTGTATTGGCAGGTCTTTCTGGAGTATTTGTGGCTAACTTTCTGTTTGCTAATCCTTTAGTGGACATATTGAAAGAACACAAGCTCATAATGCTTATCACATTGATATGGTCAGTTTCACATATTAATAGTATTTAAAAAAAACATTCTAATTAAAGGTTGACAATTAATAACTGGAGCCAAAAATGTATTAATAATAATAATGATTTAATTTATAAAGCACTTTTAACAAGTATAATGTAGGCAATGCTAGGGCTGTGATAACATAACAAACACATAAATAAAACGAGCATTAAAATGACAAGCTAATCTAAAAATAAAAGTTTTGAACAATGTTAGGCACCTCCATGCTGTGTCTTGTGCAGATAAACATAAACGGAGGTAACACTCAGATAAACAAATAACACAGTTGAAAGGTCAACTATATAAAGGTACTTGATGCTGATGAACGATGTCGAACAAGAAGTTAAATATGTAATGAAGGGAACTGTTGAATGTTGAATATCTATTTCAGAAACTTAAGCCGACCTCTTTCTAAAGCTGCCTAGAGTATTCTGTGTTTTCTTTCATTACACCTTAAATCCTAGTATTGTTTTTAATAGTGGTGGTACTGTTGCTAAGTCAAAATTTTACCCTTTTGAAGAAACAAATAACTTTTCATGCCAAATAACAATAAGTAATTTGACAGGAAAAGTTATTTGTTTCATCAAAAGGGTAAAGTAACATCCCAGCAGTAATTCTAAGTTGCTCCTAGGAAGAATCTAAGGTTTTGATTTTTTATTGAATATGATGAGCTTTTGCATCTCTAATCATGCGATTCACTTAAAGTTTTTCTTTTGGATATAGATTAGTAGATGTTTTATTAGAAAAGTCTTTTGATACTGTCACATTTCAGTCTCATTAGTATAAAGCTGTGGAAATTGTGGTCTGAGTTTGTACATAGCAAAGATTTGAGATTAAAGTTAACCATCTTCCATAGCATCCTTTCCATCAGGATTAAATTTAGGAAATTTATTTTTTTAGATGCTCGTGTGGAGTTTTTGATCTCCCATCGAGCGCCTCCCCAGGTGGCGGATAGGGGAATGCCCTCCAGATATGGTGGGTACCCGGGAAATAAAATACCTGGGGTGGACCAAAATCAAACCTGCTGCCTTGCAGGAAGTGGAGGGATCCACAAAGGCTAGGGCACCTTACCCCAAAATAAAGGCAGCTATCCAGAGAGCTGAAAGGGGCAGCCCCCCAGATGGTTATGCACAGGGCTAACAACTCTGTCATATAAAAAATACTGTTACGAAAGCTAATACACACAAGAAAACCCGGACAGATCTCAACGGAAAACGACCTAGGCCTGGAAAAGGACATGATTTTTGTTTTGCGACATGGAACGTGCTAAGCCTTTATAGAGCAGGTGCGCTAGCCCAACTTACTGAAGTGTTAAAGAAATATAGGATACCACTTGTAGCTCTACAGGAAATCAGGTGGAAAGACTCGGACATTCTCAGAACCAAGGAGTATACTATATTTTATAGTGGTGGAAGCACTAACAACTTAGGTACAGGTTTTGCTGTTAAAAAGGAAATGGTAGGTAATGTCATTGGATTTAAACCTGTAAGTGATAGACTCTGCTCACTGTGTTTGAAAGGAAAATTCTTCAACATATCATTTATCAATGTTCATGCCCCTACTGAAGATGCAGATGATAACACAAAAGAAGACTTCTATGATGGACTGGAAAGAATTTATGATGAAGCACCAAAGCATGACATCAAAATAGTCCTAGGAGATTTCAATGCAAAAATTGGAAAGGAACCAGCATTCAGACCAACAATTGGCAAAGAAAGCTTACATGAAGAGACCAACAATAATGGCATAAGATTAGTGGATTTTGCATCAGGAAAAGGAATGTCTATCAGCAGCACAAAATTCCAACATAAGAATATTCACAAGGTTACCTGGATCTCACCTGATGGCAACACCCATAATCAAATAGATCATATGCTCATAGATAAGAGACATGGATCAGACATACTAGATGTAAGAAGTTTCAGAGGAGCTAATGCTGACTCAGACCACCTACTAGTAAAAGCTAAACTTAGACAAAGAATAAGTACCATACACAATTACCAAAGAAAGAGAGCACAGCAATATGATAGTCAAAAACTCACAAAGGATCCACTTGTTGCAGAAATTTATGGAATGGCACTCCAAATGCAACTGACAACATTAGAAAAGGACAGCGAAAATAACATAAATGAGCATTGGGAAATAATAAAGCATGCTATCAAAAGAACAGCAGAAGAGGTAGTTGGATTTAAACACAAGAACGAGACAATAGGGTGGTATGATGATAAATGCAGACAAACTATAGAAGAGAAGAACAATGCCCGAATGATAATGCTACAGAGAGAAACCAGGAACACTAGACAGCAATACAATGAAGCAAGAAGAAGGGCCGCAAAAGTTGTGAGAAAGAAAAAACGGGAATGGGAAAAGTCCAAGATTACTAAAATTGAGGAACTAGCAAAGGAGGGAGACATGAGAGGAATGTATATAAAAATTAAAGATGAAAAGAACGGATTTCAAGCTAGATCACACATGTGTGAGAACAAAGATGGTCAGCTCATTACAGAAAACAGCAGAGTCATTGAGAGATGGGCTGAATACTTTGAGGAGATCCAAAATACCACTGAAGATGGAGACAATGGAGAATATAAACTGCCACATGGGGGACCAGATCCCTTAGTGAACCCTCCAACACTCATTGAAACATCAGAAATAATTAGGACCATGAAGAATCACAAAGCACCAGGAGAGGACCAAATCACAGCAGAACTGATTAAATATGGAGGGAAAGACTTACATTCCCAAATACACAGACTAATATCAAGAATTTGGGAAGAAGAAGTAACACCAACAGAATGGGAAACGGCTCTTGTAACCCCAATACACAAAAAAGGATCCAAGTTAAAGTGCTGTAATTACAGAGGAATCTCTCTACTAAATGTGACTTATAAGATACTGTCTAGGCTTATAACTAAGAGACTTGGAAAATATTCAGAAGAAATCTTAGGTGACTACCAATGTGGCTTCAGACCCAACAAACCCACAACCGACCACATCTTCACACTAAGATGTATACTAGAAAAATGCCATGAATACAACATACCAATCCACCAACTCTTTATAG
This sequence comes from Biomphalaria sudanica, assembly GCA_036873155.1. Classification (NCBI taxonomy): domain Eukaryota; kingdom Metazoa; phylum Mollusca; class Gastropoda; family Planorbidae; genus Biomphalaria; species Biomphalaria sudanica. The sequence continues at coordinate 3,046,519 of JAZGLO010006698.1, forward strand.
ACTATAAAATGGCTTATGACAGTATCAGAAGGAAATACCTATATGACACTCTACAGGATTTTGGAATACCCAACAAGCTGACAAGACTTATACATATGACATTAAACAACTCAAAAAGCAAAGTCATAATACAAGGAGAACACTCACGGGAATTTAGGATTAAACGAGGATTAAGACAAGGAGACGCACTTTCCTGCATGCTTTTCAATTTAACACTGGAGAGAGTTATAAGAAATATAGACATAAACACAAGGGGAACTATTACTAACTACTTCAGGAGAGAAAACACGGGTCCACAACCAACAGGGACGATATACAGCCAACCTCTACAATACCTTGCTTATGCCGATGACATTGCCTTATTGGGTAAAGAAACCTCTGACATCGCTAGAGCCTTCATACAACTAGAAGAAGCATCTCGACCAGCAGGCCTTGAAGTCAATGACAGTAAAACCAAGTACATCAAAATGACAAGAGACAATCAAACAGAGGGACAAAATATCAAAATCAAAGACCACGATTTTGAAAACGTCCAAACTTTCAAATATCTAGGAAGTACTATTAATTTCAAAAATGACCTACTAACAGAAATAAAGGAAAGAATAGCAGGAGGCAACAGGGCATTTTATAGCACCCACCATTTACTTAAGAGCAAAACAATTTCAAGGAAAACCAAGAAAATAATATACAAAACTATAAGACCAACAGCAATGTATGGAAGTGAGACCTGGACACTGACAAAGACATCTGAAAATTTACTTAACACTTGGGAAAGAAAAATTCTTAGGAAAATCTATGATGCCATACAGGATGAAACAGGGTGGAGGACACGCACTAACCATGAGATATATCAATTGTATGAAGACCCACCAATAGTGAACGAAATAAAAAAGAACAGACTACGTTGGGCAGGTCACCTTGAAAGAATGTCAGACAACAGAGGGGCGAAAATCGTATACAGGCAAAAACCAAAAGGCAGGCGACCCAAAGGCAGACCCCGAATGCGATGGATAGATGATGTGGAAGCAGATCTGAAGCAGCTTGGGGTTAGGGCGTGGAGACGAAAGGCCCAGGAGAGATCTAAATGGAAGGATGTGTTAAAGCAGGCCAGAGCCCTCCATGGGCTGTAGCGCCACTGGGATGGATGGATGGATTTTTTTTAGATGAAGTTCCCATCTTTGAAATTATGTTTTTGTTTTGAATATGGCAAAACATCTTGATTAAAGAAATCTAAAAAGTATAAGCTAATAGAAATACTTCCTTGTGTGTGTGTTCTAGTTAGGATCAAGACTAAATGAATGCACCTAAACAGATAAGTCTGTGGTATGATCACTGTTCTTTGGCTTACTCATGCATCCACCAGAACCCAAATTATAATGCTGTGGCATCCTTTTGAATCCAGTCAGCATAAATGACCATGGCTGTTTGAGCTGTTCATCACATTTCCCACACAGGCATTTCCTAACTTGGAGAAGTCTTTCTTTTATGTAACAAAAATGTTCACATAAGACACTTATCAATAAAACTTTGGTCAGTAATATAAATTGGAATGCTTTATTTGTACCTCTTGGGACACATTTATCATAGGGAAAAATCATGACTGGATGCTAATAAAACAATCAGTAGCAAGTACATAAGATTAGGTTAAATAACTAAAAAAAATTTTTTTTCTTACTTTATGTTCAAATAATATAGTACTGGTAAACTAAACATTCATAGTTGACATTATTAAAAGTAAGGAAAAACAAGGTTACAAAGACAGTTTGTGTGAAAACATAAACTCAAAATCGGCCCCTGAAGTGGTCCACCCAGGAAGGAAAAAAGGCAGGTTTCAATATTTTCAGAAGAATATCAGTATTAAATTCTATCAGACGTGGTCCACCCAGGCAGGTAAAAAGGCAGGTTTCAATATTTTCAGAAAGAATATCATAATGAAATTCTAAGGCAAATGACAGAGAAGAATGGAGAAAGAAGATTGACAGATCCTGCGTGGTGCCCCAAAGGTCCAGCAGACCAAGGGATAGGTGAAAGTGAATGTGAAGTTAGATGTGAACCTGGCCTAACTGATGTCTTATAATGAATCCAATTGATCTAATTGTTTTGTAAAGGGTCAATCTCTTATTCAAAGCCTCAAGAAAAAAACATTTCCGTAAAACAAAACAAAAAAATTCCTATAGTTTTGTGTTCCCTTGTAATAGCACCTCTCTGCAGTTCAAGCGATAATATGAAAAACTACTTATTAAATTCTTGAGAGGTCCCAAGTATCCTTTGGTCTGAAATAGTCAAGTTTGGACAGACTAACAAATGAGAAAATGGATTAGTATTATAATGCTCCTGGCATTCAGATTTGAATATCCTGAATAACGCTGCAGAAAATTTTACTTAAAAAATTATCAATTTCCTTTGAATGCATTGCAACTATGCCATTAAATAGGTTCTGACCATGAGACATTGCTTTTCCATACAAAAGTTCAATGGCTTTCAAGAGGATAAGTTCTGCTGTAGCTATATAACTGTGTATCTCTTCTTGATTTATCATCCCATGCAAAGAAGTAATGGATTTGATGCCTTGGACACTTTGCAGTCATGTTTTAAAAAAATAAACCTAACCAACCACTCTAGAGATACAGACATAATATCCTTACAACGGAAGAGTAGGTCTCTGCTTTTCATAAGAAAATCTCTTTCTGGATAAATCTGGTTACAAATGGAAAGTTGAAAATGTTTCCATTTCTCTCTAATTTTATAGCAATAATCACAGTATCTCTGAATAAAATGGGATACCCGGTACAGAAAGTTATGAAGTATCTGAAGATGCTTATTTTTTAATATGAATTATTTTTACCATTCTTGACAGTGGGAAGTGATGTTGGAAAGCCATGTATTACAGTGCTGTTTGATATTGAAAATTTTATTATGAATGCTGATATTTCCATTCAGTGTGCATAGATAGAGATTTCCGGTTTTCCAAAATATGTAGAAAAGAGCACAATGAATTCAGTGCTTAGGTAAATAGAATTATGCAACCCTTCTGCTTGACATATTTGCCCCAAAAGACCCTTTCTTTAAAGGCAAGCATAAAGATGAAGACAAGAAACTTTTTTGAACATGATCTGCTATTATATGTAAGCACACTTTCTCCCCAGATTAAGGCAAAGATGCTAAAGCAAATTTTGCTATAACTCCGAAGTAAAAACTAGTTATCATCTACAAATGATAATGTGTTTTCCATATGAACAAAGTTAACCTAGTAAAATTCTTCTCATGAGTAAGAATCAGACATGTTATTGCAGACATGACTTTTCAGATGTTTTACTTATACACCTTGTTTTACTTTAAATAATTTTTTAATAAGTAAAGTTTAATTGATATAGCCAACTTGTCATTAAAGTAGTGTTGCAATGATATAGTATAATAATGATATAGTTTAATAATGACGTTTTCTCCAAAATTTAATGACACATTGACAATGGTACCTTAATTTTCATGGTTCTCATTGAGTGGTACTTGTTCATAAAAAAGTGAAAACTTTGGTATTAGACTAAAAAAAAGTTTGTAGGAAAAACTTCCAAATATATAAATAACCATTACTATTTTATTCTATCTAGGTATCTGGTGAATTATTGTCCCTATGATATAGTTTACAGAGCATGTGCATCAAAACCTATAAAGATACTAGCATCAGTTCTACAAGAGTTTCTGAGAGTCAGGTTCATATACCTTGGACTAGAGCAGGCATCTAAGATTTACCCAGGTGCTTACATCATAATGGTCATTGGTGGAGCTATCAAAGGTATGATGGAGTTGGAAGACCTACATAAATCACGCTATTCATTGTTAAATTAAAATATAATTTTTAAAAAAATATTTGCAAAAGATATTTCTGACATTTTTATAAATACTGCAGCCATTTATTTCACTTTTGCAAGTATTGTCAGTTTAAACAAAGATTTCTTTCTTTTATATTTATAAATTATGATTTGTAAAACTTTAATGAACATACTAAGATATTGTCTACCTAGTGAATAAAATATAGAAGCTCTATGGAATGAGAAAGATGGACTATATAACTTAGATTGGTAGAAGTAAAAATGCCACATCAAATCAATTGAAGAGAACAAAAAAGAAGACATATTTAATTTCATTTTGAGAACTATGTTGTTGAGTTATTTTTTTTAATTCTTTGAAATAAATAACTTAAGTAATTAGTTGATGCATGTAGTTGAAATATAAACAGCTGGGTTGTTTTTATATTGCTTACAGAAATATAATTTTGGTAAAAGAACAAAAAAAAACAACTTATTGTTACCACACCATTTAAAATATTTTCTAAACCAAACATTGCTATATAGATCTGTACTTATGAGAAAAAAAAATTGAACTTAAGTTGCATTAATTACAAAGTTAAATAACTAGTTAGTTGCTGGCTCTGATTCTTGATTTTAGCTTTGAAAATCTTGAAAAACATTTTTGAAATTGGCTATGAACCCTAGTCCAGAATTCAAACTTTTTTTTTTACTTTGTGTTACCTTCAATTTAATATCCAAGGGTTGTACTTCTCAATAACAATATCCTGTTGCCTTAAATCAGCATTCAAGGGAGGGATTGACATCGTTCTTATATTGTTTTTTAAATAAAAAATTAAATTCTTTGTATTTTCACTGCACTTATGTATAATCCAAGAAAATGGAATTCAAAAACTATTAGCCAACACCAAACCAAATAAAGCGTCTGGACCTGATGGTATTCCAGCTAGATTACTCAAAGAACTAAGCAATGAGCTAGCCCCAGTGTTCAAAATACTCTCTCGGGCATTGTTTGTTTTGTTTTACATGTTTCGGATGTTCCTTCAGAGTTGAAGATAATTTACTTCCTAGTCCAAACCTCCCGCAGGACGACGGGGGATGGGAGCGGGCAGGGTTTGAACCCTCGACCGTCAATAAATCCGCACGACAGTCCAGCGCGCAAAACGCACGACCAGGCAGCCAGGCATTGCTTAACCAGGGCAGAGTACCAAAGGACTGGAAAGAAGCTAATGTCACTCCCCTATTTAAAAAAGGAGAAAAATCTGACCTAGGAAACTACAGACCAGTATCACTTACCAGCATCACATGTAAAATCCTAGAACACATAATATGTAGCAACATCATAAACCACTTAGACAAACATAATGTCCTCACCCCATACCAACATGGCTTTAGGAAATATAGATCATGTGAAACACAACTAATAGGACTAATTGATGATTTTTCAAAAGGTTTAGATAATAGTGAACAAATAGATGCTATCTTACTAGATTTTTCCAAGGCTTTTGACAAAGTTCACCACCAAAGTTTGCTTAAAAAATTAAAATATTTCAGCATTAATGGCCCACTGCATCAGTGGATTAAAGATATAGATATAATAAATGAAAAACTGTCATGGAATCCACATATTGATGAAACTACAAAAAAATCCAACAAAGCATTAGGGTTTATTAAAAGAAATTTCTATAAATCAAATAAGAACATAAAAATAAAATGTTATTTAACCTTGGTTAGGCCAATAATAGAATATGCATCTACCGTTTGGGACCCCTCAACTCAAGAAAAGATTAAGAAACTGGAACAAACACAAAATAGAGCAGTGAGATTCATAACAAACGAATATTCACATTTGACTAGAGTAACACCATTAGTAAAATCACTAAATTTAGAAAGCCTTCAGGATAGAAGACTCAAAAGTAAAGTAGCAATTATATATAAAACACTGAACCATAATCTTCAAATACAAAAACAAAATTTAATAAAATACTCTGAAAGACACAAAAATAAAGGCACATTCCTCATCCCATATGCTATTTGTACAAATACTCCTTCTTCCCTAGTGCTATTAGAGCATGGAATGGGTTGCCTGAGCTAGCCAGAAAAACCAGTGACTTGGCAGAATTTAAGTCATTGGTTAATATGCATGACTAAATGCATGACGCGTAGGATGTAATCATCTTCTTTTTTGAAGTAATGTCTGTATTATATAAGATAAGATAATGAGTATCATTCAAATAAAAAAGACACTATTACCAAAGTTTAATAGATTCATTGATTAAATGAAGGAACTTCATCTTGTAGGTTGGCTTTTTCATTCTGTTTTTGTGATAGGGGCAACAAGATGGATTCATTCTACCTGTCTTTCTGTCCAAATTTCTTCAGAGTGACATATCAAATTGTGTAAATAAAACACTCTCACACTTTAGCATTGGCTGGTCCCTTCCTGTCTTAATTTAACTTTATTAGTAAATCTGCATTCTTCCTAATAGACCCAAAAGAATACATTTCTGAAGCTGTCTGGCACCCTAGCCAACTTCAGGGGACCATGAACATATTTTTTTTGGCTTAGGGTAGTGACATTAGTAAAAGTTTGAGAAGTACTATCTTAAATATTTTATAACTTATTTCTTTGTTGTTTAAATAATACATTAGTTAACAAGTTTTTTTTTAATAATCTTTTACTTTTTCATATTATTAAATTTCTATGTACAAAAATGTATTTATATTTTTTAGGCAATGGTTATGGTTTTCTACGCATTGTGGAGCGTCTAATCCGTGGAAAATGGACACCAGAGGCAAATGAAATTTTAAATATGACTTAGTAAGATTTTTTTGTTTACTTATTTAGTTTGAAACACCAAGACTTTAAAAATAAGTTCTTTTTGCTTTTATTATTTTGTCTGATTCTTTTAAGAATGATTCAACAGTTTTAGTTGATGTTTCCTGTTTTATTTGCAGAATTTTTAAATCATATATAGGCAAGCTGGGGAATTGATTTATTATTAATATGATGGTCAACATGCACTTTGATTATAACATGGTCTCCTTTATTTTGCTAACTGTATTTTTATTCATCTCTATTTTGTCAGTTTTGTTATACTACTGTTGTAAAGCTCTTATAAAGACGCAGATGTCACACTCTTTATACTTAAGCATAAATTAATTTTGGACTATTAAAATTAAATTATTTTAAATATTTTATTTTAAAATATTTGTATCTTTGTCCACAGTTTTGCCAAATCTGCAGTGTATGCCAGCATTATTTTTCTGCTTCATCATATTGACATCATTGCATTTCCCATCCAGTATTTATATTGTGCAATTGTAGCCATCTTTGTAGTATTTCGATTAACAATCATTTTTGGTGAAGTTTCTGACCCATTAAGTTCTATTGAGAAACCAATATGCTCTATATTATTCCGTTGTTATACCAAGTCACAAGATATTAAAGTCAAAACAAACTAGACCTTGTTTGGTTTGACTATTATTATTTAAACATAAAAGATTGCTTTAACTTTCTTTTTTTTTAAAGTACTTTTACCATTATTGTTCTAGAATGAAAACTAATTAAACTTATACCCACCAACATTTTATACAAATATATTTTCAAATATCCCTTAATATATAAACAGCATTAAGTAACCTGTATGCATATATATATATATGTCTGGCATGTTATTGATATTTGTACCTGCTGTAGTTAGTGGAATGAACGTTTCCATTAAAAACCCATCAGAAGTTGATACAAGTGCAAAACCACTGTGTTCATTAATACAGGTACAAATTATTACATTGTATGCATGTAAAAAGTGAGTAACCTGGACCTCATCAGAGTGTACATTCCAAAATTTTTTATTTGAGCAGTTTACATTTTCCCCCTTATTTTTATATTATATATCTTACCAAATTAGCTGTTTTCAAGTCATTCAAACTCTCTTCCAGACTTATTTGTTTTTTTTTGTTAATAAAAAAAAAAATATTTGTCCTGTTATCGTAGCATAATTGTACCGGTAATTATTATTTTATTATAATTAAAGATAATATGATGCTTATAGATATGTACTGTTCTACTGAACTAAATAAAAAAAAATTTTAAATGTATATGCTTTGTATATCTTCCTATTAAATTTATACAGATTCACAAAAATACAAAACAAATATGCACCAGAACCAAAATAAATTATGTAGGCACTTTATTTCTGAACTATTAAGGTAATTAAATGAAAAGAAAAATAATACTACAATTATATGAGCAAAATAAAACAACTATAGACCTTTGTCCTTTTAATATATTTTGGGTCTAGGAGAAACAACAGTACAGAAGAGGACAAATTAGAAATAACTAGGGTAAAGCAACATAAATTACATCTAATATGTGCTTAGACAGTAGCCTTTTCAAAAATTAGTTTGTTCTTTTTCAATCATAAGACAATTACTTCAGAACAAGAAAAAAAATATATAAATATTTCTTGTTGACTTAGAATGCAAAATCTTTTTTTTTAAACAGATTTGATCTATAAGGTAAAAGATTATTTTGAAAATCATTCACCAAAATACCACATACTTTTAATTGATTGTTTCAAATGTATTAACTTGAACAAGAATTGTCTGAAATTTAATACAATAAGAAAAAAACAACAACAATCTAATGGTTTTCAGAAGCTTCAATTTTATGTTCACAAAGTGAATAAACACTGTCAAAATTATTTGATAAGTGTATTTCACTGGTTGAACAGATATTTATTCAATAAAATAAACAAATATTACAAATAAAAAAAAAAGGTCATATAAAAATATACCACCAAAGGAAGTAAAATGTGGAAAAATCCACTATTTAGGACAACAATTTGATCTTATACATTTGAGTGGCCCTTCTAAAAAAAATGATACTAGAACTTAAGTGCCACAGTGACAGAAGCAAAAGATCTATGTAAATTAAAAAAAATAAATAAATATAGAAGGGTCACACATTTGAAATTCAGGCCACAACTTTAAAATATATGGAGTACTAGGGATAAATTGCTCATACAATAAGTTGTAAGAATGTGGACAAATTAAAGTTGGAATGTGGCCAAAGAAAACCAAGTCAAGAAAGGGATGATAAAAAGTGTTAATAAATAAATTGTAAATCAATATCTGAACAAGTATTGTACAACACTCCATAATACTTAGCATGTAAAACTAATTAGGTCACACATTAACAGCTAAACATTCAAATGAATAATTAAAAGTAAAAATTTCACTTCCAGTTTTCAATATTCAAAAGTAAACCTGAATGGCAAAATAAAAAATCTTTCACACATGAATGAGTTATTTTAACTATTATTCCATAAAGCTATAAATAAAATATCAATATTTAAGATCAACATGTAGAAGATATGTTCAATAAAAAGACATTGAAAAATAAAAAAAAAAAGAAACTTCCACAAACTGAAGGGTTTTAAATCATTATGTATTTTTTGTCCCCAGTAGTGTTAGAATTATCCATTCGACATTTTTTGAAATATTGCACTGAAATTTTTTTTATAGGTATACTTCTTAATACAATAAATTGAATTTCAATAATGACAAAGCTCATAAAAGAATATGACTTTTCTACAATATGACAAGTTTTTAAAATAAAAAATGATTTTATATTAAAAATTGCTAGTTAAAAAAAAAAAAATAAACCTTATGCAAATGAAAAAAAAAAAGATTCACTCAGTGATTTGTTACAATTCTCTGGTTATTCGTTTCAAAATTTTCCACAACAAATACTATTTTGAAATTATGAAAATAAGGGTAATTTAATTACATACTGTGAATGTTAAGAGATTTTTTACAAAATACTGACCAATCATATTTAATGATCCATAATTTAAAAAAAAAATAATTTGAAAATCTTAAAGTATTGCTGCTTTTTAAATTAAACTTAGGGTGACACCAATGATTATTGATTTATACTCAATTAATACTTGCTTTGTACCATGCTTAATATCCCCTTTTAAACAATTAATAGGTAAAATAAAATTAGTACTAAAATAAATGAAAAGAACACATATTATTTTGATTCTCACATTTGTTTTTCAAAATAAAATATTCTATCAAACTCTACAGATGAAACAATATTTCAATTAATGTAACGTATTAAATATAAACTTAGCAAAGCTACTAATCTTTCTTTTTTTCTTCTTTGGACTTGATCACATCATTTCTTGGATCTTTATTTTCATCTTCTTTAGCAGGCTCCTTGATTGCTGCTCGTCTTAGGGCATCCCACATTCCCCCCATAAAGATAGCACAAAACAGGTTCTCAAGGGGAACAAAAGGATCATGGATGCCTAACACAACAGAAGAGATCTTGAAATACACAAAGAAAAGAACCACACCAAAGTAGATCAGAGGATGTGGGACAGCTATCAAGTTGAGACGCTCACACAGGAAAATAATTGATGCAACCAGACTAGCTTTTGTGGCGCTGTAAAAATAGAAAAGGAAAAAAAAATTTGGTGAAAATAGTAATTTAAAGAGACAAATGTATACAAAAGAATTTGTTATTGCTGAGTTACATACATGTTTAGAATTTTAATACTTCATTCATCAACAAATCAGAGACATCAGCTCTTTTTAAAAAATATTTCATCTCAGTACTTACAAACTTGGCTGTAAGATCTCATTGCTTCCAGGAATCCAAATACCTCGAGTGAGTCTATCAAAATTTTTCATTAAGCCACTACCTGCACCTGAAAATGTGACAAAAGTCAACTTTACATTTCTCTATATTCAATAGTTTGTGATTTTTTTTTTAAATCTGAAAATAGATATTTATGATGCAACTATGAAACAAGTCAAGAATGTTATGTAAAAGGGGGATAATGAAAAGACATTATATTTGCACACATTTAGAAAAACACCTTGACTTGTATATTTGAATATGAAATTACAGATGGAACCTAGTAAAACAGATCACTATTCAAAATATGTATACAACTGTTTCAGATTTCATCCATAATAATAACTCATAATAAATAAATTAAATAAAATTAATTAAATAAATAAAATATATATACATTGTACCTTTGATAGTTCCAATAATTACAATAATGAGATAGGATCCAGGATAGAGTTTAGCTGCTACTAACACTCCATGATAAACTTTATGAGCCCTCTGGGTTTCTTTGAGCACACATATGATTAATTTGATTGGAAGAAACTTACATAACTTGTAGATTAAATCAAAAGGAGAGTAATTTACAAGGTACCTGAGAACAACAAAAAAGGTGATTGTTACAGTTATTAATGCTTTGTATATTAGTAGAATTATAATAAATGACTTTCAAAATACACTAAAATAATGGCATACCAAACAGCTGTTGCTGTAATTATACTCTGATGATCTTTAAATGGAGTAATTACTGGCTCTCCCAGTAAAAAGTTTGCTATTATGCTACCAGCAAAACAAATCAGCATAGATGATAACCAGCTTGACAACGGATGCTTGCGGGAGAATGGAAGTGAAGGAGTACTTTGCGCTTAAGAAAGAAAATTTTTAAAAAATTAGATTGTGATTAACCATAAACTATATAAAAATATTATCTACATAAGAAAATTCTAGTCTGTAGGATAAGATTAAATTTTTTTTTTAATGGTTCAAAAAAGAAGCCTATCTGCTTTCTTCTGATAAAAATAAAATAAAAAACAGCGGAAATGTGACAAAGATTTTTATAAACTCTTTCATGAACAGGTGTTTGTATAATCAATGCTTTTCAGAAGAAACCTGTTACTCAGAGTCCCTCAGAATCTGTGAATTGTTGTTTTGTCTTCACGAGCATAATGTTAATGTTGAATGAGAATTTTAGCTGATCAAGGCAAAGTGAATAAGAGAGATGCATTTTCTTATATGCATGATTTTCATGCATATATTTGTAATAATTTAATAACTACGAAATGTCAATTCATCTATGATATAAAAGAATTTAAGTAGTAGCCTTTGATTTTCAGTTTTTAAAGTTGTCCTTCTTAGTAAGGCTTTGTCTTCCTAAGGGCATGTAGGTGTCTTTTAAAACCCCATTTTGTTATCTAATCTTATAGATTACAGACTTTACTTCAAAAGAAAAAATAATTTCGTCCTTACATCCTTTACATTTATACCTGTATCTAAATCTAGTCATGCATGTTAATCAGTTACTTAAACTCTGCTAAGTATGTAGTGAGGAAAAAATGTTTATCTAAAATCTAGATATTCTTCTAGATTTCTTTAAATCTAAACTTTGCTTTATATTATTAGGTCTAAATTTATACTTACTTAACTAGAGTTTGAATCTAGATCTAGAGCTGTATTCTAGGTCCTAGAAGAAGCTATCAATAATAATGAATAATATCATTATTTATTATAATTTTAGTTTTATGTTCTTTTTAACTTGCATACTCATACAGTTCTACTGTTCTAGAGTAGTCTATAGATCTAGATGTTGACTAGATCTAGGTCTAGGTAGAATAGACTACTATACAGACTATAATATAAACTTAGAAGTATAGATCTAGATCTATAAATACATTAAAACATGTAAAATTGAATGAATAACTTCTTTATACCAATATCATTGATTATTAACATAAAATATAATAAAGATCTGTATTCTACATGCTTGGAAGTTCTTTTGGACAGTCGATGTTGAGACAAGAAGCTAAAATCTGTAAATCTAGGTATCTAAAATATTCTTTCAAAGAAATATAATGTACTTAAATAGATCTAAATCTTAAATCTGAAGATTCTTTTTGTAATCTACACTACTGTTCTATAACTAGGTAGATCTAGATAAATTTAAAAGCTTATACTTATAGTGCTGAAAACCGGGAGCATAAAAAATGTTTCTTTTTGAAGACTCTATTTAAAGAAAATTAGAAAAATTTAAGTTTTTCTTAATATACTAATGATATTTTAAAATTTTAATTTCATTTTGATTTGCTACAAGTTATGATTTAAAATTCCTCCTTTGAAACTGCACAATTTGATATATATATACTTTTGTATATAATATATATAATATGTATTCACAAAAGTTTCTGAAATATTCACATAAAAAAAATTTGCTTCACTTTTTATTTCTCTATCCATAGGAATAGGATGTCAGGGCGCTTCAGACTAAATTAAAATCACAATAACATTTGAACCAATAATGCTAGCATCATAAATTTGGTGTGATTTGTTGGTATAGGATCAATTTAACTCTTTCAGTGCGGCATTACTCTCAGCAAGTAACTTTGCTAGCGCTGGTGAGTGCGGCGTTACTCTCAGCGAGTAACTTGGTTTATAATATTTATTTCACTATCTTTTTTATGTTAAACATTTTATTTATTTATTTTTTTTAACTTCCTGGATGTGGGAGTGATTGTTCTTTGTTTTGATAGTAAATTCGATGCAGTACCAACAGGTTAAAAAAAAAAAAAAACATCATGTTAATGGTTCCTCTTTTTTACTTTATTTCCCGGGACCCGAAAATGTAAATAATACAATTTCTTAGCGCATTTGTTCATCTTTTATGAAATTTAAAATGCTTAAATGTGTTTAGTATTGTGATTTTTTAAATATTTATAGATTAAATGTTTAATTTAAAGGTTAAATCTTTCAGTATATATCAATTTTTAATGAATTTTAAAAATATTTTCTTTTTCGGTACTCAGTTTAAAATTAATGAAAAAATTTTTTGTTTGAATAATTTATTTGATTTACAACACCTTTGTAGCCCATTCATCTTCCTTTAAAATAAAATCAAATATGTTAGATAATTTAATAAAATAAAAAAGTTATAGTTCTTTCAGTAACTCTTCCCCCTTTGAAAATTTGTGTTCATTCTGGAAGACTCCATTTTTTCGATCAAAAAAATTAGCACTGAAAGAGTTAAATGGAGCAACTACATACTCTAGATCAGCGGTTCTCAACCTGTGGTCCGCGGACCAGTAGACATTTGCCTGGTGGTCCGCAAGCAAAACCCGAATTGCATGCTTTTTAAAAAATAAAAAATATGAAAAATAATAGAGTTAAAGACATGAAAAAGAATATATGAAGTCAGTTTTAAAATTATTGATTTTAAATCGCTAGATAGCGATAGCGCAAAAGTGCGTTTCGATTTTATGTTTACTTTAAGTCTTAGTTACACCGGAAATCAGATGGGCCCTGGCGTCTTCCTGTTTATATTGACATTCAAAAATACGCTTTTTTATTTGAAAACTAATCAAAATAATTAAATTGATTGAACACATGGATAAATTTTTAATAAAGAAAGCAACCGAACATAAGGACAAAGATGATGATTTCTCTGACTCATCTTCACAACCTGAATGTGAATCAAATGCAGTTCCGGAGAAAAAAAGACGAACTCCCATATGACGGTATGATGAAAAGTATTTGCGCTTTGGGTTTATATGCGTCTTAGTAAATAATCAACCCAGACCACAGTGTGTAATATGTTCACAAATTCTAGCAAATGAAGCGATGAAACCTGCAAAACTCCGAAGACATCTTAAAACAAATCATACTGACTGCTCGGAGAAATCATTGGAATATTTTATGCGCAAGAAACATTCACTTGGTATTCAGAAGTCTTGCATACTCCAAGTAACTAAAGTCAATGAGAAGGCTTTAAGAGCATCATTTTTAGTGGCTATCTGAGTTGCACAGGCCAAAAAGCCTCACACAATTGCAGAAACTCTGATAATGCCTGCTGCTATAGATATGTGTCGAGAGATGTTTGGTGATGCCTTGGCAAGTAAACGGATGGTGCTGCAGCAATGACTGGAAAACGAACAGGCTTGTGGGAACGTGTGCGTTCTAATGTGCCAAATGCCACATTTACGCACTGTATGATTCATCGGGAAAGTCTTGCGGGTAAAAGAATGAACGAGGACTTGAAATCTATTTTTGATCAGGCCATAAAAATTGTTAATTTCATCAAGGCTCATCCATTGAATTCTTGTCTCTTTGCTTCATTATGTTCAAATATGGATTTTGATCATGAGCAGTTACTGATGCACACTGAAGTTCGCTGGTTATCAAGGGGAAAAGTGTTTAACAGACTGTTTGAATTACGTGATGCTGTGCGAGAGTTTCTTGTTAGTAAAAATTCACAGCTTGTTGTTCATTTGAATGAAAATTCATGGGTTGCTGTTCTGGCTTACTTGGCCGACATTTTTGAACAGCTGAATAAACTCAATTCATCTCTGCAAGGGAAGCACACAAACTTAATTACCCTCAGTGATAAAGTGTCTGCTTTTACGAAAAACTTGCTCTGTGGAAGACAAGATTATTTCAGGGTAACTTTGAAAGGTTTGATCAATAGCATGAATTCACTGAGAAACCAGAAATTGCTGAAATCAACAAGCCCAAGTTGGTGAAATTGATTTCTGAACATGTTCAATCATTGCTGGATCAATTTAACTTCTACTTTGGTGATTTGAACGTTGAGAGTTTTTCGTGGGTTTCCAGTCCGTTTCTTGCACACATTGATTCATTAAATTTACCACCATCGAAATTAAACCAATTCATTGAACTGACCAGTGATACTACGTTGAAGATGATGCATCCGAGAGTGAGCTTGATGAAGTTTTGGACACAAGCTTCGCATGAGTATCCAGAACTGTCTCAGAAAGCTTTCAAAATAATTTTACCCTTTGCAACATCATATCTTTGTGAATTTGGATTTTCTGCACTGGTTACAATTAAAACAAAATATCATTCACGGCTTAGTCGAAGATGAACTCTGACTGAGTCTTTCAAGCATTACACCTCGTTTGGACAAGCTGTGCTCAAATTTGCAAGCTCAAGGCTCGCACTAAAATTAAATGTAGCATTGTTTCTAATCCGAACTATTGTTAGCAGTAAGACTGATATTTGTTCATTACAAAAGGATAAAAAGGTTGAAACATTTATTAAAATATATAATAAATGATTTTAAATATCAACTTTATATTTTTTTTTATAAAACTATATAAATTTCTAGTGCGCCAGTAGCAAAATTTTTAGTAGTGGTCCGTGGCTGAGACACACATTTTCAAGTGGTCCTTGAATCTCAAAAGGTTGAGAACCGCTGCTTTAGATCAACACTAGAGTCTCGAATACTCATTATAATAATTATACTGTCAGATCAAGATCTATATACAATCTAGATCTATTATTATCTTAAATCTTCTTATCTATAGAATAGGCTAATAATATACTAACTATAGTATAGATATAGATTCTAGATCTATACAATCTAGATAACATAATACATAATGATAATGAAACTAAAGCAAACATCCTAAACAAATACTTTGCATCAGCATTCTCAGCCCCAGGAGACAAAGACATATTTCTTAATTTGAACCAAGTAGACAACATAGAAGATTTAGTAGTACAAGAAAATGGAATTAAAAAACTATTAGCCAACACCAAACCAAATAAAGCGTCTGGACCTGATGGTATTCCAGCTAGATTACTCAAAGAACTAAGCAATGAGCTAGCCCCAGTGTTCAAAATACTCTTTCAGGCATCGCTTAACCAGGGCAGAGTACCAAAGGACTGGAAAGAAGCTAATGTCACCCCCCTATTTAAAAAAGGAGAAAAATCTGATCCAGGAAACTACAGACCAGTATCACTTACCAGCATCACATGTAAAATCCTAGAACACATAATATGTAGCAACATCATAAACCACTTAGACAAACATAATGTCCTCACCCCATACCAACATGGCTTTAGGAAATATAGATCATGTGAAATAGAACTAATTGATGATTTTTCAAAAGGTTTAGATAATAGTGAACAAATAGATGCTATCTTACTAGATTTTTCCAAGGCTTTTGACAAAGTTCACCACCATAGTTTGCTTAAAAAATTAAAATATTTCGGCATTAATGGTCCACTGCATCTGTGGACTAAAGATTTTCTGATAGGGAGAGAACAAACTGTAATAATAAATGGCTATAAATCAACACCAATAACAGTAAACTCAGGTGTACCTCCACTACTATTTTTAATTTACATAAATGATTTACCAAATTGCATTACTTCAGGAACAAAAGTCAGATTATTTGCAGACGATTGCATAGTATATAGAACAATAAAAACAACACAAGACACAGATATTTTACAAAGAGAATTAGATGAATTACAGAAATGGGAATCAAATTGGAGCATGTCTTTCCACCCAGAAAAATGTCAGTTGTTAAGAGAAACAAAAAAACTAAACCAAATTCATTCCACTTATCTTATTCATGGCAAACCAGTAACACAGACTAAAAACACAAAATATCTAGGTGTTATAATAAATGAAAAACTGTCATGGAATCCACATATTGATGAAACTACAAAAAAATCCAACAAAGCATTAGGGTTTATTAAAAGAAATTTCTATAAATCAAATAAGAACATAAAAATAAAATGTTATTTAACCTTGGTTAATAGAATATGCATCCACCGTTTGGGACCCCTCAACTCAAGAAAAGATTAAGAAACTGGAACAAACACAAAATAGAGCAGTGAGATTCATAACAAACGAATATTCACATTTGACTAGAGTAACACCATTAGTAAAATCACTAAATTTAGAAAGCCTTCAGGACAGAAGACTCAAAAGTAAAGTAGCAATTATATATAAAACACTGAACCATAATCTTCAAATACAAAAACAAAATTAAATAAAATACTCTGAAAGACACAAAAATAAAGGCACATTCCTCATCCCATATGCTATTTGTACAAATACTCCTTCTTCCCTAGTGCTATTAGAGCATGGAATGGGTTGCCTGATCTAGCCAGAAAAAACAGTGACTTGGCAGAATTTAAGTCATTGGTTAATATGCATGACTAAATGCATGACGCGTAGGACGTAATCATCTTCTTTTTTGAAGTAACGTCTGTATTATATAAGATAAGATCTAGACTAGATCTATTTTTTTCTAAGTCAATAACTCATTAACTAAATAAGGTTTTAGACTAATTGAGTAATTCTAAACTAATCTAGAATCTAGATTATTGAGATATAAACTGGATTTATTCTAAATCTAATAATAATAATAAAAATAATACTAGACTCTCTACTATTTATTAGTCTATAAATTAAATAAGTATAATAGATAATACTCAGTCTAGATTCTAGTATAGAAATGTGTCGAATTGTGACTCACCTAACCCTAGGCCTAGCCCTAACCCAAGCACCGTACATGACAGAAATAGATTCAAGATCTGAATGTAAGGTAAGGTACATCTATTCTAGAATCTAGTCTACTAACCTTGTTGGGGCAACACATCCTCACGAACGGCTACACACATTAAAATGTAATGTGCAATATCGAAATATGGATACATTTTTAATTTTGTAACTATTGTTGCGATATCCATGTATGTTTGAGGATCCATTTTAGAATATTTTTTGTGTGTAGGCTACCGTCTAGATGTCTGTTTTCGAAAAAATCGACGAGTAAGAAAAATAAGCCTGCTCACTTCGGTAACCTACTTGACCCAGTCTAGAACCACGAATTAGACAAAGATCGATACGGAATGAGACCAACGATATGCAAAAAAAAAAAAAATATATATATATATATATATAATTTAGAAAAAAAAAAGCAGATCGAGATCTTGGTCTAGGTCTAAATCTAGAGTTAAATAATGCGAAAAAAAAAGGATTGTTCAATCAAGAAAATGATGCAAGTTTTAATTTAGAATTTAGGTTAAAAATAATAGATCTAGAATTTACGTCAACGAGTTGTTTGTTTTTAACATGGCAAAATGTTATAATCGATTACGTTTGCTCTTGTAACACACCACTTTGCCAGGTAAACTTGTACACAATCAAGGAATGCAATACTACGATGTATGCACGTGCACTCATCTCCTGTAATTTAGGCCTACATAAATATTTATAATTTAAAAAATACTGAATTAAGTTTAAATAAGGAATAAAAATGGGACAAATAATAGCTTTAGGTTTTATCATTGTATCTTCACTATTCTTTGGTTGGTTGAACCGTTAGGGCTACTTTTGAGGGGAGGTAGGGAGCTCTTTTTTTCCAATCCTTATTCCCATATAAATACTAACCCTATATATGAGATGTCTGCAAGCGAGACATGAGAACCACGGCATCGACCAAAGTATGTGGGAGGAAATAGTCCAAGACCGGACAGCATGGCGACAGACTGTACGTGCTGGTACGAACTTCGCCGAGTGCAAAAGAAACGAAGCTGCATCAGCCAAGAGAAAGAAAAAGAAAGCTGCATTGTCAGCTAGTTCCAGGACAGATGCATATACATGCACGAACTGTGGACAACTCTGCCGCTCCAGAATTGGCTACATCAGTCACTCCAGATTCTGCCCCGTCTCAAAACGAAACCAAAGCCAATGACTCATCTGGGCTCATCCGTTGTCTTTAAGGAGCCATACATACATAAATATATATATATATATATATATATATATATATATATATATATATATATATATATATATATATATATATATATATATATATATATATATATATATATATATATTTATATATATATATATATATATATATATATTTATTTATATATATATATATATATATATATATATATATATATATATATATATATATATATATATATATATATATATATATAAACTCACATACACACACAAACACCATACCGGCGTTCGCAAGGACATCGCTGTCTGTAGTGCGGTCTTGCCACCGTGTGTCCATGATGGAGTTCAAGAATGGTGAAATCGCTCAAGCAGTCTTAGTTGCTTTCTGTAGGCTATAGCCTAATACCCATGTCTTAGATCAATATAGTTGGGTTGAGAGAACCACCGCTTTGTCATTTGTATGCTAATTATATAAATTACTGCATTGCCTCCAGCCTGCGCAAAGTATTTTTAAAATGATTGGTCGCGCAGACCAATAATTATAATATACCACTCTTCAAACTAAATGCAGTCCACAGTAGCACAGAAGTCTGAGACGGATGTGAACAACAGATAGCCCTCCTAGACTGGCTGCCGACCAAAGCTATAGAGCCCAGTCAGATATATATATATATATATATATATATATATATATATATATATATATATATATATATATATATATATATATCACTCGAACACGGCTACCATCTCTTGAAGAGCTTTTTCATGAAAGATGCCTTTCCAAAACACACACGTTTCTTAAAGACAACCTGCGCCCATTAAACCACTGTTACATCAGATCTGAACGAAGTGTCCTTTCCATTAAGACTAAAATAGAAAGATTTTAAAACTCTTTATCCCACATTCGGTCAGAGTGTTACAATGTCATCTGTCGTCATTGAGAAGTTCATAGAAGTCTAATTGGTTGGTTGAATTGGTTGTGAATGTTGTTCGTATTTCCATCTATATTGTTATTGCTACAGTAGCTACGGTGAGGTGGTCAATTGTAGCCAAACTGAATTTCCATTTGATTGGACCAATAAAAATTATGTTATCTCTTTTCTTAAAATAAGCGAATATAAAAAATAACAGAATTTTATATTTTGTATAGCCCTGTAGAAGTGTGAACATGGGTGATTCTAAAACGAAACGCTGACAAATCCCCATATTATGTGTTACTATTGTATGCTCTAATCTGCAGATTTACTGTTACCAAAATTGACTAAACGATAGCGTGACTAGTAAAATGTGCACTATAGGCGTAATAGGACTATTATTGGGTTGGTTCGTTGCAAGATCCCGGAATTTCCCGGCTACGAAATCATAAACAAAACCACAATTGTAGTCTGTTGGGAAACGAGAAAGATGTAGATCTAGATTAGAAGAATAATTGAAAAATTGCCGGAATCCTCTGCCAAGAGATGCATTGAAATTAGGCTTACTTATTTCCGCGCCAAACCTATTCAAGAAATTTTTATAAATCAAATAAGAACATAAATAAAAATTGACTAAACGATAGCGTGACTAGTAAAATGTGCACTATAGGCGTAATAGGACTATTATTGGGTTGGTTCGTTGCAAGATCCCGGAATTTCCCGGCTACGAAATCATAAACAAAACCACAATTGTAGTCTGTTGGGAAACGAGAAAGATGTAGATCTAGATTAGAAGAATAATTGAAAAATTGCCGGAATCCTCTGCCAAGAGATGCATTGAAATTAGGCTTACTTATTTCCGCGCCAAACCTATTCAAGAAATTTTTATAAATCAAATAAGAACATAAAACTAAAATGTTATTTAACCTTGGTTAGGCCAATAATAGAATATGCATCCACCGTGTGGGACCCCTCAACTCAAGAAAAGATTAAGAAACTGGAACAAACACAAAATAGAGCAGTGAGATTCATAACAAACGAATATTCACATTTGACTAGGGTAACACCATTAGTAAAATCACAAAATTTAGAAAGCCTTCAGGACAGAAGACTCAAAAGTAAAGTAGCAATTATACATAAAACACTGAACCATAATCTTCAAATACAAAAACAAAATTAAATAAAATACTCTGAAAGACACACAAATAAAGGCACATTCCTCGTCCCATATGCTAGGACAAATTTGTACAAATACTCCTTCTTCCCTAGTGCTATTAGAGCATGGAATGGGTTGCCTGAGCTAGCCAGAAAAACCAGTGACTTGGCAGAATTTAAGTCATTGGTTAATATGCATGACGAAATGCATGACGCGTAGGACGTAATCATCTTTTTTGAAGTAACGTCTGTATTATATAAGATAAGAGAGTTGTCTTGTAATAACTGTCGAAATGGTTGCTGCTGGATTTAAATAAGATTTGTGATTGTAATTATCTTATCTTCTTATCTTATATAATACAGACGTTACTAGTAGTGGACCCAAGACTGTTCCTTGAGGTACACCTGAGTTTATTGTTATTGGTGTTGATTTAGAGCCATTTATTATTACAGTTTGTTCTCTCCCTATCAGAAAATCTTTAATCCACTGATGCAGTGGACCATTAATGCCGACATATTTTAATTTTTTAGAGGCCAACTCAAGCAATATATTTGATTCTAAGACTCCCATCCACTGGTCAGACATCAATCACAGCAACAGAACATTCCTTTAGGTAAGCCTAGTGTACCCTATTCTTCTTCTTCTTCTAGCCAGCTTTATTGCTGCTGAGCTGTGAGCTCTTTTGCAGACTGTGCCAAGGAAAAAAAAATGTGCTGATTTCTTCAGTTGTTCAGCACTGCCGTAAGGGTGTTGGTTATGTTGGCTGTAGTGGAAGTAGGGTCTGCTTAAGGTGGATTAGGGAGGGGCATTCAAAGAGGATATGGTTTACGGTTTCAAAGGGGTGGGCGCAGTGTCTGCAAAGGGGGAGTTGTGTGGAGTTTATTTTGTTCAGGTGGTAATTTAATAGTGGTGTGTTTCCTGTTCTTAGTTGGAAGATTGCAGATTGTTCTTTGCGGTGGAGGAAGTTAATACTGTCCAGTTTGTACATGGCTTTGCCTGTGTTTCCTGATGCCCATTGGTTGAGCCACTCCTCTTTGTGATTGTTGACTAACATTGACCTTAGGGTGAGGTAGTTAACAAGGCTTGGTTTTGGTTGTGCCATAGATGAACCTGCCTTTGATAGCTTATCTGCCTTTTCATTTCCCATGATGCCAATGTGTCCAGGGATCCACTGTAGTGTGATATTGATATTTAATTTTGATATCATCTGATGGATTATCACAATGAGTGTTGTCAACTCTCTTGGGCTGTTTGAGGTGCTGCTGTTAAGTGCTTGCAGAGTAGATTGGGAGTCTGTTAAGACAACAATATCTGATGGTGGTTGCACTCCTTCATATAATTTGTTTTCCACTGTCTGTAGTGCTATGGTAATTGCCTCAATTTCGGCTTGGAAGTTTGAGCAGTAATCGCCACAGGGTGCGCTTATCTCAAAGTGTTTATTTTTAGGGAAGACCAGGAAGGCACCAAGACCAGCATTGATGGTGGCTTTGAAAGCCGATCCGTCTGTATAAATATGGATAGCTGTTTTTTTTATAGCTTTCAATTGTTTCAAGCGTGCCTGCTTTGAGCTCCAGTAGATTTGATTCTTTTGTTAAGGTGTTTTTTAGTAAATGTGTTTTGATGGTTGGTTGTTTGTAGTTTAGTCCGGGTGTAAGGTTTGAAAATCTGGTAATTTTTTCTCTGTTATTGGGTAGGTGGTGTTTTAGGGCTAGTTCGTCAGTAAGTTGGATCAGAGTCCTTTGCTTTTTTTGGTTGTTTTTCCTATTTCTCTGTGTTAGTAATTTATTTGGATGATCGTCCTCCAACCTTCTGTATCTCTCAATAGCTTCTAATGCTGCTCTGTTGCGCCTTAACTTGAGAGGTTCAATATTGGAGTCTATTTCACAGGCTGATGTGGGAGTAGTTCTCATACCTCCACTAATTAGCCGCAAGGCTTGTTTTGGATTGTATCTAATGATGATTAATAGGTTTTGTTGGCAGCTACTTGTATGGAGAGACAGTTATCCATTACAGATCTGACGTATCCAGTGTACCCTATACATACAATACTTCATCTGTGAGTCTACCAGAAGATAAGAAGGATTGAAATAGGCATACATTATTTGATATTAAGCCATTACAATAATGATAAAGCTTGTCTTTAGTCCGTAGACAGAAAGTTGGCAACCTCCTTGCACGAGCCAAGGTGTTCACTTATTTAAAATGTTCTAGTGAAACCTGTTACTTAGAGCTCAATGTCCTTAAAATTTTTCTTTTCAAAAGGAATTTTTGCTGATCAATTAGGCCTACGCACTGTCTTTGACAACGAACAAAAGTGAAACGTAGACCCTCTATCACAAGCATTCTTCTCACATAGGTTATGAAAAAATGTTGCTTCGTTTGAGATATCTGATACTTAATATTGTAGTTTTCCAGTCTTTGATTTACTAGCAGTGGTGTCACGAGGGTCAGTGTCACCCGGTGCGGTAAGCTCAGGGTGTCAACTCCCCTCCCAAGGAAAAAAAATCTTCCCCTTAAAAAACAATTATTTTTTGGTTTCTTTATGTTGAAAAATAAAACTGTAAGCTAATTGATTGATTGGTTACACCTGAGCTCGCTTACGAGAGGAGTGGTTGTGTGAGGATTGCTCGATATCCCCAGTATCGAAACTGCTTATTGGGAAGCGCGATCCTCTACTACCTCACAGGAGACGGGCTAGTTAGAGCCTAGCTCGTGGACGCCAACCAGTCCTCCCGGCGCAGCCCGCTAAGGCCGCGCCAGTCAGCCCAGTCTTTGCCCAAAGAGAGACCCGCGAATCAGCCGAGTCCCAGGAGAACCCGACCAACCCTCGAGTTGGTGTCCAGCGCTATCCGCTTTTCGGAGAACCCGTAAGTCTCTTACTAACCGTTGCCCCGGGGCCCCACAGGGGGGGGGGGCTGGACATAACCCCTTTGATTTCCTTTTACACTTGCCGGCTGCTCATTCATCAGCGGCAAGCAACCAGTACTCTTGGCCACTCCAAAAGAGCGGAGTGTTCACCCGACGACCACGATGAGGTGGTACTAGAACGCCGAGGATTGGTTACACCCGAAAATGGTTTTCGATTCTATGTTAAACTGTCGTATTTTTTTTTTTTTTACATTTTATCAAAAGTGATGACATACATTTAAAGTGTACAATTACTGAGTTGAACATTTTTATTATAGATTATTTAAGAGCTCTTTACGGAAAGGGCTTTTAATTATACTAGTGAGGATGGTCCCTATGCCGGCTGAGAAAGGAGGAGGGTAGAAAAACCACTAGCTACAGAAACACCAAATTGCATCAGTGTTTCTCAGTTGCTTCCGAAAAGGCATATCAAGCACAATAGGCCTACAGGTTTAAAGGTGCGAAACAACAAAGGATGTTGATCAGTTTTGTAGATAAAAAAAAGTTTGATAACGTCCATCGGAATCACACTGGAAAATAGCAAGAAATTAAGGCATCTAGCAACAATTAGTCCAAATTCAGCGACATGTCTAAAGCAAATCAAGTTGCTGTGTCACAACAGACGGTGGAATTCTTCAATATCGAGACGGATATGAGATCAGGGTTCATCTTATCCACATTTCTCATTCTTGCTATTACCGACGATTTCATAGAAATAGGCCTACATTAAACAGGCTGCATTCGGGTTCCTATGGCGTAAACCAACCGAGTTGGATTTTGCAGACGACACATTACTTTTAATAAATAAATAAATATATATAATTATATAATATGACGGATAAAGACGCCCTCAAAGTTATGCATACTGGGTGCAGGTTACCCAGAACCCCCATCAATATTGGTAATACAGATCTTGAACAAATAGAAATGTTAACCTATTTAGGCACTGTTATCACCAGCAATGGAGTTGTATATCATGGTGTTGCATGTCGGATTGGAAAGCTGGAGCCGTTTTTAAAAAAGTACGGCCTATCTGAACAAACAAATCAATTAGCCTGGAGATTAAAATCCACCTACTCAATACAATCATTGTCCACAAC
Source organism: Biomphalaria sudanica (assembly GCA_036873155.1). Taxonomy (NCBI): domain Eukaryota; kingdom Metazoa; phylum Mollusca; class Gastropoda; family Planorbidae; genus Biomphalaria; species Biomphalaria sudanica. The sequence continues at coordinate 3,071,773 of JAZGLO010006698.1, forward strand.
GGCTACCTACGCTTCGAGGCGTGGAAGGTTGAAAAGAAGCTGAGCCAGTGACGGCTGAGAAGGATCCTACGAATAACATACCGAGATAATGTTACCAATAGAGAAATCTTTCCCCTGCACATGCATTAGCCATCTGAAGGAAAGAGACGACTGAACGTCGATGGACATTTGTGAGACATAGCATTAGACAAGACGAAACACGTTTAAAAGTCAAACTTAACATGAAAGTCGAAAAGAGGAACGCAAAAACATGGCGTCACGACTTTTTAGAAGGAAAGTGGCTGTTAAAGTCGCCTAAGACTGATTTCTGCGGAGAGAGCTTGCAGCCCTATGCTTCGAATGCGTGCGCGAGGAGCTTATGTCTGAGTTCCTCAACATTTTACAATAAAAAACCGGTATCACCCGGTGCGGCCCGCACCTCCCACTTTTAACTAGTATGTTTCATCAACTCATTGCTTGGCCTAGTTTTTTTTTTTAAATTTTGATCCTCCTTTGGGCGTGTAGTCGTCTGGAAATTTAATTATTAAATGGAGAGTTAATCCCTAACGATTGCCCCAGTAATATCGCGATGCTATGTAAATAACAGTTTAAAAAAATACAAAACCATTAGACTTATAATAAAACAAAAGGAATTTAACGATGAATGAAGAACAGATGAAAAAAAAAAAAAAACAGTATCACGAATGTGGACACACATTAAATAAAAACAACAGTATCACGAATGTGGACACACATTAAATAAAAACAACAACTGTGGAATTCAGTTTATAATGAATGTTTATTTATTACAGAAACATTACATTAAGTTGAACAGTGACACATTTTCCTAATGACAACAGTAGTAAACAGCAAATGTCGTGCCAGCACTCTGTCAGTACAAGAACCATAATCGAGTGCTGATAGTGGAAGGTAGTTGAAAGCCAGTCATAGTATCAGCTTCACACCAAGCCAGACTTCAATAACAAGACATTTATTAGAGCACAAAGTATTGAAGCTGGCTGTAAATAGATTGACATGACTTGATACATACAAGATTAAAGCCAGATCTATAAATAGGCACAGTGTCTAAAACTATATTGAATCACAGAATGTTCTAGTTCGAGTGACATGTCTCCCAGAGTACTCAATTGAAATGTGGAAATATTTGTTTTTGTTGGATGTCAAGTGCTAGTTAAAAGAGCTAAAATGATTCAAATTTACAAAAGCATAAGAGCTAATCACACATACTGGTACTGTAATATGCCTATAATGTTTTGTTATGTATGCAATCTCAAGAAAGGAGACAATAATATTGTAAGACCTTCACAGTGAGATTTCATTTGTATGATTTCTATATCTGAACAGACAAATATTTTGTTTATGGTGCATTTCAATGAAATAAAGGAACAAAAGAACACCAACCTCTGATTAATAAAATAGTGAAGCTAATCAGAGATTGGAATTAGAGAAGAAAATACATTAGGAGTACTTGTAACCCCAACCTGGATTTGAAAAAAAGAAATGCAAGACCCATAACCATATGAACACTTAAAAAAGAATTGACTCTGGAAGCCAGATAATGACTGAATTATATTGTATATATGCACTACTTGTACAAATTATAGACAGACTAGCTGAATCCTTTCACTTCAATATACAACCAACCCTTTTTCTTCTCTTTGGTTCGTGTCCAGTGTTTACACTATTGACTAAATATACGTTAGCAGTATCTGTCCCAGTTGGTCATCAGGAATTAAAATGACTTTTGTTTAACAGAAGCATATACTTTGAAAGAAATCCAGAAGTCTGATTGCCTTTTTAGATTAAATGAGATGCAATCAGAAAGCAATGAAACCATCTAAATATTCATGTAGAGTCAACACAGCCACATGACATAATAATTCATAACTTTGTGTCCATTTCTAACAAAAAATGAGTGAATGAAAATGTGAAAGTTGTATATACATAAACATGTGATCTAGTTACTGACAAAGACAATTGCCTGGTACTGGACTAGTTCAAATAAGAAACAAACAGTAGAAAACAAAACATATCACGGATTAAATTCAGAACTTAATCACTGAGAAATGTTGAACTTTTGAGTAAATGTATTCCATGCCTTTCAAATATTCATTGAATATTTCTATGGCATTCACAAGAAAGACATGTACATTGTTTCAAAAAATGTACTTATGTAATAATGGATTTAAAAAGCAAAAGCAACAAAGAATGCTTCAGCTCACATCAAGACAATACAGTAAGATTTTAAAACACTCAAAAACAAAATAATCACTAGAGGACCAAACAAAGAAAATAATACCGGTAAGGGTATTTGGAAAACATATTTCCTAAAAAAAAAATGTAATCATTAACATTTGGACCATCTCTTGAGCTTTCATTACACAGTCTCTCAGAACTAAAATACAACGTACAAAAAAAAAAAACAGCATTTTTTTAAAGAGATATGATCATACTTTTCATCTTTGATATGAATAGCTTGTCTTCAAATGAAGTCATGGAATAAGGAATTGGATGGTAAAGATTGCTCAAGACTTTCTTGATTTATTGACAACAATTTTATAATTCATAAATTTGTTTTTTTCAGAATGCCTGTAAAATTTTAAATAGTAAACTTTTTTCAACTTTACTAATAATACTGTTACAAATCTTTTGAAATTTAAAACAGACTGCAAAATAAAACATTCCCACTTTTGATGGTCTAGCAAAGAAATTAATTACTCTAAAATCAAAATAGATGGGAAAAAAAAAAGGAAAATAAAATTATGTTAATGATTTTAACTGGGAAGTTTCAAGGGAGTAAAAAAAAAGGAATACCTTTTTTTTATTTACAGAATGTTAACATCGATAACTTTCAGTGGCATGATGTGGCTCTATTCAAAAGTTCTGGTTCAGTTTGGCACAACTCTCAGCAATCAAAAATCTTTAATAGCATGAACTATATAACAGAACAATTCAGTTGTGTCAAATTCACATATAAATTTAAAGGGGAAGAAAAAAATAAAACATTTACAGATGAAAAGTTTATATATGCCAACAAAATATTCAAAGAAAGAATTCAACAATGCAGTGACTCCTGCAGTCTATCACTAAATGGACAACTATTCATTCTCTGTATTAGTACACTTAAGCAGAGGCAAAAGCTTGTATAATGACATACCCTATACCAGAAATAAGGAAAAAAAAAACTGTTACCCAAGCAGGTTTCAACTTTTGAACCTTTGGTTTTATATAACAAATTTTTTAGAATTGAGAGAATTAAAGACTTAGGTAATTTTGAAACTTTATCCCATTCAATTCAGACATGTAAAAAAGATGTTATGTGCATATGTGTGAAAAAAAAAAAAAAGATTGACTTCAATCTAGAAATTTTTTTTATGTTTAGACAATTTAAAAAAAAAAAAAAAATAATATTACATTTCTCGAAATAACAGGACAAGATGGTTGAAATTCTTAAGAATCAACATTTCATTTTTAAACAAAAGTAAAAAAAGAGTTGAAACAACAAAAGTTGAATCAATTTTTAACACCAGAGATTTTTAGAATCAGTTCTCAATAAATATGCTATGAACAAAACTTTTAATCAGACTATGTCATCACATGACATAGAGAATTGTTTCAAAGCATAACATTTATTGATCACATTTATCATTATTTTAAATTGTATGCTTCTGTGAGATCAAAGCAAACCTTTTTTTAAAATGTATATTTCTCATCATGGTCTACATGGAAATGTTGCCAGTAAAAAAAAAAGAGTAATAAATAAACAGAAGTTAAGATTTTTAGTAGCATTCCAGACAAATATATAAAAGAAAAAAAATTAAACCTTTTTGATTGAAATATCAGGTAAATACAATAGTCATTTTCAGTAACATTTAAGATGAATGAACTTTTTTTGTTAAAGATTAGTAAGATTTAGAATTTGTGTTTTTTTCTGAACAATTCTAAGTATGGAAGCCATTATTTGATAACATAAGTACTTAACATTTTCTAAGCAGTAACAGACTTTAACAACTTCCTTTCATTCTAATCTTGCTATTTAAAAAAAAAAATTTCAGGGTAAATAAAACATATCTATTCTCCATTATTTTATAATGAAAATTAAAAAGCAAAAATTTTTTTTGTTTAATACTATAGCAGAGAATACAGCTATTCGTTAAAAAGAAAACACCTAATGACCTAAAATGATTATCTTTAAGCTACACAAGGAATGCATGAAATCAAATCTACAGTTTCAAAACTAATTTGACATAAATCATAAGAGCATTAACACCTACTAGATCAATGTTATTTTGTTTTTTTCCTCAGTTTGTCATTCTGTTTGTACACTACATTAGATTTAAATCTAGAACTTATTATTTTAAGTCAACATAATTTCATTGTTGGATACTTGTATGTACTTAATATGTATTTATACTTTGATGCTATCTAACATTAAATCTTAACACTTTCCACTCAACATCAATTGAAAAAATCCATGAACTGCATTGGCAGGCATCATACAGCTGCTGTTGTGCTATAACTCTAAATCGGTATCAGTAATCAAAGGTTCTATCTCATGTTTCTTGCCAACTAAAAGTGAAAGAAAAAAAAGTTCACATAGAGTTTCTGCTGTACTTCTTGTGCATCTTAAGTTTTAAAAAATATATTGTACTACTAAATAGAGTTTCAATTAATTCAATATTGTTACCATACTCAAAAATAAGTAATAGAGCCTTTGGAGTTAACATTAAAATAACTATCAGTTTTATTTAGAGAGTACTGGTGTAATAGTGCTCTTGGATAACTGGCATTAACAGAAGCCACTTAATAGCAGTAGATAAATCTTGTCTTAAATAAAAACTTCTCTCTCCCCCCCCCCCCCCCCCAAAATATATAGGAACATTTTACTAAATGATCGGAAACAAAACTTTCATGCTTTAACCATCTTATTAGCAAGAGGATTATTGTACTCTGCGATTATCTTTTTTATTACCTGCCCCATCTTCCTGAAGTTCAAATGCAGCAGCAGATGGCATTTTTGGCTTTTTGTTAACACCTGAATGTGGATTTTCTGGCATAAAGGCAGCTACAAGAAGAGCCATTATCACAAGAACTGCACCAAATGCAAATGGTGGGCCAGGTACTACACTCTGAGTTAGAAAGAAAGAAAATAAAAGTTGACAGAAAAAAAAAATGATTTCATAAGTTGAAGCAAACCTTAAAAAGCAGGAATCCTAAAGTTCTGATATTATATATTAAAAAAGATAAAATGGGCCACACAGTGACATGGAGGCATCAATTCTATGGGAATTGTACTTAGAGCCCTTGATTGGGAGCTATCCACTATACTGTTTGTCTTTTGAAATGCATGACCATTCATTAAAGTTAGACCTATTCTGAAGAACTAAACTTTTAAAAACATTTTATATAGCATCAATAATATAGTAAAAAGAAGTGTACACAAATGACTTACTTGAATAGAATTGTTAAATGTACGATGCGACAAATTGTTTTCAGTTTTTGGAGGATCATTTGACAATAGGCTGTTCTCATTAAGATCAACATTAAATAAATAAAAAATAAAGCCAAACAATGCTGGACCCAGCCCATTACACAGCCCACGAATGCCAGTAACAACACCCTGAGCAACACCTAAAGATAAAGATTCAAATAAGCACATAAAGCATAATAAAACATATAGGTTAATACAAATAAGACAAGATTCTATAAAAGTTCCATTTCAGACCTTGCAATATATGGGTAAGAAGATGTTAAGTTCATCTGCTTCTATGAAGGTGTTATGTGGCCAGAACAACCAACCGTTACTTTTCCAACTTATGTCAAATACCAATTAGAGTTGGAAAGACTTTAAAATCCTCAACTCAGGGTCTAAACAAAGATTGAATTTGAGACCTCTTGGTTTGGAAGCAAAGCGCTTATTCACTCAGCCAACATGCCCCATATTTTTTTAAATTCTTAATATTGATCTGCTATGCTGGGGTATAATAAATAAATGACAAATAATATTTTTTCCTAGGACTGAATAAGTGTAGCTGACAGTAGATAGACACAAAAATTTACAATACTATATAGGTATTTAGTAGAAAACATGAAATTAAATAAAAAAAAAATTACCTTGTTGATCAGCACTAGCATGTGCTGAAACAAAAGAACTTATCGATGGATAAGCAATACTGGACATAGCAGCCATTGTTCCTGCCAGCCATATGATCCTGTAACAATGTTATGCATTTGAAACCATGACATTTAATTAAATTAATATCTAGTTTTATATTTTAAAACTTATAACAGTTTCCCCCTTTTTTTTTGTTCAGAAATGGCACAGGTACATGAATAAAAAAAAATCACAAAAAAAAAAGCAACATTACAGACTTTAAAAAAATTTATTTCTCAATTTATGAATTCAGTATTTTTTTTTTGTCTAATAAAAGCAATCTTAAATCTTTCAATGAATTTTCTTCTTAAAGAAATTTACAACCTATTTTATTTACCAGTGTTGTGATGCAAACCCGAAACAGGTTAGCTGAATAATCTCAAATACCAAACCAAACATTATTGTTTGCTTATGTCCTAGGTACTTCATTAACAGTGCTAAAATCAAAGTCTGTAGAAGAAAAAAAAAAGTTTAAATGTACACGACACATCATAGTTTAGAGTTGAACTTTATAAATTGTTACAAAATAGTAAAGGAGTAGTTTGGATAAAACCTACCTGGGCCAAAACAGATAAAACACCAACAACAGCTATAAATGATGCTACTTCTTCTTTTGAGAAGTCCATGATCTGTGGATTAGTTGATCAAGTGATGATAATAAGAATTATGTTCATATCATAGCAACTTCAATTTTATTTTTTTTCCCTTCACATTATTTAAAATTTAAGAATGAACATTTTAAAGCATCCACCTTATTTTATATTCCCCATCACCATAAAAATAGATACAATGACAAACGAATGAATGGTATTCAATTATTTTTACTGGTTTTTTATATTATTAGTAATAGTTTTTATTTACTACTGCCATTAACTTTTATTTACTACTGCCATTAACTTTTATTTACTACTGCCATTAACTTTTATTTACTACTGCCATTAACTTTTATTTACTACTGCCATTAACTTTTATTTACTACTGCCATTAACTATGTTACACTTACTAGTCTAAGATACACAAATATAGATGAATACTCTCCAGCTTCAGGCAAGTAGGAAAGAAATACTGTCACACATAACAACAATATCAGCAAATCTTGTCCAACTTTTTTCAAAGCCTATACAAAAAGGATTTGTACAAAAAAAAAGTACACATCATTTAAAAGATTGCAAAAGAAACCTGTGATACACAAAGTTGTCAATGACTCTTCTCTGACACATTATGTCACAATAAGCTCACACCTAGATCATGTTCACAAGTGACCATTAAATGACCAATAAGATATTCAAAACAAACAATTATTATCATTAAATGGTATATTTAATAATAAATATAGGCTAAACTTTGCACCTAGCTTAACTCTTTCTGTAATTATTTTCCATGTTCTGAATGAATTATTTATTTTGCTCATATATATTTCACTACTCTGTTATGATTAAACTTTAATAACTTTTTTGTTTTTTTATCAGAAATTGTTATATTTGGTACACAATTAAAGGAGAATGCACACAATTTTTAGATAATTTAAATTGATGTTTATAAAACCAAAATAAAAGTTTTTTTTTTGATAATGGAACCTAAAAATGAAAACTTACCAACTGTGAACAAGTCTTCCCTTAAAACTAGATCAAGACTAGATTTAGGCAATATTTTACAATCCAAATTGAATAAAAAGCCTTTTTTCATGATAGATATTTATATTTTCACCAAACTTAATATATATATAACATATACAAAACATTTATGTTAATTGTCTTGAGGTCACTATCCCATGTCACATCCCCTATAAAAAATTAAAATAGAAAAATAGAGCCTTTTTTAGCCCCACTTTTTAAAAACATTGTTTTTAGTTTAGTAAAAACACATTGAAAATAATGGAAATTTTTTTCAAAGGGAAACTACTCAAGATTTATTTATAAGCAATTAAATGCATTTTGTAAGGAAAGAAAACAAAACAACTGACTTTTTAAGCATCACTGAAAATATTGTTGATAAGCCTGTAGAACGGGGTAAAATCAATGATTTTATCGTCCATTAGGAGAGAACACCTTTGTTAAGTCAATATTACTTTATGGAGCAGAGACCTGGAGAACCACCATCACCACCATGAAAAAAAATCCAGGTATTCATCAATACCTGCCTGAGGAAGATTCTTATGATCCGCTGGCCAGACAAGATCTCGAATGAGGAACTGTGGCAAAGAACAAAACAGCATTCCATTGAAGTAGATATCCTTCAGAGATGCTGGAGATGGATAGATCACATCCTTTGCAAGCCTGCATCCAACATAACAAGGCAAGCCCTAATCTGGAACCCCCAAAGAAAGAGGAAAAGGGGACGGCCCAGGAATACATGGCACTATGATTTGGAAGCAGATGCCAAGCAGACAGTTGGAGAGACTCGCCCAGAACCGAGATGCCTGGAGGAAGCTGGTTGGTGGCCAATGCCCCAGAAGGGGCCACAGGCAGAGATGAGATGAGGAGAGAGGAGAGAAAAAGTTAAAAAAAAAAGGTTAGTTTTACTATTTAACTTTTTTAAAGAAAATGATAGTGTTTAATGAATTATAGGCCTAGCTATGGTACTTGCCCCAAAAGGATCTGCTTTCTCCCAAGATATTTGAGATCCCCAGCTTGCTGGACGTAGCTTCTCTGGTAAAGACTCTGGCACAAGCACCAAAATAAATAACATATCTAACACAGCTATGGAAGCTGCTAACCAAATGACCAAATTCTCGCTGTACAAATCTTGCAAAAATGCCCCAATAGCTGGACTTGTCACTAAGCTTGCTGCAAATGTGGCAGATACCTTGGAAACAAAAATTAAATAGAATTTATGATTAACCATCGAAAGTATAATGATTAAAAAATATATTAGTAAGAGAAAAGACAAAATACATGATACATTACTTTTTATACCGTTAGTATATTGAATATCCATCAAAATACCCTTAAAAATGGTAACAAGAAAAATGTTTACCAAACCATAAGCAGAGCTTCTCTCATCCTCTGTTGTGACATCAGCAACATAAGCAAATATTACACTAAATGTTACAGAAAATACTCCAGATATAGAAAGCATTGCAAAATACCACCTGAAAAAAAAAAGGCATATTCTTTTTTAATATACAATAGCTTTCTAGCTATAAATTTAAACTATCATTTATATGATAAAAGTACACAAAGGAAATGAATTATAAGTACTAAATAAATAAGATTAAGTTACAAATGACATTTTTTAAATTAAATTATTCTGTGAAATAACAAAACAAATTGACTTAAAAAATTCTTACTTAAGTAATTACTTTTTCTATAAGTCTCAGAAACCTACCATGGGCTAAGTCTCATCAATGGTATAGGTGCACAAGTGAAGCCTACTGTAAGAAGCAAGAATGGTTTGCGGCCCCATACATCAGACAAGGCTCCTATTAATGGAGCACTTAAGAATGACAGTAATCCCTATTTTAGGAGGAAAAAATTTTTTCTTATAGCTGGCTAATTATTTAACTATTTAAAATGACTGTCGAGTTGTACTGCCTAATATGATTGCACAAGTTGTTTTTTTAGTTGCAATAATAAATTCCAGAGGTTTATGTGCCTTTTTTATAATATAACTAGACTTCATTATGAATAAAGCAAAAACAAATCTTGTTAGAAAAAATTCAGAGCACTTTAAACCACAGATCAAATAAAAATATCCCAAATCCAAAATGTATTGAAAAACACAATGAATATAGTGTCAAGTCAAATCCATAGTTTTAGAACACATATACTTTGTTCTTCTTCTTTCCACTAGGCTGTGTGCTCTTATGTAGAATTTACAAGCTAATGCTAAACTAGCAAAAAGGAAATGTCACATGGATATTCTTAATGAATCAGCTTACTCCTCAAAAAGGAGGATATTGTCAGGGGGAGGTATGGCGAGAATGAATGTTAGTTTGATATTTTGGTATGATTGTTATATCCCCTTGTTATGAATGCAAAGTGTTGCACGTGTTGTGAACTGAGTGATTGAGTCTTCGTTGAATGTGCGAGAGAGTGTGTTAAGTTAGTAAGGTCTTGCTCCCGGTCCAGGAAGGTTGGACGTTTACTTCCTGGACTGGTATTTATGCATTTATATATTTCTAAGTTGATGGACTGGTGTTTTGTGTATTACTATTTCATAAGAGTGATATAATTGTGTACTTTATTAAGTATTTAAGTATTATCGATATTCATGAATATAAGGAGTTAGAGTTGATGTATATTAAGTGTTTGTATTTGAGTTAAGCAAATATTGATGAATTATAATTGAGTAACCAAGAAAGTATCAAGCAAGTATTATTTAATATTCAAGAAACCCCTAGTGAGCCACAGGAACAAAGTCAAGAAACACAACAATAACAAGAGCCAAGCATATGTAAATTTGAACCCTGACAGATATGACATAACAAATAAGTTTCAAGGCAAATCTTGATCAACCTAGAGTTTTCTTTGGGTAGTATACACTTCAAGAATAATTCTAAATACAACTCTCAGACTTAAAACTTCCTAGACTCAATCAGAAAACATGAAACTCATATCTAATAAATTACTATATCAATTTAAATTATGCACATTCAAAGTCTCCCTGCCTGGATATGTGGTATACTTTGGACTGTCAAGATGGTCTGCTGCTATCCCAAGCCACCCTGCATGAGATTTGGACCAAGATGTAATAATCCTTGTTTCTTAAAGAATAGCCAAAACTAATTAAATTCAGATGGTTTGTAAATGCTTTTGAATTATTTATATCTAGTAAGGAAAAAATAAACCCATGTGCTGAAGTTTTAGATAACTGGACAGATCAGAATACTACACTTTACAGTATGTTACAACCTACCTTTACACCTTGTATGAGGCCATTGAAAAGGAACGTGTGCTTTGGAAAAGTGTCATTTAAAACCTGTATCAAGAAAAAAAAAAAATTTATTTAATCATTGTTTAGTATTTCAAGTATAATAAGAAAACAGTATTTTAACTGCTTTTAAAAAAAAAAAAATTTTAAAAACGTACGTAAATTAATAATTCTTATCCATTGAGTTATTAAGGTAAAACAAAATTTTTATGAACAAAACCTACACTAATGATAGGGGATGTAAGCAGTCCCCATGCAAAAAACTCCAAAAATATAATGATCAGGGCATGATATAAGCTCGCTTGACCAAGGCCAGACTGAAAGACAAAAAAAACAAGTGAATATAAACAAAGAGACAAATTAAACAATTTGTTTTAAAAAATAGATCACAGTTTAAATGCTAAAAGCAGCATTAACTCATTAGCTGCTAAGCAAAAAAAAATATAAATTGCAGTAAATTAGTAGGTAATAAAAAAATGCTATTGATAATTGATGAATGCATTTATTTTTTCCAAATTTGTTTCTAATAAGTAATTATGTTGCTTTGTTTAAAAAAATAAGAAAAACATTTTTTTTTAAAAGATATAATATGTCAATAAATACAATTTGAAGTAAAATCCCCTGATCCCCATGAACTAATGGTTTTGAAATATGGGGGACCCTCCTTGCAATCCATCATAAGTGGTACTAGTTGGTAGTAAAATTTAGGTAACTTTTAAAATTTAAGCACAATCACATCTGCTTGAAAAAAATGTTTTCTCCCTGTAAGTAACTTTCTTAGCGCTAGTTCTAATAATATTATGATCTAGTGAAGATGCTAGATCCCATGGTAAGCCCTGCAGTACAATAAAGCTTAATAATGTAATGGATTTAATGAGAAATTATGTTTATAGCTAGATCAGTATCTAATGACTAAATCTATGGAAGCTGTTTAATCACATTAATATTATTTCAATCCTAAAGATCTAGAACAATAGGTTACTTGACTTTTAAATGCAATTTCACTTAGACATCTGGATTTAGATAGTAGAATTTGATGTAGATCAAGTGGATAGAAATAACCAGTGAATCAAATGAGGGCTAGTTTATGCAGTAAGAAAAATTGTAATAAACAGTCAAAAGAAAGGAGAAGGTGTAATAAATGTTTACTACAACTAATGAATTAGCACAAGGACAACCAGCATCGTATGCTGTATTTGTTACCAGTAAGCATTAAACAAAAACAAAAAAACTAATAAAAATGCTAAAAGTCAACTTAACAACAACAACAACAAAGGCTTGTATAACAAAGAATGTATTTAAACTGTGTTTTGATATATTTTCAACCCTGGTAATATACAATAATAATAAGTCATCATATAACAAAGCAACAAATCATTATCTTTAGTATTAATTCCATACCACTATCACAGCTAACAATTACTACCTTTAAAGTACAGTACAGATATTTAACTACTATACTATAATCTTGATTCTAATGCTATGCTCCTTCAAACAAAATGTACAGCAATTACTAAGACAGACCACTGAGCAACTATTATATTACATTTCCTTAGCTTATGTTGAATATTTAAAAAAAAAATCAAGATTGAGTGATGCTGAGTTTTTCAAATAGATTTTTTATTGTCTTCAAACTACAAATATGGTAGCAATATCCTGAAGGAGGACAAAGGTAACATTTTTCTAATTAGGCACAGAATATGATATGCAAAGTTTCCCATAAGTTTTGTGCAATCAAAAGGAAGAATACAAAATTGTACCAGTAATATTATTTTTTTGCTTCTAGTTTGCAATCATATAATGTAGACTTCTACACTCCATCAAAGTAAGATATTAAAAAAAAAATAATTGTAAAAGGATGTTGATTCTTTGATTCTTAAAAGCAGACATTGATTATACTTTAAAAATAAGCTAAATAAACTTTAAATAGATCAATATTTAGTTGATCTGTGCATAAACATTCATTTACAATTATGGCTCTAATTTTAAAAAAAATTAATGCAGATAAAATATAATGTAAACTTTTACACTCATATATTTAATATTATTTTTGCCTGCTCAAATTTTATTCCAACAACTTGGAATTAGAAAGCACTTATTTACTGACAGTGTGACAGCTATGAAAAAAAAAAGTTTAGAATGACTTTTTCTTCTCAGGGTCATGTAAAATGTTTTTCACATCTACATTGCACAATAAAGAAAACCTTTGGTGAAAATATTTTTTTTTTAACTTTTGAAATTGTAAACAATTTTCATCTTGCTAACAATCATTATTTGCTGTCAGATTTGACAGTATATATTTCCTAATAATAATTATTTTAACTGAAACTCAAAGAATATTATAAAATCATCATACAGAAAATGTTTCTAAAAAAAAAACGTGTATAAAATAATTATGATCTACAATCTAAAACGATGATGCTAGACAGTCAACTCAAAGCTAGGTCACACAAAGTTATATATGAACCTAACACATAGGCCATTACATGTAACAGTTGCACTGAATCAAAACAGCTGTTACCAAAGACAAAATTCAAAGGGAGAGATTTTTTCAATGTAATAATCTTCTCATGTAACTATTGACTGTGGTCTTATTACTTATTTATGAGAATGTTATAGAAGCAGAAAAAAAAAAGAAAACAAATATGATATACAAATTGTTTGACTTTCATTTTCAGAGAGAAATTTTCCCCAAAACTTTTAAAAGATGAAAACTTATGTCATAAGTCAATAAAATAACTCTAGATGTTATAGCAGGCCATTACACTATTTACAGAAAAATTCCTTTGTATTACAATTGTTCCTGAAAATCCTAAAAGCTAAGACATTTAAAATGTTTTTTAAAATATTATTATATAATTGTTGTTCTGATAAGTTTAAGGTCTACAACCACTGTAACGAAAAAAAACAACAACTATATCCTATATCGTGATGTGCAAAGTAGTTCAATAACCATGATGCATAAATAAAAGCAACTGAATAGACCATCTTTTCCTGTCATGCCAATACACAACAAATTGTTTGTACACCTTAAGTACAACCCCTCATTTTCATACCTCAGTGTCCTTTTCTATCTAGATCACAAAACAGAAAATGAAAGAAACAAGGTTACAAAAAGTGTTTGTGTTTACACATACTCAGTGGCACCCTCCCCAGCAGATTCACCAATGGGCCCACTGTTTGAACAATGCAGGTAAAAATACAGTTTGATATTTTCAGTAAGAAAGTTACAAACTACAAACAACCAAAAACCAAAGTCCTATCAGGCAAGGAGCATATATCTCATTCCAGGCTTCTGGGAGACGTCCTTTTCTTGAATCAAGGATATTATGGTTAGAAATAGAGAAACGCATTAACCAATGCCTATTAAATCTTGTTTTATACAATATTATTTATATGTGTATATAATGTGCATTCTTAGTTTAAAAAAAATAAAAATTAATGTTTATTATGATTCATGTTTAGTCACTAATACACCAGAAAAATACATACAAATTAATACAGATATTTTGAAACATTTTGAAAAAAACAAAACAAAATGCTACAAAAAAATATATACTAAACTCCATATAACAGCCACTTTACATTTACTATCTTTGTAAATACTTACACAAGTCTTGTTTTTAAAACTAGTTTATTATTAATGAAGTTATTTTAGATACCCCATTTATAGTTTTGTGTAATGCTAAATGATCTGTCAGTTTAGACCTAACCTGTCCAGATCAAAGTAGCCTTAATTACTGAGTCCCTAGCTCGGAGGGATGCAGAATCCACGACACAGGTTACATTGACTTGTATTATGCCACAATATTAAAATGTTTTCTAATTATTAATTAACTTTTTTGATAGTTACACAATCATATTTAATTTTTTTTAAAAGGACTACACTTAATTCTAGATCTTGATCTATAGGTAGGATAAACTGTCAGAAGGTGTAAAAAACCAACTTGATCTAGATTATTCTATAACTAGAGATTAGTTCTTTTCTTATGACAGTGATGCCCAAAATCAGGCCTGCGGTCCGGATTACGTGGTTCCATCAGGCCCGCCGAAATATCGACAGAAAATGTAGACCCTTTCCAAAAAAATTGATTTTTTACCTACGTTAGGGCCCTCAATTTTTTTTATTGATTGGTTCCAAGAACTTTAACATTGGTGCGTTTATGAAATGGGAATCTACCAAAAAAATGATCGGATCTTAACTTTTTGTAGAGCATGATAATAAGCCAACATATTTGATTTGTAAATAAAGTGTGACTTTTAAAAAAAAGAACAACATATAAACGTCATAATGAAACAAAAATGACGGCATTCTTGGTTTGAGCCGCGAATAAAAGTTTGTTAGACTACGCCTAGAGATTGAAGGATCGATGATAATATTTAGTAAAAAGAGACAAGAAAATGAGTCGTTGGTAAAGCTCTCTACAATGTTGCTCATATTTTAAGTTGAGAAATTAAGCCGTTTTCTAAGGTGTGAAAAAAAATATTCATATATTCAATTCTTTAATGTTAGTAGGCCAACTAGATCCACAAATTTCTAATCAAATAGTTTCAAATTAAGGTAAATTTCATTTTTTTGGTACCTTTTCGTTCATGTGGCCCGCAACACGAGTGTCAGAAATTATAATGGCCCGCAGGTCAAATTAGGTTGGGCATCACTGTCTTATAATATGCCCTAATGACATAAGGGAAGAAGAAGAAGCCAATTGTACAATGATTGATCTAAAGACACCATAATATTCTGAATATAATGGGCATGGCAAAGCCAAGTGTGAAAGTAGGTCACCATTAATGTGGTTAAAGTATCATGAATAGTAGTTTGATTTACAGTTGGGGAGAGGTTAATCTTTATTCTTAAAGTATTATTTTAGTTTTATTGGCCAAGAATGTTAAAAATATAGATCTACATTTAAGCATGTTCAAAACAAAACAGATGTGATGGTGTGCACAAAAACATGTGCAGTGCAAAAAATAAAATAAAACAAAAACTTTGGGCGTGACCAGCATACTATACTATAACCTTGTTTCTAAGGCTCTGTTCTATCATATAGATTGAATAAATAGGTGCAAATATTATTCATATAATGTGCATTGCCGTTATTCAAAACAAAAATAAACTTTTATCATTAAATTCTTAAAAGCTAATACACAAGAAAACACATAGAAATAATATATTTAATGGAGTGTATGTGTATATTATCAAAGTAATGACGATGAAAGGATCGTTTGTTTTTGGAGGTATAGACTGATGAGACAATGGGCTGGTCTGTCATAATGAATGTTAAGAGATGTCATGCATGTAAGAGACAAGTTTTTTAGTGAGTTATATATCTTGTTTTCTACATATAAGTAGCCGAAAGTTGAATCTTGTGGATTTGTTAATAAACATTATTTAAAATTTTCTTTAATCAAGAAGTTTGTTCAAGTTTATTTTAAGTTCTATATATAAAATATAATACGCCTATATTAGTTTAGTTGTACTAGCTGTTTAGAGTTACAATCCAATCAAACCAACAACATTATTATAACACTATTTTAGCAAATTTTGCAACCAAGTATGCATAAATGTGACTAATGAATATTTCTCTTTCTTTATATTACTTCCGCTACAATTACCATTGTAAGTCAAATGTATCCAAGTCTTCTATGTATTGTTTTCAAATTGGTGTACTAGTATGAAACAATGGAGTGCATAATTAATTTTGAAAAAAAAAATGGTTTGCTTTCAGAAGACCAAAGCTATTGCATCTAAACGTCACATACTAAGATACATACTACACAAAACAAACAAAGATAGCAGTTTTCCCCTTATGGAGGCCACAAGGAACAAAAAAAAAAAAGAACAACAAAAAGCTATTGATTTAAAGTTATATTTTTCTGCACACCCAGTCAAAATGTCATCTTTAATAACTGAATTATTTAAATATTAATGGAATATATTGGAATAATATTGGAAACATGTTACAAATATTTATTTTTGTCCAATTTTTCCTTTCAAAGCTGAAGTATGATTAGGAATGATAGGATATTTTCAGACAACTCGAAGCATATTGCATTTAATCATTGCAGTGAAGCTTGTCAATGTTTCATGTAATTCTTGTGGCAGTCTATTCGTTACTAATATTCGTCCATGAATCATACCATGAATTCCAATGACTTTTGGTAACTCATTTTGTACCAAACATTGAAATCTAGACCAATTGCCATAACAATGAAATCACAAATAATTTACAAGAGATTTTATACTTTTCTGAAAATGAACTGACTTTATGAAAGTCGCATATATTGCAGATTGTATATAGCTCCTTCTTCGTCATCAAAGATGAGCACATTCCTATGAACTTGACATGACTTTAAAAAATCCAATCCTTGCTTTAAAAACTTGGCCGAAAGCATAACACGGGTACATTGGTTTTACTGCAGATAGGCTTGCTTCTTCTGTTGTCTCTATGATCTTTAATGCTGGCCACTGTCCTTGCCTTGTATCTTGAGACTCTAACACTCACGGCTTCACACCATGAGGAGTGATTGAGAGCTAATGTTTCCCAGCCATAAATGTCAACACACTTCTTGACAGAACTCTTGAGGGTGTCTTTGTAATGCTTGTGTTAAACCCCCGGAGAAAGCTTTTCTGCACACAGTCATTTGGGAAGTTGATTTTCTGGCATAGGGACTACATGTCCCACCCATCGGAATTGGAACCTTTTTGCTGTGGCTGGAATACTGTTCATATGTGACATATGTAGGATTTCATTGTCTGGTATGTGGTCAAACCAGTTTATCTAATAAATTTTCTTAGACGGCTAGGTGGAAGGAGTTAAGCTTTTTGATCTGGCAGGAATATAAGGTTCAGGAGTCTAATGCATATAAGAGTGAAGGAAGGACTACAGCACTACAGACTTTCAGTTTTGAAGATATGCTGAGTGCTCTCCATTACCATACTTGTTCTAACATTTTCTAGTTTTTGGCCATCTATGAGAGTGACTGGTTTATTTGGAGCAGTTTGGTGCAACACTTCTGTCTTTTTTATTTTGATGTTGAGGCCAAAGTTTTTGCAGGCTTTGGTGAAGAGAGACAAGCTGTTTAGAAGGTCCTCTTCATTTGGGGCATTTAAGGCACAGTCAACTACAAATAGCAGTTCTCTCATGCAGTCATATTTTCTTTGGCCTTTACCTTTAGACATTGAATAGACTTGCCTGACTGATGCAGATTGTACTACTTGTTTCAAGAGCTTTGAAATAGAGAAACTCTTTAAAATCTTCTAAAATACAGGGTATCATTTTCAGTAAAGCTTGGATGTTTCTGTCAAAATTAAGTTACAAGTGTTTTAATTTAATTGATTCAGCTTCTAAACTTAATCAATAATGGGTTTTCCATTTCTGCTTTAACTATTAAAGTAAAACCATACCACTAAAAATTGGCAATATTTCTTTTCATTCTTTTCTTAACTTTCTTTATTTGAGATCCATTTTCATGAGTTGTTCCAAAATGAAAATATTAATTCAATAACATGCACAATAAAACAATGGCAAAACAGTTAAACATAAACAATGTTCACAAATTTCTACATAGAAATAATATCTATGATTTAAACTTAAATATATTTATTCGATGACAATAAAAATGTTAGAAATCATTCTGATTCATTTGACTGCAACAGCTATCCATGAAAAACAAAGAAATTGTAACTACCTATGGAAAAAGTTAGAAAATTTGAAGTTGTACACTTTAAAAAAAAATCCATATTTCTGTTGGTCTTGGTGACCCCTGTAAAATCATTATTCGACTACTAAGGGGATCAAAACCCAAGGTTAAGAACCCCTGATCTAGACTCTATTAGACTTTAGTAGCCTACTGTTACATTCTTGATTCTAAACTATACTGAATATATCTATAGTATTTAGACAGATCTATAATCTATATATTATATATTTCTAATTTACTTATATAATCTAGACTAGAGGACTAGAACTAGATCTAGCACCCTAGCTAGAATTCTAGATTTAGAATCTAGACATTAGATTAGAACAGTAGTGTAGCTAGGGTGGGGGGAGTGGTGAGAAAAATCCCCATGGGTCCCCACATATGTAACAAGTGATTTAAACATAAAATAATACGCAAAATCCAGGGGTCCCTAAATAGGTCAAGCCTCCCGGGCCCCCAAATGATGGAAAATTCTTACGCCCCTGGATTAGGTCTAATCTAGATCTAGACAATCTAATCTAGCAATAGAGTTATGAATAGAAAAATAAGAGTAAGAGTTTTTTTTAAGTAAGTCTAGATCTATCTAGAATTCCAGATTGAAGATTTTAATCTAGATCTAAATAGATGTGGTTTTATTTATTAATTTTTTCTATATTTTTGTATGGACCAGTAATATAAAAAAAAAATGAATAAATAAATACCAGAAATAAAATCACCATAGGAACATGGAATGTGAGATTCCTAAGAGACGAAGGAAAAGTTGAAGAGCTCACACATGAACTTAACCGACTCTTGAAATGCGCTAGAAAAACATAGGTGAAACAACAACAGAAGAGGGTCATAAACTGTACTATAGTGGACTACAAGATGTTCACGAACAAGGAGTAGGATTTCTTGTACACAGCAACTACATCAACTGCGTTGTGAACTGTTACCCTATATCCAGTCGACTCATCTCCATACGTTTAAAGGCATCACCCTTCAATATCACCATCATTCAAGCATAAGCTCCTAAATCAACATATGATGACGAGGCAGTAGAAGAGTTTTATGAGCAACTACAGAAAGTGGTCAATAAAGTCCCCAAAAAGGACATCCTTGTTGTACAAGGAGATCGGAATGCCAAAGTAGGAAGCGACTCCTACCAAACCTGGAAAGGCACTTGTGGAAGATACAGTAACCTCTCAACTAATGAATGAGGTTAACGACTATTAGAATTTGCGAAATACAACAATCTCTTACTGGCTAACGCACTAGGAAGCCACAAAAAATCGCGTATAACCACATGGTACAGTTCGAACGGAGTACACCACAACCAGATCGACTATATCATGGTGCAACAGCGTTGTAAGGCAAGCATCAATGTGGCCAAAACAAGAAGTTTTACCGGAGATGACATTGGAAGCGACCCTCAAAACAAAACAAGGACCTACCAGGATAGGCTGAAAGACCCCCAAGTAGCTACAATATTTGAGGCACAAGTAGGAGGACGCTTTGCAGCCCTCAATATCTTGGACTCCAATGACCAGGATATCGACATACATGTCAATATGATAAACACAGCAGTCACAGACACAGCCTTGGAAATGTTAGGGAAGCTCCGCCTGTCCAAATAACTCTAGGTAACAGAGGATATACTCCAACTCTAATACAAGCGACGGGAGCTTAAAGGGAAAAAGTTGTCCAATCCAAAATATGTCCACAAATACAAAAGCGCCAACAAACAGATTAGAAAGGGAATGAAAGAAGCGAAGAAAAAGTGGATAGAGAATAAGTGTCAAGAAATTGAACAAGGACTTAACAGGAATGACAGTAAAAAAGCGTACCAACTAGTGAAGGACCTCACTACCTCAAAGCATGGAAGAACCAACACAATATAAGATAAAAACAATAGATGCTTAACTGAGGAAAAAGATGGACGGAATACTGTTCAGAGTTGTATAACTTTGAAATCTCAGGAGATACAGAGATACTAAATGTCCCAGCAGTATCCAACATTGAGGACTATCCGATTCTTCACTCTGAAGGAGCAGCAGCAGTAAAAACCCTGAAAAAGGGAAAATTGGCTGGAGTTGACAATATTCCTGGTGAACTTCTTCAGGCAGGAGGAGAAACCACGATAAACACACTCTATATGATTTGCAACAAGATCTGGCAATCAGGAGAATGGCCCAAACCATGGACCCAATCATTCATCATAACCCTTCCAAAGAAAGGCAATTTACAAATCTGTCAAATCTATCGCACCTCAGCCTCATAAACCATCCCATGTTAAAAATTATATTAAACCGGCTAAAACAGACAGCAGACAACATCATATCAGAAGAACAAGCGGGTTTTAGACAAGGTCGCAGCACAAAAGAACAAATCCTAAACCTCAGAATACTCTGTGAAAAATATCTGCAACAACAAGAGAATTTTTTCCATGTCTTTATTGATTTCAAGAAAGCTTTCGATCAAGTATGGCACAGGCACTCTGGGTGCCAATGGAAAAGTACAACATAAATAAAAACATAATCAAATTATCCAGAACCTCCACAAGGATGCCACCAGTGCGGTGTACTTCAACAATAATATTGGGACTGGTTCAAAACCACAGTTGGAGTAAGACAAGGCTGCCTACTTTCACCAATACTCTTCAATATCTTCCTTGAAAGGATAATGGAAGATGCTCTCGAAGGCTAGGAAGGTACTGTAAGCATTAGAGGAAGAAGAATTACTAACTTGCGCTTCGCAGATGACATTGATGGCCTAGCAGGGACAGAAGAAGAACTAGCTGACCTGGTGATGAGCATTGACAAGATTTCCACAGCATATGGCATGCAAAGAAATGCCGAAAAAAAAAAAAATGAGCATTAGCCAACAGGGCTTGCATCAGTATTGGAGGTGAAAAGCTGACAAGAGTTAGCAGCTTCAAATACCTCAGAGCTATTGTTTCAGATGAGGTAACGAAACCCGAACTATTGGCCCGAATAGCACAGTCCACAGCAGCCCTTTCAAAACTTAACATAATATTCAGACTGATGCGCTTCCTGGTCATGGCCACATTTTTATGTGCTTGCGAGTCTTGGATGCTGACTGCAGAGCTAGAGAGGAGGATCCTAGCAATGGAATTGAGATTCTACAGAAGGATCCTAGGTATCACATTTAAAGACCACATCACAAACCAAGAGATTAGAGACAGAGTTACTGCAGCGATCGGACCCTATGATGACCTGCTAACTATTGTAAAAAAATGCAAGCTTAAAATCTATGGCTGTATTACAAGATCTGCGGGCTCGAAAAGACCTTCCTTCAGGGAACAGTACCAGGAAAAAGAATAAGAGGCAGACAGAGAAAGTGATGGGAGGACAACATAAAAGAGGTTTTAAACAAGGCAAAAGACTGGGAGGAATGGAGAAAGACGGTTGACAAGTCTTGCTTGGTACCCCAACGATCCAACAGACTAAGGGATAGGTAAAAGGGAAAGGTAAAAAATATAGATCTAGATCTTCATCTACTTATACTGATCAAGATTTAGATTCACTTCTTGAGTCTAGACTAGATCTACATTATTGTCATTATTATAATTATACTTAGCTAGGCGAAAAAGCCTGCAAGTGTGGAAGTAAAAAAAATTACAGATAATTTAGAAGATAGACAAAGCCTTTTTTGATTTTTTTTTCCCACTTGGTTGTGTCATGCGCATCTTCTTTTGGTGTTTTCCTTTGTGTACCATAAAAGATTGTGAGTTTTGGTTTCTAGGAACGCGCTTTTGTTGATGTCATTTTTGCTTACTTGTTTTGCTTCTGTTGTGTGATGAGGCTAGATCTCCTGTGAGTTTCTTTTATGGGTTTTCTTCCCCAGTTTTGGGTAAGTTATTTAGTTACTGTATTAGTTTTTGTGGTGTAGCTCGAAATTCGTTGTTCCTAAGATCCTGTGGACGGCGATCTCAAGGAATATGTATTTTCTGTAATAGGGACTCTGTTGGAGTCCAGCTTGATTCACAGTGTGGTTTGATATGGCCCGTGTATCTAAGGCCTTGAGTGTATTGAATTATGGCCTCGAGTTGAAGGTGTGATATATTTCGTTGCATAATATGTATACTTTGTGTTTCCTTTGAACATACTATTGACTTTTATTTATCACTCATGTCATCATATTTCATATATTCATTAAATTGTTAAAAGTACAACCATGTTGTTAACTAATGGCCATTAACTTACGTAAGCATTAATATCATTCACGTTGAACAACTGTTGGTATTGACTAAATGTTCAGTTGAATAACTTTTATTCAATGTGTGTATTTTACATGCTATTACCTTTATGTTCTTGGGTTACTCTGTTCAGGTTGGGGATACAGGACCATAATATCATACCCTAGCTAATCTGAAATCCCACCCTGACAGGTTGTACTTGGAAATAGATTATATTATACTATATGAATGAATGAAAGGTTTTAAAGAAGTGTTATCGACTACATTAGACAATTGCCTATAAAATGGTTAATGAGGAATTTTTTAAAACGTTAATTTTTTAAATTTATTATGAAAAATACCCTTTTTTGTGTTTTTACCAATACAGAGGCCAGGAAAATAAAAAAAAACAACATTTTTTTTGCCCTGTTAGATATCATACCTGGCCATAATCCTACCAGTTTTATCGTGATATAAAATACGCTTTGTTTAAAAAGTTTAAAAAATAGGTTAACAATGATTTCTGTGGAATTTTACAGTTTTTTTTAAATAAAAATATGTGCATTTTTGAAAACAATAGTTTAAGACTATTTTGATCACAATTAAAATTTTTTTGTTGTTTTCTGCCATCACAACGCCGCCATCTTGTCTACACCACTCTGACATTTCTTGTAGCCCAGGACTTGATAATTTGTTAATTTTCTTCAATATTATTAACATTTAAAATTCATAAATATATATAAATGAAATCAGCTTTGTGAGCTAGAAATTTACTAGTACTAGATCTACTATTAAATTTCTTATTTAATAAGCAGATCTATCATCTACAAAACTCAACATCAACTTTGATGAAATTTTGACTTGGGGGTGTGTCTCGCCCGCTTAGCCAGTGACAAACTCTCCTCTCACTTGTTCCATTGCGCTCTATGTTAGGTCAAAACGTAAAAAAAAATCATAACTTTCTAACTGTTAAACATAGTCTTAATTTATACATCATTACTAAAGTATGTTAATGATGTACTACCGAAAAAATGTTTTTCAAAGATAAATTTTCTATTTCACCTCCCTATTATACTTGATTATATTGGTCGGTCTAGTCTATCTAGAGTCTAAAGTCTAAGAGTATCATCTAGATCTAGATATATATGATAAATATATCTATTGACAATTGAAGTAAATTGAACTATATATTTATATACATATTCTATTTCTAGATCTTCTTATAATATAAATTATAAATATAATAATCTTATAATATAGAATATAGGTTATATTATCTTATAAATCTTATCTTCTTATCTTATATAATACAGACGTTACTTCAAAAAAGAAGATGATTACGTCCTATGCGTCATGCATTTAGTCATGCATATTAACCAATGACTTAAATTCTGCCAAGTCACTGGTTTTTCTGGCTAGCTCAGGCAACCCATTTCATGCTCTAATAGCACTAGGGAAGAAGGAGTATTTGTACAAATTTGTCCTAGCATATGGGACAAGGAATGTGCCTTTATTTTTGTGTCTTTCAGAGTATTTTATTAAATTTTGTTTTTGTATTTGAAGATTATGGTTCAGTGTTTTATGTATAATTGCTACTTTACTTTTGAGTCTTCTGTCTTGAAGGCTTTCTAAATTTAGTGATTTTACTAATGGTGTTACCCTAGTCAAATGTGAATATTCGTTTGTTATGAATCTCACTGCTCTATTTTGTGTTTGTTCCAGTTTCTTAATGTTTTCTTGAGTTGAGGGGCCCCACACGGTGGATGCATATTCTATTATTGGCCTAACCAAGGTTAAATAACATTTTAGTTTTATGTTCTTATTTGATTTATAGAAATTTCTTTTAATAAACCCTAATGCTTTGTTGGATTTTTTTATAGTTTCATCAGTATGTGGATTCCATGACAGTTTTTCATTTATTATAACACCTACTGACTAAAAAGTAGCACTTTTCTACTTTACTAAACTCTAGTCTTGGTCTACCTACTAACTAGAATAATAGTATATTAATATTACTTATATTTATATATCTATATAATACTACTACTAGATCTATATTATTAATAAACTTAGACTACTAACTAGTAGATTATAGTATAAATTACTTATTATACTAGCTATGCGAAATTCCCCGGATGTTTACTAATTTTGAGTGGCGCGAAAAGTGTGCCGCCATTTTGAACTTTTATTTTTATTTGAAGTAATAGTGCTATTGATTTTTAATTAACAATAAATAAATAGTTGTGTTAGAAAGGATTTCAACTGTTATTTTAGAAGTGGGAACATATTTTCTAAAATAATTAATTTAAAAAATGACAAGAAAATTTTTTTTTATGTAAAAAAATTTCTTTTACATAATCTCGATAAAAGTTTGTCATTTTTGCAGAACTACCACAAAATGTAGGTTGAATTATTTTTTTAGAAGCTTTGTTTTTTGTGTAGTTAATTAATGCAACCATATAATCAGTGAAAAGTAACTATCCTATCTAATGCACATCTAATTCTATTTTGATTTCTGTGAGGTGACCGTGAGTTGCTAGTTTACAAAATGGCGTCCAATGGGACAGATCGACATGACCTTGCCGTATTGTATAGTTCTAGCTGAAAAAAATACATTTATGTGTTTTGCTTTCATTGAAATTTATTTCATTGTGTAGAATATGCATTTGTGCATTTATTTTATATGGTTTTCATATGTTTTAAAATGCACAAATGCTCCTATTCAGTTTTTAATCATACAGGTTATATGTTAAAAGGCGAATACAAATTATTTGGTCACATGATTAAAAATACAATTTTGCCCCGTAGTCAGGTGTAAACATTCCATTCGAGAATGGAAGATCTTAGATCTAAATACTAGATAGAGGTCTAGATTCTATATCAAATTGTTTATTCAGTAATAAGTTGAATCTATATATAGTATTGACTTAGTGAAAGATCAATACTAGGTACATTATTCTAAAGTGTAGATTAGATTAATTATTAGATCTAGACTATAGACTGATACTTAATACTAATAGTATAGACATATCATCATATGAGATCATAATAAATAAATATTAATAATTATTTATTAGCAATACTCCAATACTAATTATCTAATAGATCTAAATCTACAGTATAGTCATAGTCAGTATAGAATAGTATAATACTATAGATCTAGATCTAATTATACTCTACTCTATATCTTTATAGTGTATATGATTTTATGATATATCTAACTATCTTATATTAAAATCTAGATTCTAAATCAATCATCAGGAGTCATGATGATCTAAATCTAATAAGTTATAACTAAGAGTCTAAGTATAGACATAGGAAACTAAAGTGATCTAAACCTAATAAATAAGTTATAACTAGAGTCTACTAAGTATAGACCATAGACTAGACATAGGAAACTAAAGTTTCTAACTAAGAATAATAAGATGAATATTAATTATAATATTTTAACTCAAATATTACTATATTATATATATATTTTACTATTACTCAAATATTACTAAATCTAGATATATAAGCTAAAATGAAATGATTTTTGTGATGATAATGATTATCATTATATATCATATATATAATATATAGAGTATATTAAATTATCCAATGATCCATATTGTATTATATCAATTTGAGTGGATTAAATCACCATCTAGATATAGATCTATAATAGTAATAGATAGTATATATTACAAATTTAGCTTTTATATAGTGCTACTTTCATGCTTATCGCGCTTTTGGTCCAATCTCATTTGTGGACCAGTGAGGGGGTATCTAGGAGTTGGTTTTCCGTGCTGCCTTTAGCCGCTCAGTAAACACAACTCTGCCCAAGTCGGGTGTCAAACCTCGAGCCCCCTTCTAGGTAGCCAAGTTCAAGTGCACTTGGCCTCTCGACCATGCTTCCCATTTATAGTAAATCTATAATATAACTTTGCGGTGCATTCACTGTCTTGTTATATCTATACTGGGTAGCTATATAGAATATAATTATATTTACATTATATGTCTAGTTTGTCTTTATATAGATCTAGACCTATTAAAAGAGTATCTTGATCTAGAATTTATTTTTTTTTTTTAGAAAAAGAAATCATGCTAAATCTTTATATTGGTTTATATATAAATTTACTTTAAATAGTGACTAATTAGGCCTGTATAAGTTTTGTTTTTTTTCTAAATGATGGTAATTGACAATTTAAAAATTGTCTCTATTGACCTTAATACCTTATTTTTCTTTATGACTCGTGGATTTTTTAAAATTTATATAATTAAATTACTTCAAGTATCACTAGTGATACTTATTCAAGATTGTATATAATTTTAGTGTCAGTTTTAAAAATATAAATATCTCAGTATATTAGATATATACATTTAATATTTATTTTTTATTTTCTTTATGTTAGTATAACTTTAAAATTATTAAACCTACATATTGTTTTAAAATGTGAAGATTTTTTTCCCATTGCATCACATACAATACTGCAATTTTTAAATTGAACAATGATCATGACTTACCAACATACTAAGTGTTTTTCTAATCCTCAAAGTAGATCTGAAATAACACCAGTTGTTGTCTACCTATACTTTGCATTGTCAATAATGCTTTTTTAGCACACTTTTTTTTATAATAGCATCTACTTAAATAAAGCTAATTAACTAACTTTCTTTGCCATTTTTACTATATTGAGATTAATGATATGTGGTACATCAACACTTTTTAGATACTGTTCCTTTGTAAAATTCTATGTGATAGTAAATAAACAATTTAAAGTATGTGTAATGTAAAGCTATAACTTTAAAGTTGAAATCTTTATTTAATAATTTTATATACATTAATATTTCTATTTTTATAAAATTTTCTTCACTTCAAGTTTGTGACTATAAAGATATGTAAACTTTCCTTTTTATATTTATGTACTGCTTAATATTGATTTTTTTTTAAAGTAGTTTTTCCAACAATAATCATTGTATATCCTATAAACCTTTCCATAAATTCCAAAATAAACTTCTTTTTTTTTTTTTTTTCAAATTCATTTATTGCAAAGCCTTTATTAAATCCAAAATTTAAACATTTCAAAATTCCCACATGTGCCCTATAGTCATTGTTTTATTTATACTGTTATGCAGTCCTTCCACTACTTGAATGTTGTCATAGCCCCTACAATACTAACAAATAAACCACCATTGACTTAATCATCATTCTATGCTGCTTACTTTGCATGATATCTGATTCATGATGCTATTAACAAAGAAGCCACCATTCACTTAATCATCATTCAGTACAGCCTAACTTGCATGTTATAAGATTCACTCTGTTACTAAGACTTCATATGTCGTCACATTCATCTTTTACGTTATCAGCACAAATTCAGCAATCATTTGTGCCTTCTATAATCAATAAACGTGGTCAGCTTACCATCATATACTTTACAATGAACGTCATATAATCAATTTCAATTACCATTTTAAAAAAAAATCTATGTAAGCACTTAATTTTTTTATTTTTTTTTACTATTCAAAATAATTTAGTTTTTTTTTTTTCTTTAAATAAACATGAAGATAAGTATCGCTGTTTGTTTCAAATGTTCCTACTGAGTTTTTAGTTTTTTAAGATCATTATATCTATTAGATATACATGTATATAAATATGATATAACATATTACTAAGTAATGTCTTTCTACAAAAAAAACACAACAAAGTAAATATATCACAAAAATAATTCAATAGAATCTAAATGTAAAAAAAAAACAGTATACTTTTATTAAGCACATCCTAATCTTTATATATATATATACAAAGCTTTTAGCTGTGAGGTAAAAATTAGCGAACTGTTACACATTTTCAGAAAACCCTTTACAATATAAGTGAAAACGCGTTAAAATTTTATATATTTTTTTAACCGTTGAGCCTATAGCAAAAATCTATATATCATTGGAAAGCTCAGAACAAGTGGTTTAATATTATACTATTCATAAAATTTAAAAAAAAAAAAAAATTAAAGTTTTATTTAATAAATTAAAAATAACAATGTCATATTGGCTTATTAAAAAAAAAAAAAAAAAAAAATTATAAATAAATTGTATTAAACAATACCATACTTCAATTAAGCACACTATGAGCTTTATTTTGATACATGGTTTTTAAATGGGCTTTGAAAATTGGTGAAAATATTAGCGATTTTCCTTCAATTTTCATAAAATCTGGTGTCATCATTTCCATTGACTTAATGTTAAGTGAAAATGCGTAAAAAAAAAAATTTTTAATTTATTCGCTGCACCTATACCAACAATCTATATATCATTGGAAAGCTCAGAAAAAGCACTTTAACAATCTGATATCATATTATTTTTTTTTTTATTTTAAAAAATTTTGTCACATACCTAATTATACTAGATCTAGAAGACTAGAATTAAGCATTTAAGGTAGAATCTAAATTCTAAAAAAATCTAGATCTAAGACTAAGAATAAGTAAGACTAGATTAGAATGACTAGATCTAGATATTTACTAATCTAGTAGTACGTTATTTAGTAGGTATGTAATACTAGTCTAGATCTATATCTATCATCTAAAGTAGTAAGTTTAATTTAACAGTTAAGTTAAGTAAGACTAGGTCGTCTAGGTGGACTAAGAAAAGAATAACTGGGACTGGATCTATGAATTATCATTATGATGAGTACGTAACTTACCTCTTCTGAATCTTTAGGATACCCTTTTTTGGACCAAATAATATTCCCTATTATTCTTTTCCTTTTTTTCCCCATCATCGCGCATATTAATTTATAAAAACTCAGTTTCGTAGTTATAGGCCATTTGTTATCAAAAACATATTTTTTTCCCTGTCAGTGTAATATAGCAGTGTAGTAATCTTCCTTTCACTAAACGCACCAGATAATTTAACACAATTATTGATTTCAATTATTTTGAAATATAAGAAACATTAAAGACATGGGGAAACGTTAAAAAATTATGTTTTATAATTTCTAAATAATCATTAATAAGTATTTAATAGTTTAAGTAGCTCATAAATTAAATTATTAAAAGAAGCCGTGTCCATCGTGAATAGGTTTTTGTGTTTGAACAAAGCCAAATCGGCACTAACAAAATCATAACAATAACCTTCACCCTATAAACAGGAAGACTATGGATAGTACAGGATCGCAGTTAAAGCATAATATCGGATATTCCACTACTAAGTATTTTCCTCAAGATCTGTGTATTTCAGGACTATTTAGCGGCCCTCGAAAGGGAAATAGGCGCTATAAGATTTCTGTGTTCTGTTTGTCTGCCCCTCCCGTTTAGGTCAGAAAAGCTAGAAAATATATTGAAAATATGAGATTATGGTATTTTAGATTCTGAGTTTGTGTTTCAAACCAAACTATCTAGTATTTTTTAACCTTGTTATTTCTTCTTCTTATTTTTATTTTCCTGACATTAATATCTACAATCATATCTACGATACAATGGATGTCATGGCCTATTTCTTGTCATGCTGATGGATGGTTGGGCTAGGGCGCAGATCTATAATAATAAATCTCCATTTCCTAAGAAACTTCCGAAACTTTCAAGTTCCTACTCTATTAGCTTATAGACCTACATACTATTTTGGTAGCCTATATACATAAAAGTAGGCCCACATTGTGGGGATAAACTTTGAGTAGAAGGATTAGGGTGTAGGGCAAGCTTCTAGTCATGACACTGTGGTGTCAACCAAATGCGCAAAAGGGATCATGGCACCGGTGCCACGACGATTTGGGGTATACAGGGCTTATTGATGATAATCATTTACCACTTTTAAAAAGACGTAGGCTTGCAAGCATTGAGTGTAAAGACACTTTTTATTGTCATCATGTACTTGAATCCGGGCCAATATCTGTCAGTAGTGTCCGATATCTTTCTTGGTATCCTGGTAACCCAATCGATATTGATTTAATCATATAATAATTAGCCTATGTGTTTTTTTTTTGTTTCTTGTATTTCTGCCTAGGCCGAATTTAAGGCCTAGACTGAGTTGAGATAAAAAATATAATAATGACATCTTAACCAGTCAACAACAACAACAAAAAGAAAGCAAAATATAAAGAAGGCACAGGCCTATATCAGGAGAAGAACATCACATTTTTACACACATACACACAAATATATATAGGCCTACATACTATTATATATATATATATATAAAACTGTAAGATTTTTTTCCCTTGTTGATAATAAACAAAATTAATTTATTACTATTGAATTAACTAATTGGTTAGTTTTTTTTAATTGATTAATGTTTGATGAAATGTTTGTGCAATGTTTCAACTTAATCCGAGAATGGCAAGTAAGAGAAATACAATACTCAAAATGTGTATCCTACAGATAGATAGAGTGCGTCGATATACGATTTACAAAAAATAATAAGGTCTAAATTATTTGAGGTAAATTTCGGTTCTAGAAAACGTAACCTTGTCTCGGATTAACTTATAATCAGGCCAACAAAATGATGTGCATATTGCATGCAGAAAACGTTTTTGCACTGATATAACAGCGGTTCAGCTCAGACGAAACAATAGCAAATATCCTTGAAGATAAGGCTTAACTTGGAGCAAAATTTCTTAGTTGTGCAAAATGTTCACATGGTAATGATCGGCTTGATCACCAACATCCAAGCATTTCAGATGCATTTGGAACTGAGGAAAGTTCATTAAATTTAAATTTTAGTTCCATCTGTATATTACTAGACATCTTCAGAATATTTCGTTCACTAAGTGAAAATGCAATTATAAATGCAAGCAAGCAGTTTTCCTCTTCAGAAAAATAATGGAAAATATTATGAAAGGTCCCTTGTAAATATATATTTTTTTTTGAAATACAAGCTCTACAATAGACTTGATATTTGTTCTTTCACATAAGGAAATTGACTCAAATCTATGTTTTTTTTGTTTTTTTTTTAAAGTTTAACTTCATTTTAAATCCACTGACATCATTTACTAAGCGAGTAAATTTGTCATTTCCCCGCAGTTTTAAATTTTGGTTTCTGAGATGGCAGGTAACATCACCTAAGAATACGAAATCAAACATCCTCTTTTTCATCACACAAACTCTTGCAGCTCATCTTTCTTACTAGGCAATTGTGTTTAACATTTTTCAGTTTTCAAAATCTTCTGAAAACTTGTTGGCTAGAAAATCAACGCAACTCGCAATGGAGGATGAGATAACCTCTACAAACTCTTGCTCTAATGTTATTCACACATTTCAAAACTAGTATCATAAGCTTTGTAATAAACCATCGTGTTCTGGTCTTCTGGACATTGTAATTATTATTAACTAATTTGAATTTCTGATGTAATTTTTCTAGAAATCGACTTTTTTTTTGTTACTATATTTTTGGCGCATGTAGCATAGGCAGGCTATTTCTTCAATAGGGCCTACACAAGGAGCGATAGGCGCCTTGATTTTGTTCACCTTCTCCAGATCAGATCTTGCGAGATCTATAGGGCAGATGATATAAAGGTCATCTGTTTCTGTGGCCCACGAATAACTAGGACGTTATGTGGCCAGCACAACGACTACCGCCTTTACTTTTATCAACTGATGTCAGGTACCCATTATAGTTTTGTGCACCCAAGGCACCCTAAAAATCCCGAAATTCAACAGGATTCAAACCTCAGATTCCTCAGTTCGGAAGACAAGTGCTTTACAGCTAAACCACCACGCCCCATTAAATATAACAAGGATTGCCATAACATACTTTTAAAAAAGCACTATTTTTAATCTAAAAATCTAAATCTAAATCTAATCTAAAAATAGTATCAATTATCTGACTATGTTTATAGTTTCCAGTCAGAATGTAATTATCTTCTTGTTTAGTTGAAGGAACGTATGTAATATATAAGATAAGAAAATTAAGCCCTATTAAAATAACATCAACTTGTCTGTACTTCGTGACTTGTTTCTAGCTATTAACATTTGCAATACTTTTGCATTAATCACGATAATTGTAAAAAGAAAGTTACAAACGTGTGTCTTCTGAACAAACGTGTGTCTCCTGAACAAATGTATATATTTCAATCTACGAGATTTGTCGAGCGAGAGTCAGATCGATTGCCAGGCAACCAGTCGACAGAGTCACTGGAAGCATCTCTTGAACTATCTCGCTTCTATAAAACAAAGTGCCATCTTACAGGTTCCCTTCCATTTCTGTTTGAATCATATTTTTCTTAGTGGTGTCCTAATGTTTCCTTCATGTTGGTATTCATCATGGACATAATGATATCATTAGATATAACTGACACCCTCAACATAAATTGTTTTGTTTCAAATGTTGAACTGTACTTATAAACATCAGAACTTTTCTGAATAAATTTAGAGTTCTGCGTAGGTCAGTAATAAAATAATGTACGGTATTAATAGGCATTAACACTAACTGCTTTAGATTATTTTGGACATATATAAGGCCTTATAGTTGTTACATTATTTTGAATATATTCAGCTAAGTCAAGTGATGTTAACATTATATTTTATGTTGAAAAAAGCGTTTGAAGGATAAATATCACTAGGTTCAATACGTCGTGGTCGTAACATCAGTAGGCCTACCTCAAGAGTACAGAGGCAGCTTTAGAACTAAGACAAGCTATTAAGCTTTCACTTGCTGCTTTCGTTAAATATCTTACACATGAATTCGATACTTGCTTGTGAACTATTGGTATATATTTCTAAGAGATGAAGTTTTGTTCTCCACAAATTCATGATGGCTGAAACGGGAATTATTTTATACTTGTTTGTCATTTCTTCTGTTTTGTCCCAAAATGTCAGCAAACCAGTGGTTCACATCGTGGTTATGGAGAGCACCGGAGCGCAAGATAATGGCACTACGTACTTTGTGAGGTATTTGAAACCTTTGCTGGATCTGGCGTTGGATGACGCTCGGGCAATGTTTGGCGATTTGATTGACATCGACATGAAGCACGTGGAAACGCTCTCCGGACTGAGCCAGATAGGGGCACTTGCTGCTGAAGTATTTTACAAGGATCCAGTGCACGTTTTCTTTGGGCCAGGTAACATGGAGACAAAGTTTGAAAAAAAAAGGCAAAATCTTTTTGTTGTTTTAATTTTAGATTATTATGAAACAATTATTACCTATTGCATTTATTTTAATCCCCATTTTTTAATTTGAGTCTATTATTTAAAGTTTAGAAAATAAGATATTTATTTTGTAATACCGAGTTAGTAAAGAACATTTATTTAGTGTTTAAATAAATATTACTAGACACACAGAATAGAATGTTTTATTTATAATGTACATTGATACGACATTCGAATGAAAAGATGAAATACTCAAAATCACGAATGAAACAAGAAATAGTCTTACAAGAATTACTGTATTAAATGTATCTTAAACATAATACATATATCTATACGTTTTCCCTGATCTGGGCTAACGGCTGCGTTGCAACTATATGCTTATGTACTAGCTCGGTTGCTTCTGTCTATAAATAACTCGTAGCTTTGTTAACTTAGTATACCTGGGTTTTTTGTGTGTGTGTGCCCTCAAACGTCCCGCAATAAAAAAAAAAAAGAAAAGAAAATATTTAGTAATGAAAAGCCGAAGGTAAATATTATCAGTAGGTTTATAGTAAGGGGATTTTATGATCGAACGATTTGGAAATGGTCTAGTATATCAATCGTCTACTTTGTCTATCCAGACTGGCACGCAGTAGAAATTCACTTGATAAACTTCATTTGAGTCAAACTATACATTGAAGTAGTGTTATGGCATGGGCTTTGCTGTAGTAAGGATACTCTGACGTCAACAAATACTCAGAAGTCAGAAGGTGTTTATTCCAACTACATTGACTACAGGTAGAAATAAGTGCTGAGTCCAGAACGATTCAAACAAAATTAAATAAACAATGGACCATAGTCGAGTCTCAAAAGCTAAATGATGTTGTCGTCTCGAAGTTCTAATAGTAAAGTTCCCCTTTCAGGCATTGCTATCTATTGTCTGTTATCTGTTTCTTTGGCCAACCCAACGGTTAACCAGCAGGGTGTCCTGTTGCCAGCACAACGATCGATCGCCTTTACTTTCCCAAACTTATGTCAGGTACCCATTGGATGAACTAAGAGGTGCCTTATAGATCCCGAAATTCAAAATCGCAGTCTTCACCGATATTCGAACACAGGTTCACAGGTTCGGAAGCCAAGCGCTTAACCACTCAACCATTGCACCCCCCCCCCCCCCCGAAGTTCTAATGCCAACTGAATAAAATAATATATCAATCAACTAAATCCCACTATCCGTGACGTTACTGATTGTTGCGTTCAAAGTCGTTCAATAATAATGTGTCGCTAAGCTAAATGCGTCAATCACAGTAGCCGTAGAAACATAAAACTATAATCAGCATAAAATGAATAGTTACATCAATTTGTAAGTAATGTGTACGCGAAAAGCTTGAATATTCTACTTTGGCATAGATCTAGATACCCAAACTAAAGCCCGCAGGCCGCGGGTCATATCTGACATGTGACTAAATTTAAAATAAATCAATCATAACTTTGTAATGTGAATTTTCTTTGTAACTCAATTGTTATTTTTAATTACACAACGCCTATCCCAATTTCACCATAAAAATGTTAGTATCACATTTAGAATCATTATTAGTCGCTTACTTACTTAGGCATACTTACTTACTTTCGGCGCATAGAGCAGTCTGTTGTCTGCACAGAAATTGGTCCTCGATGGCGTCTATAGCCTCGTCCAGAATGGTGTCCACTGCCTTATGTTCTGCCATAAAGGAGCAGCGCCACGTTTACATTTTCATCCTTTCGGTCTCCATGTTATTGCTGTCATTAGAGAAAGTCTTTCATTTTGTCCCGTTCTGCTAAATACTTAAAAAAAAAAATGTACTGATACATTCATGGCGACTAGATTTGTTTTTGTCATAATCAAATCATGGGATGGGGTCCACCATTAAATTCCTGATCCCGAACCCATGATTACCTCGCTATGCCACTGGGTCTCCGTCGTACTTTGAATACATTTTGATCTGCAGCAAGGCCCGCCTTAGGTATAGGCAAACTAGGCAGCCGCCTAGGGCCTTCGATTTTCGAAACATGGTTAAATGTCACATAGCAGAACTCTATGGCTGTATGTCTACTAGCTTCGCTCTCAAACATAGCAGAACTCTATGGCTCTACTTGCCTAGCTCTAAGTCTCTTTTATGACTCAAGGTCTATTCAAAAAAATTTAGATTTACTTGTTAGAAGACCCAAGTTAGAAGACCATTGCTTCTTCCTTTTGGTGAAATGTCGAAACGTTATTTCTAGTCTGTTGATCATGAATCGTTAACGAGATATATTTATTCTACCAGTGCTATATGAATTTAACTTATTTGTTGATTTTGATTTAGATACAAGGAAGGTTTTTAATTCATCGCATATTTTTTCGGTCTTAATTTTTTTCTATTTCATTTGGGGCACCCTATTCACTTCTAGGGCCTCCAGCTACCCAAGACCGGCCCTGTCTGCAAAAACGAGTAGGCCTACTTCAATGTCGTCGACGTTCGAGCATCTTCAGTCTCGAGTAAAAAAAAAATCGTCAAAGTTTAAAACTGCCATTTTGTTAATCCATTATTTTTTTTTAGCCTCTAACGAGGGTGCCGTGACTCTTGGATTCATGGCGCTGCACTGGAATTTGCCCGTATTGACGCCAAGAGGGAACGACATGCGACTGAGGAATATAACATTCTTCCCAACAGTGGTGGCTCTTCACCCCTTTGATAAAGTTATACTCACCACATTTATCATGAAGCTGTTTGACAGGTATGGCTGGAAGCACATTTCGTTATTTGTGGACCGCGACAAAGCTGTGATGACATCTACTTTTGAAATAGTTAATAAGTAAGTGAATCATCTTTCTACTTTTGTTGTTCTTGTTTAGTTAGGAGAGGGAATGAGGCCTATTTAAGTATGTGGAGTCCGGGGGCAAGATTTTTGTGAAGGCTCCTACATTCTTTTGAAAGCGTTATTAATCACTTATGAATACAAAAGTGTATATGTGTTTGTGGAGGGTAAGACCCTTGTTAGATGTACTGCAGTAAATCCGAAGTTGTACCGGTATTTATATATTCCGAGCAGCATGCTACAACTACAAGCGGACACTTCTTCATCACGCCATTGTTGCCACCCAACATAAGATTTAAAGTGTTAGCGTTAAAAATGAGAAAAAAAAAACAATTTCTGACCTGTCGAAATTCCCATATATTTTGTGTAGGTCGCATTCTTGTGGCTAATATCTAGATCTATATGAACTATTCAGGCTTATTGTGTTTACCCAATTATCTTTTTTTTTACTTAATTATACATAATTGCGCAGATCTTTGCATTCAATATCAAGCACATTGCCGAGATCAAAGAACTCCAGCTTTGAATTTATGAATAACAAAAAAATATGTAAGCCAATGATGATTAAACATTCTGAAGTTGTAAGAAAGAAAAAAAAGGAGGGGGTGGATGGGCAGGTTTGAATCTCACGGGATTGGGATGTCATGGAAATAGATTCAGAAAATGCAGGGCGTAGCCTTCAGGTTAACATAGTAGTATAGGCCTATAATAATAATCCTATCAGCTCCCACGTACAAACAATTATGTTAACATCAATTAAATCTTTTTATAAGTGGGCTAGATCTTTATTTTTTTTTATCTCTTACTAGTGCATAATAAACCTAAATGTCAAAGATAGCCTTCAAGAGTTTAGAGCGAAAGCAAACATTATATTCGGAGAGTAGACCAAAGTATGTTCGATTAGATTTGGATTTTTTTTTAGAACTTTTGGACTTCTGTGGGGACCTAGAATCTATTTAGTATGGCATAATATCTACGTCGAGAAAGAAAACAACTTAATTAAGCATTGATAACAAGGCAAACGTTTGAAAATGAAATAGATGAGGGCCATACGGAATACGTAGGCCTAAATGGCCGCCTAAATATTGTACCTAAAAAGTACGAGCTTTTACGACATGCTGAGACGACCGGAGGATAACGTGCTATAGTATTACCATTATGACCTATCGATTGTATAATTATTGGGATACTGTATATCTTATATTTAAATCCTTCAAAGAAAAGATCTATTATGTATTACCGGTATATTGATCTACGTCTATAGAGTTTTTAAAAGTTTGAATAATTGTATGGGGCTACTGTATATCTTCTAATGATTAAAGCTTTAACAAAAATGAATATGTATTGGCCGGTATATAGATCTAGGTCTATGTGCAAAACTTCCTCGACCTTGGTCCATATTCAGTTTTGAAACTCATGTCACTGACCGCATCAACTGGTCGAGTCCAATGGAACGAGGCTCTGAAGCTTTATACTGCACTGTGAGCAGATGTTTAGCAGGGCCAGGCCTATTGAGCAATATTCAACATACACTAGTTCACATATAGGCTATATAGCCTTTTTGTAGGGCGCAATGAAACATTGTTACTTACAAATTAATAATAATAATAATAATATAATAATAATAATAAAATCTTTATCATCCGTGAAGAAATTTGTTTTACAATTGTGCATCACACATACCAATACATTATTAGAGAAGACAATTGAGATGACAGCGGTACCTCCGAGCTTCTTACACTCTTGCAATACGATAAAAAAATAACAGTCCACTTTGTAATTATGTTACAAGCAATTTCTTGAGGTTTTTTTTCTCCTAATTTCAGTCACATATCCTTGATAATACTAATAATTAATATTAATGATCATAGTTAACAATGTAGCGGTCGTGGGAGATGTTACTATTCAATACTGACTTTCTAGGTCAAGGTTCCACACGACACTGTCTCCTCGCAGGTCTGACACCTTGTTGGTGGTATGAGCATCTCACATGCAGGACATTTGTAGCAAAGGACAAATCAGATGCAAGCAATTTGCAAGGGTGGAGTAGTGTGACATAATTTAAAGTCTAGCCTATCATTCTTCATTGATTAAATCTCGTCTCTTAAACGTGGTAAATGTGTTTATTTAAAGTCGCACACATGCACATATCTGATGCCATAATTTGGACTAATAACATGAACTGGGCAATGCAGACTCGTCTAAGACTTCTGGTCAATCTAAGATTCTAGCATGTGAGCGACAAAACGCATAGTGCGTCTAAATGAAAAGAACAACAACGGACGGACTATTTACAACAAATGAAAATAAAATAAACGTAGAAATAGATCTTATGGCTGACATTTTGTTTTTATTGTAAAACACTCATTGTAGAAACGAAACTAGAACATATTTTTTTAAAAATTGTATTTTTTTTTTGTATTTCTTGTTTGAGTTTTAGTTGTATTTCTTGTTGAAGTTTTAGTTGTATTTCTTGTTTAAGTTTTAGTTGTATTTCTTGTTGAAGTTTTAGTTGTATTTCTTGTTGAAGTTTTAGTTGTATTTCTTGTTGAAGTTTTAGTTGTATTTCTTGTAGAAGTTTTAGTTGTATTTCTTGTTGAAGTTTTAGTTGTATTTCTTGTTGAAGTTTTAGTTGTATTTCTTGTTGAAGTTTTAGTTGTATTTCTTGTTGAAGTTTTAGTTGTATTTCTTGTTTGAGTTTTAGTTGTATTTCTTATTGAAGTTTTAGTTGTATTTCTTGTTTGAGTTTTAGTTGTATTTCTTATTGAAGTTTTAGTTGTATTTCTTGTTTGAGTTTTAGTTGTATTTCTTGTTGAAGTTTTAGTTGTATTTCTTGTTTGAGTTTTAGTTGTATTTCTTGTTTGAGTTTTAGTTGTATTTTTTGTTTAAGTTTTAGT
Organism: Biomphalaria sudanica; assembly: GCA_036873155.1. NCBI lineage: Eukaryota > Metazoa > Mollusca > Gastropoda > Planorbidae > Biomphalaria > Biomphalaria sudanica. The sequence continues at coordinate 3,111,451 of JAZGLO010006698.1, forward strand.
TGTATTTTTTGTTTAAGTTTCAGTTGTATTTTTTGTTTGAGTTTTAGTTGTATTTCTTGTTGAAGTTTTAGTTGTATTTCTTGTTGAAGTTTTAGTTGTATTTCTTGTTGAAGTTTTAGTTGTATTTCTTGTAGAAGTTTTAGTTGTATTTCTTGTTGAAGTTTTAGTTGTATTTCTTGTTGAAGTTTTAGTTGTATTTCTTGTTGAAGTTTTAGTTGTATTTCTTGTTGAAGTTTTAGTTGTATTTCTTGTTGAAGTTTTAGTTGTATTTCTTGTTTGAGTTTTAGTTGTATTTCTTGTTTGAGTTTTAGTTGTATTCCTTGTTTGAGTTTTAGTTGTATTTCTTGTTTGAGTTTTAGTTGTATTTCTTGTTTGAGTTTGAGTTGTATTTCTTGTTTGAGTTTCAGTTATATTTTTGGACTGAGTCTAATGTAATCGACATTTTCTTTGCATTGTTATGAATAAAAAGAGCTAAACAGAGACTTGAACAGGGCTCTAGATAGTTTCAGAAGAGATACAAATATAGACAAATGTTTCTCTTGCAGTAATGTTTTGTTCTACTTGTTTGTTTTAATGTTCTTTTGTTTTTGTTTGTTTTGTTTCTTTTAATTGTTTTACTACTCAATTGATCTTCTTGTTCCTATTCATCAAATTTTTGTAATGATCCCCAGTGCAGCGACTTATTCATACATACATTTGTCTAGGCAACAGACCTATACAAATGCACACTCATGCACGTACTTACACACATAGGATTTGGTATTTTGTCTTACAGTCTGAATACGTGACTCATCTCGTACTGCCATGAAACCTGGCTAGATCACATCAGCCTCAATATAATAAGCGCTATGACATGCACTGGACAAAAACAATCCTGTAGCATTGAAGCCAGCTTGGATTGTAGGTTAATTAACTTTACCAGGCAGTTTATCGACAAATGTTTTAAGTACATTGTTCAAGCATGAACTATTTTTCTTTTATTTCCTTCAAAACTGCTTGATGTAATTTGTAGATAACATTTGGATAACATTGACGGAAAATACTTTTTGACTAAAGCAGAGACTACTTTCCTCTTTCCTGAATAGGGCCGTCGTTATGCACACAATTAGAACAATGAAACAATGCAAAAATAATAATATGCATTCCAAATGTGAATTGTAAGCACCATGCCAAACATTTCAATGCGGCTTTATGAAACATTAGGAAGAGGGCTCGATAGTTAATGAAAACCATACAAAGATTTATCCATCATTTATAATCTTATCAATTACAGATATTCCTTCTTACCCTTGAAAAAGTTGGCACCAAAGGCGCCATTATCTTGTAGAGCGTTTGAAAAGATTTTATCCAACCGACAGGCGTGAACCGGGGGGTCTTCACCCCAAGTCTGCCTGAGGGTTCCACAATAGCTGCAATGATGAATTAGACGCTCCGGTGCCGTATATGTGGCGTACCTTTCATTGCCGGACGCCGTGCTAACTTTGGGGAACCTTAACATATATGCCTACTTGCGTTTTGAAAACATGTACAGAGACCAGATAAATCAAATGATTGTATATTGAAAGCAATGCCGACAACTAACTTTTGCTAAGAAAACAGGGCAATAGTAGCATCCTTAAAGTCATGGCAAACATTTTCGTTGTCATAGAAACCAAAGTGACCTCCCTAAGATGGCCCCAATAGAGTTGTACAAATTCAACGTTGTATTGATTTGTTGAGAAAGTTAGTTTCGTACCTTCTTTGAGACTCATTCAGTTTTTGGTTAGCTTATTACGTGGTCTGACATTCAGATGTCAAGTACTAGATCAACTCTTCAAGAGTATAATAGCACTGTTGTTGTAGATCGCGAACAGTCTACTAGGTGGCATAGAGCACGAGCTCGCGTACTTTAATGTACTTTTTTTTTTACACTATCCATGATGACATCAGATAACATTTCTTTTTAGACATCAACCCGGAAACGAAAAAAACAACAACATTATCTTCTTCTTCTATCTTATATAATACAGACGTTACTTCAAAAAAGATGATTACGTCCTACGCGTCATGCATTTAGTCATGCATATTAACCAATGACTTAAATTCTGCCAAGTCACTGGTTTTCCTGACTAGCTCAGGCAACCAATTCCAGGCTCTAATAGCACTAGGGAAGAAGGAGTATTTGTACAAATTTGTCCTAGCATATGGGACGAGGAATGTGCCTCTATTTTTGTGTCTTTCAGAGTATTTTATTAAATTTTGTTTTTGTATTTGAAGATTATGGTTCAGTGTTTTATGTATAATTGCTACTTTACTTTTGAGTCTTCTGTCCTGAAGGCTTTCTAAATTTAGTGATTTTACTATAGGTGTTACTCTAGTCAAATGTAAATATTCATTTGTTATGAATCTCACTGCTCTATTTTGTGTCTGTTCCAGTTTCTTAGTGTTTTCTTGAGTTGAGGGGTCCCAAATGGAGGATGCATATTCTATTATTGGCCTAAACAAGGTTAAATAACATTTTAGTTTTATGTTCTTATTTGATTTATAGAAATTTCTTTTAATAAATCCTAATGCTTTGTTTGATTTTTTTATAGTTTCATCAATATGTGGATTCCATGACAGTTTTTCATTTATTATAACACCTAGGTATTTTGCGTTTTTAGTCTGTGTTACTGGTTTGCCATGAACAAGATAAGTGGAATTAATTTGTTTTAGTTTTTTGTTACTCTTAACAACTGACATTTTTCTGGTTGGAAAGACATGCTCCAATTTGATTCCCATTTCTGTTAATAAAAGTACCCTGCTGGTATTGCGTGGTGATTACAAATGAGCGATTATAGACCTAGAATCAGTGAAGAGTTTTAGATAATACAAATCAGGTTTAGGAAATTAATAATTTTAGAACATAAACTTGAATCATAGAAAAATAAATCTTATAAAATACTTCAGATATTAAGGTGTTTTAATTGGAAATAATAATTTCACTGTTAATGTATTGATATAAAACACATTTAACAAAAGAATCAAAATGTTCACTTTATCAATTGTTATGCTTTGGCAATTGTAGGCAAGCATTAAATAAATAGTTAAAAAGTAAAAAATAATATGTCCCTTTGTAAACAGGAAGCAAGTGAGGTTATAGAGACGCATTTATTGATTTACCCGTGACTTTAAATGAAAAAAACAACATCAAAGATACTTTGCATAAGCCTCATTTTATTGTTCCTTGGAACCATAGAAGTGAATGTCTTCAAGTACTTCCATCTTATTTACACATGGGATAGATGCTCTGAGTAAAACTAATACAAAATGAGTTGATGTGTTAAGTAACATGCATGCTTTTTAGTGTGAATTCTTAGATAAGATAATTGTATTATTATAATTATTAAAAAAAAAAGGAATGTAAAAGCAAGAATATATTAAAAGTAATTTCTTCTTCCCAGAAATGTATCTCCGTGAAAGAAATTTCATTCCAGAGAACAGCAACTCCTGAAAATTATATTACAAAGAACTGCAACTCCTGGTGTATAATTTCAGAAGCTCGGTTCGTTAATTCCTCAAAGGAGACCGAATCACTAACGAAGTCATAACAAATAACCCATAAAAATGTTAATAAGGGCGGATGTAAAGAGTGTCATTGACCTTTCAGCTAGTTGTTTCTATTCTAATATTAATATTATACAATTTCGAGGAATGGAAATCGTATTGTTCTAATGAAAAAAGGAAATGAAAAAAAAAATTAAAAAAGACCCCGGACATCACTTTTTTTCACCTTTAAATATAGAATACCAATAGTCGCATGTTTCAATCACCTCGAAACACACAGATAGCAGTTTGTTGAGACAAAACGTCGTTAGCTCATTAGATTCCCCATTGGCTACATTCACACTTGTTCAAGTCTTACATTGCAAAGTTCCTACTTGGAAAGTCACCTATCATTACCATACAATTATAATGTCACGCTCCATTGTACATTGCGAGAGTTTCGAAACATGATCAAGATATGGGCAAATTTATTGTATGAAGTCAATGGAAACTTCAGGAAGTCCTTGAATAGATATTTTCGTAAACAAATAAGCGGTCATGGAAAAAGAGAAAGTTCTAACAAACTTTAAAATAAGGTGGCAAGATAAGATAACCAATGAGGAAGTGCTACAAAGAGCAGGGTGCCAGGACACCCGCTCTGTTATCAGCAGCAGACGCCTTGGCTGGCTTGGCCACGTTCGTAGAATGCCAGAAGGTCGATTTCCACAGGACATCCTGTATGGCGATCTAATAGAAGGCAGGAGAGCTGCTGGTCGCCCACTTTTACGTTATACGGATGTATGCAAACGCGACGTGAAGTTCTTCAAAATCGACACTGGCAACTGGGAAGAGGTGGCACTGGACAGATCCTCATGGAGAGAGAGCATAAAGGAAGGGTCAAAGATTGCAGATGTCATACACAACAGAAGCAGAAAGAAGGGTGAAAATGCAACGGCGCCTGGTGATTATATATGCCCAACCTGCGATCGCAGCTGTGTATCAAGGATTGGCAATTTAGTCACACAAGAAGTTGCAAAGGGAAAAGATCGTCTCTCGAGACGTAAAATGCCACAGTACAGTACCAATAGTTATATAATTTTTTAAAATTGATTCTGGTGCAAGAAATAATTGCAAATTTCAACTTGATCCGAGATTGGGTGTGGAAGAAACAACGTGTACGAACATTTTACCAGAATGACAGACATCAGACAGACAGACATCAGACAGACAGACATAAGACAGACAGACATCAGACAGACAGACATCAGACAGACATCAGACAGACATCAGACACACAGAGTTGATATAAGCCCTTTAATAACTTGTGTCTATGAAATACTAACAAACCAATCAACAAGACGTGATGAACGACGTGACCACGATGTACTGTTAGTAGGACGAAATGATTGGACCATGAAACTGGTCTCAAAAATTAACAGAAGAATCAATGAATCATTTTACTGGATTAACACAGAGCTATACATTTAACTTTTTTTTTAAGAAAGAAAAAAAAGAATATAGAGATCTGACAAAATACAAAAAAAAGAACGGAAAATAGCGTGCATTGATTGTAACACTGTAGAGCATCAAAGCACCAGAATGCTGCTCATTACCACTTCCCTTTAATAGATCTGGATTTTTAATTGACATTTCATCCAAATCACAAGAAAGATGACGCTTACTATAAGCTATCCCGACAAGACCAACGTCTAATCTTTCGACTCAGGACCGGACACAACAGAATGCGACAACACATGTACCGGAAGCTCAAAATTGGAACCAGTGAAATCTGCCCATGTGGAGAATCTCCAGAGAATACAGACCACGTCCTCCAAAACTGCTCTCTATACCAAGAGGCTCGTATAAGACATTGGCCCCAAATCACCCCACTAGAAAGGATACTATATGGAGAGCTCCCTGATCTGGAAAACACTGCGCATTTCATCTCATGTATTGGTCTACTCATCTGAACACTCCAACATAACAATGAGAACGAAGAATAAGAAATTGACATTTTTTCGGACACAAATAACAAGTGAATATTTATGTTTCAAAAACTTCAACGACAGAGAGGAATATATGTTGACATTTCTATAAAAAAAAAGCATGTGATGTGACTAGTTGGACAATGGAAATCTGGCATCTTTAGTAAGTGGCGTAGCTGGATATACGAAGACTGGTGTTCAAGAATATGGCGAACTTTTAAACTAAAAGATTGAATTTGACTAAAAACAAATCGAGTCATCCTGTATGCATTGGTCCATTTAGAAAATGATATCTCAATATAGACCTACAATTTCATACACGTAATAATGTCCTCACACTTACACACTCAATGTAGTAATTACTTCTTTCAGGTAATAGTGTCATGACACTAACACACTCAATGTAGTAATTACGTCTTTCAGGTAATAGTGTCCTCACACTTACACACTCAATGTTTTAATTATTTCTTTCAGGTAATAGTGTCATCACACTTACACACTCAATGTAGTAATTACGTCTTTCATGTAATAGTGTCCTCACACTTACACACTCAATGTAGTAATTACTTCTTTCAGATAATAGTGTCATGACAATTACACACTCAATGTAGTAATTACTTCTTTCAGATAATAGTGTCATGACACTTACACACTCAATGTAGTAATTACGTCTTTCAGGTAATAGTGTCATGACACTTACACACTCAATGTAGTAATTACGTCTTTCAGGTAATAGTGTCATGACACTTACACACTCAATGTAGTAATTACGTCTTTCAGGTAATATTGTCATGACACACACTCAATGTAGTAATTACGTCTTTCAGGTTATAGTGTCATGACACTTACACACTCAATGTAGTAATTACGTCTTTCAGGTAATAGTATCATGACACTTACACACTCAATGTAGTAGTTACGTCTTTCAGGTAATAGTGCCATGACACTTACACACTCAATGTAGTAATTACGTCTTTCAGATAATAGTGTTGTCACGTATTACGAATTGAATTCTACTTTTAAAATGGCTTGCCTAGGGGAACGTGACAATAGAAAAGCAGTTGTGTCACTTATCTTAAGTCTGAATTTAATCAAAGACTTACAATGAATAACAAAAAAAAATGACACAAGAAATCGGAAGGTAAAATATCAACTTAATGTTTAATAAAAGATAACTCGAATAGTACTTTTTAACTGTATCACATAAAGCAAAAAAAAACAAACATTTACTCAATACAAAATGGAAGGGTTGACCAAAACCCTTTTACAAAAATGGCATGTAAAAATATTACAATACAAGAGTTTGAAAATATAATTACAAATACAAGCAAGGCCTTGAAAAAGAAAAATCTTAACTTACACGATAAATAGGTATACCACGCACGGGTCAAGCAATGTCTCCGATATTCTGTCTCACGGCTGTCTCCGTATGTCTGTCCGTCAACGTCACACGGGCGGTCCTTTTTATAGTCTACCGCGCGTCGATATCAAGACAAATCTAGTAGTTTCTAGAACCAAATAAGTCATCAATTTCCCAGATCTAGAACGCTCTTCAAAGAGACAGAAGAAAAAAAAAACACCCTCCTTTCAACCAGAGGTACACACATAGGTCAAGGACCGGTCACACTGTCTGTGTGGCTTGACGAATAAATAAAAACTTATTACACAAGGGGCAGAAAACCTCCCCGTCTCTCGACCGCAACAGGTCAAAGAAAAAAAAACAATGCCTAGATACGTAACAGTGTATAGACACTTACATACTCAATGTAGTAATTACGTCTTTCAGGTAATAGTGTCATGACACTTACACACTCAATGTAGTAATTACATATTTAAGATAATAGTGTCATGGCACTTACACACTCAATATAGTAATTACGTCTTTCAGATAATAGTGTCATAACACTTACACACTCAATGTAGTAATTACGTCTTTCAGGTAATAGTGCCATGACACTTACACACTCAATGTAGTAATTACGTCTTTCAGATAATAGTGTATAGACACTTACATACTCAATGTAGTTATTACGTCTTTCAGGTAATAGTGTCATGACACTTACACACTCAATGTAGTAATTACATCTTTCAGATAATAGTGTCATGACACTTACACACTTAATGTAGTAATTACGTCTTTCAGGTAATAGTGTCATGACACTTACACACTCAATGTAGTAATTACGTCTTTCAGGTAAAAGTGTCATGACACTTACACACTCAATGTAGTAATTACGTCTTTCAGGTAATAGTGTCATGACACTTACACACTCAATGTAGTAATTACGTCTTTCAGGTAATATAGTCATGGCACTAACACATTCAATGTAGTAATTACGTCTTTCAGATTATAGTGCCATGACACTTACACACTCAATGTAGTAATTACGTCTTTTAGGTAATAGTGTCCTCACACTTACACACTCAATGTAGTAATTACGACTTTCAGGTAATAGTGTCATGGCACTTAAACACTCAATGTAGTAATTACTACTTTCAGATAATAGTGTCATGACACTTAAACACTCAATGTAGTAATTACGTTTCTCAGGTAATAGTGTCATAACATTTACACACTCAATGTAGTAATTACGTCTTTCAGATAATAGTGTCATAACACTTACACATTCAATGTAGTAATTACGTCTTTCGGGTAATAGTGTCATGACACTTACACACTCAATGTAGTAATTACGTCTTTCAGGTAATAGTGTCCTCACAATTACACACTCAATGTAGTAATTACTACTTTCAGATATCAGTGTCATGACACTTACACAATCAATGTAGTAATTACGTCTTTCATGTAATAGTGTCATGGCACTTACACACTCAATGTAGTAATTACGTCTTTCAGGCAATAGTGTCATGACACTTACACACTCAATGTAGTAATTACTACTTTCAGGTAATAGTGTCATGACACTTACACACTCAATGTAGTTATTACGTCTTTCAGGTAATAGTGTCATAACACTTACACACTCAATGTAGTAATTACGTCTTTCAGGTAATATTGTCATGGCACTTACACACTCAATGAAGTAATTACTACTTTCAGGTATAAGTGTCATGACACTTACACACTCAATGTAGTAATTACGTCTTTCAGATAATAGTGTCATAACACTTACACACTCAATGTAGTAATTACGTCTTTCAGGTAATAGTGCCATGACACTTACACACTCAATGTAGTAATTACGTCTTTCAGATAATAGTGTATAGACACTTACATACTCAATGTAGTAATTACTTCTTTCAAGTAATAGTGTCATGACACTTACACACTCAATGTAGTAATTATATCTTTTAAATAATAGTGTCATGACACTTACACACTTAATGTAGTAATTATTTTTTTTAGATAATAGTGTCATGACACTTACACACTTAATGTAGTAATTACGTCTTTCAGGTAATAGTGTCATGACACACACTCAATGTAGTAATTACGTCTTTTAGGTAATAGTGTCATGACACTTACACACTCAATGTAGTAATTACGACTTTTAGGTAATAGTGTCATGACACTTACACACTCAATGTAGTAATTACGTCTTTCAGGTAATAGTGTCATGACACTTACACACTCAATGTAGTTATTACGTTTTTTTTAGGTAATAGTGTCATAACACTTACACACTCAATATAGTAATTACGTCTTTCATGTAATAGTGTCATGGCACTTACACACTTAATGTAGTAAATTCGTCTTTCTGGTAATATTTTTATGACACTTACACACTCAATGTAGTAATTACTACTTTCAAATAATATTGTCATGACACTTACACACTCAATGTAGTAATTACGTCTTTCATGTAATAGTGTCATGGCACTTACACACTCAATGTAGTAATTACGTCTTTCAGGTAATAGTGTCATGACACTTACACACTCAATGTAGTAATTGCTACTTTCAGGTAATAGTGTCATGACACTTACACACTCAATGTAGTTATTACGTCTCTCAGGTAATAGTGTCATAACACTTACACACTCAATGTAGTAATTACGTCTTTCAGATAATATTGTCATGGCACTTACTTACTCAATGTAGTAATTACTACTTTCAGGTAATAGTGTCATGACACTTACACACTCAATGTAGTAATTACGTCTTTCAGTTAATAGTGTCATGACACTTACACACTCAAAGTAGTAATTACGTCTTTCAGGTAATAGTGTCATGATACTTACACACTCAATGTAGTAATTACGACTTTTAGGTAATAGTGTCATGACACTTACACACTCAATGTAGTAATTACGTCTTTCAGGTAAATGTGTCATGACACTTACACACTCAATGTAGTTATTACGTCTTTTAGGTAATAGTGTCATAACACTTACACACTCAATGTAGTAATTACGTCTTTCATGTAATAGTGTCATGGCACTTACACACTTAATGTAGTAATTTCGTCTTTCAGGTAATATTTTCATGACACTTACACACTCAATGTAGTAATTACTACTTTCAGATAATAGTGTCATGACACTTATACACTCAATGTAGTAATTACGTCTTTCATGTAATAGTGTCATGGCACTTACACACTCAATGTAGTAATTGCTACTTTCAGGTAATAGTGTCATGACACTTACACACTCAATGTAGTTATTACGTCTTTTAGATAATAGTGTCGTAACACTTACACACTCAATGTAGTAATTACGTCTTTTAGGTAAAATTGTCATGGCACTTACACACTTAATGTAGTAATTACTACTTTCAGGTAATAGTGTCATGACACTTATACACTCAATGTAGTAATTACGTCTTTCAGATTATAGTGTCATAACACTTACACACTCAATGTAGTAATTACGTCTTTCAGGTAATAGTGCCATGACACTTACACACTCAATGTAGTAATTACGTCTTTGAGATAATAGTGTATAGACACTTACATACTCAATGTAGTTATAACGTCTTTCAGGTAATAGTGTCATGACACTTACACACTCAATGTAGTAATTACATCTTTCAGATAATAGTGTCATGACACTTACACACTCAATGTAATAATTACTTTTTCAGGTAATAGTGTCATGACACTTACACACTCAATGTTGTAATTACGTCTTTCAGGTAATAGTGTCATGACACTTACACACTCAATGTAGTAATTACTACTTTCAGGTAATAGTGTCATGACATATACACAATCAATGTAGTTATTACGTCTTTCAAGTAATAGTGTCATAACCCTTACACACTCAATGTAGTAATTACGTCTTTCAGGTAATAGTGTCATGGCACTTACACACTCAATGTAGTAATTACGTCTTACTTGTAATAGTGTCATGGCACTTACACACTTAATGTAGTAATTTCGTGTTTCAGGTAATAATTTCATGACACTTACACACTCAATGTAGTAATTACTACTTTCAGATAATAGTGTCATGACACTTACACACTCAATGTAGTAATTACGTCTTTCATGTAATAGTGTCATGGCACTTACACACTCAATGTAGTAATTACGTCTTTCAGGTAGTAGTGTCATGACACTTACACACTCAATGTAGTAATTGCTACTTTCAGGTAATAGTGTCATGACACTTACACACTCAATGTAGTTATTACGTCTTTCAGATAATAGTGTCGTAACACTTACACACTCAATGTAATAATTACGTCTTTCAGGTAATATTGTCATGGCACTTACACACTCAATGTAGTAATTACTACTTTCAGGTAATAGTGTCATGACACTTACACACTCAATGTAGTAATTACGTCTTTCAGGTAATAGTGTCATGACACTTACACACTCAATGTAGTAATTTCGTCTTTCAGGTAATAGTGTCATAACACATACACACTTAATGTAGTAATTACGTCTTTCAGGTAATAGTGTCATGACACTTACACACTCAATGTAGTAATTACGTCTTTCAGGTAATAGTGTCCTCACACACACTTAATGTTGTAATTATTTCTTTCAGGTAATAGTGTCATGACACTTACACACTCAATGTAGTAATTACTACTTTCAGGTAATAGTGTCATGACACATACACACTCAATGTAGTAATTACGTCTTTCAGGTAATAGTGTCATGACACTTACACACTCAATGTAGTAATTACATCTTTCAGGTAATAGTGCCATGACACTTACACACTCTATGTAGTAATTACGTCTTTCAGATAATAGTGTATAGACACTTACATACTCAATGTAGTTATTACGTCTTTCAGGTAATAGTGTCATGACACTTACACACTCAATGTAGTAATTACATCTTTCAGATAATAGTGTCATGACACTTACACACTTAATGTAGTAATTACGTCTTTCAGGTAATAGTGTCATGACACTTACACACTCAATGTAGTAATTACGTCTTTCAGGTAATAGTGTATAGACACTTACATACTCAATGTAGTTATTACGTCTTTCAGGTAATAGTGTCATGACACTTACACACTCAATGTAGTAATTACATCTTTCAGATAATAATGTCATGACACTTACACACTTAATGTAGTAATTACGTCTTTCAGGTAATAGTGTCATGACACTTACACACTCAATGTAGTAATTACGTCTTTCAGGTAATAGTGTCATGACACTTACACACTCAATTTAGTAATTACGTCTTTCAGGTAAAAGTGTCATGGCACTTACACACTCAATGTAGTAATTACGTCTTTCTTGTAATAGTGTCATGGCACTTACACACTTAATGTAGTAATTTCGTCTTTCAGGTAATAATTTCATGACACTTACACACTCAATGTAGTAATTACTACTTTCAGATAATAGTGTCATGACACTTACACACTCAATGTAGTAATTACGTCTTTCATGTAATAGTGTCATGGCACTTACACACTCAATGTAGTAATTACGTCTTTCAGGTAATAGTGTCATGACACTTACACACTCAATGTAGTAATTGCTACTTTCAGGTAATAGTGTCATGACACTTACACACTCAATGTAGTTATTACGTCTTTCAGATAATAGTGTCGTAACACTTACACACTCAATGTAGTAATTACGTCTTTCAGGTAATATTGTCATGGCACTTACACACTCAATGTAGTAATTACTACTTTCAGGTAATAGTGTCATGACACTTACACACTCAATGTAGTAATTACGTCTTTCAGGTAATAGTGTCATGACACTTACACACTCAATGTAGTAATTTCGTCTTTCAGGTAATAGTGTCATAACACATACACACTTAATGTAGTAATTACGTCTTTCAGGTAATAGTGTCATGACACTTACACACTCAATGTAGTAATTACGTCTTTCAGGTAATAGTGTCCTCACACACACTTAATGTTGTAATTATTTCTTTCAGGTAATATTTTCATGACACTTACACACTCAATGTAATAATTACTACTTTCAGGTAATAGTGTCATGACACATACACACTCAATGTAGTAATTACGTCTTTCAGGTAATAGTGCCATGACACTTACACACTCTATGTAGTAATTACGTCTTTCAGATAATAGTGTATAGACACTTACATACTCAATGTAGTTATTACGTCTTTCAGGTAATAGTGTCATGACACTTACACACTCAATGTAGTAATTACATCTTTCAGATAATAGTGTCATGACACTTACACACTTAATGTAGTAATTACGTCTTTCAGGTAATAGTGTCATGACACTTACACACTCAATGTAGTAATTACGTCTTTCAGGTAATAGTGTCATGACACTTACACACTCAATGTAGTAATTACGTCTTTCAGGTAATAGTGTCATGACACTTACACACTCAATGTAGTAATTACTACTTTCAGGTAATAGTGTCATGACACTTACACACTCAATGTAGTTATTACGTCTTTCAGGTAATAGTGTCATAACACTTACACACTCAATGTAGAAATTACGTCTTTCAGGTAATAATGTCATGGCACATACACACTCAATGTAGTAATTACTACTTTCAGGTAATAGTGTCATGACACTTACACACTCAATGTAGTAATTACGTCTTTCAGATAATAGTGTCATAACACTTACACACTCAATGTAGTAATTACGTCTTTTAGGTAATAGTGCCATGACACTTACACACTCAATTTAGTAATTACGTCTTTCAGATAATAGTGTATAGACACTTACATACTCAATGTAGTAATTACGTCTTTCAGGTAATAGTGTCATGACACTTACACACTCAATGTAGTAATTACGTCTTTCAGATAATAATGTCATGACACTTACACACTCAATGTAGTAATTACGTCTTTCAGATAATAGTGTCCTCACACTTACACACTCAATGTAGTAATTACTTCTTTCAGGTAATAGTGTCATGACACTTACACACTCAATGTAGTAATTACTTCTTTCAGATAATAGTGTCATGACACTTACACACTCAATGTAGTAATTACGTCTTTCGTGTAATAGTGTCATGACACTTACACACTTAATGTAGTAATTACTACTTTTAGATAATAGTGTCATGACACTTACACATTCAATGCAGTTATTACGTCTTTCAGGTAATAGTGTCTTGACACTTCATTCTTGCACGTCTTGTTGTGTACTCTATTTGTCACAAACCCTGAAGCAATGACCATTTGAAAAGTCCTTGGATACCAATTTTTTTGTGTGTTTTTTTTGAGTTACTAGATTGTATTATGATTCGGGACGATTTGTTGTTCTAATATCTCTGACAAAGAAAAAGTAAAAAAAAGGTTAGAACGAAGAATCAGAGACAAAACTCTGTCTGTCTGAAGTGAATTTGTCTCTCTCCCCTTCTCATTTTCTGGTATGACGTAATGCAAATTAAAAATAAGTTGACTTTGAGAAAAAAAAAGAATTTGCTTTGAAAATACGGAATTTTTGTGCTTTTGACCTTTTGGGTAAATACCGAAAATAAAATACAAATGTTTAATAGAAAGCTTACGGGTTTTCACGAATTGCGGTATTCAAGCTGCGAATATGTCAAAACCGAGTCTTGGCAAGCACACAAGAAGTAAAAGAAACCCGTGTAAAAAAAAATCATGCAAATCCGTACAGTAAATGATGAGCTCTCTTTATACATAAACTAGTCAGTGAGTGGTATGATAGGGCTTATAATATAGAAAAAGATTTATTAAATGGTTTTATTTCTGGTTGTTGATCCTTTTTTTTTTTTTAGAAATCATTACATAATTATATTGAATATAATTTTATATTTTAAGAAAAGAATGATTATTTTACTCTTTTTTTTTTAATGTGCACTTATTAAAATCTAATCTTTGGTCTTCAAGAAAGAGTAAGTATACTTTACTTATAACCAAATAAATGAATGCATTCAATTTGAGATTTTGTAGAGAGCAGATGTACACTAAAACTGAGTAAACTTAAAAACTATTTGATCATGTATTAACTCAACAAGAATCAGGTGTCCATACTAAAACGGCTTATGAATAAATAGTGACTTTTCCATTGTGTACAGAAAGAATGTCCCTTGCTGTAAAGGTCTGGGTTTTTAAACGATGGATCAATTCAATGTTTCACCAAAATATTCCAGGACCGAATTTAAAAACCTTCGTAAACAAGAACTACAACTTATAGCCTAGTTCTTTTTCTTTTTGTTTTTAAAGAAATTCTAATGTCGTAAGAATCTCATGATTTTGTAATTTGCAGGTTCTGTATTGAAAATGAGATCAACTGCTACCAACACATCTTGAGCTGCTTCAATTGTTCAACTCTTGAAAAAGAGCTGCTAGAGTCTAAGGTTTCTTCAAGAGGTAATAAATTTATTGTTAAAAAAATCAGTCTCAAAGGTTACATAGTCGAGAATAGTCTAGATGATTCTGTAGCCTAAGTTGTATTCGTAAGTCAGAATTCTCCAAATTTCTTTGACTCAAACCTCTAATAGTAATATAAAATTGTTAAATAATCAATCAAATATTTCAATTACGCACTCACCCCCCCCCCTCTAAAACCGAATACACTTGCAAAAAAAATATTTTCTCCAACTGTTGAAACGCACAAAGTGAACAGTTATTATGAAGTTCAACTAGTGGAGATTTTCATCTATGGCGAATGGCTATAAATAGCTAGCAATTATGTGTATCCGATGTACAGAAAATAGGAAGTTTTTATTTATTTTGTATATAATTTAATAGGTATACACTTTTAATAAGTCGGGTATCGAGAGTTAGGGGACTTGGAGAAAGTGACGAGTGTGTAAACAAGGGAGAGAAAGTCAGCGAGTGAAGTTGGGTATCTGTATATAACGTTGCCGTGTATATATGTTATGTTGAAATGTTCACAATTAAAAAGGCACTTAAAACGTAAACGGACTTGTTTCTTCACATCGACATTAGTCTATAAAGAAAAGTACTTAAATTAAACACAATTATTGGATTATAGGCAGTTCCAATGTTTCTTAGTACAGCTACTAAGTAAAACATTGTGCTATTGACCAACGGGTAGGTCATGACTTACTGGAAGTGATATTCACGATGTAGGCCCAACTTTTGCTTCAGTTTCACAATCAACTCAACAATGTCAAGGACGCGAAATTAAACTTCAATGCTTCCATAGAAAATAGAGACACAAACGAAAGTGCTGAGTAGATTCTGCAATGCTAAAACGTGCACACAAATTATAAACTAAAAAAAACCCAGCTCACCAACACTTCCTT
This sequence comes from Biomphalaria sudanica, assembly GCA_036873155.1. NCBI lineage: Eukaryota > Metazoa > Mollusca > Gastropoda > Planorbidae > Biomphalaria > Biomphalaria sudanica. The sequence continues at coordinate 3,127,585 of JAZGLO010006698.1, forward strand.
TATTCCGTTTACCGACTACGCCACAAAGGTTTCCCTGCAGAGTTTTATGTCCATAGATGAACATCTCTAATGATCTGCAGAGTTTTATCTCCATAGGTGAACACCTCTAATGATCTGCAGAGTTTTATCTCCATAGGTGAACACCTCTAATGATCTGCAGAGTTTTATCTCAATAGGTGAACGTCTCTAATGATCTGCAGAGTTTTATCTCAATAGGTGAACGTCTCTAATGATCTGCAGAGTTTTATCTCCATAGGTGAACACCTCTAATGATCTGCAGAGTTTTATCTCAATAGGTGAACGTCTCTAATGATCTGCAGAGTTTTATCTCAATAGGTGAACGTCTCTAATGATCTGCAGAGTTTTATCTCCATAGATGAACATCTCTAATGATCTGCAGAGTTTTATCTCCATAGGTGAACATCTCTAGTCATCGCAGATTATGTAATGTCTAATTGTGAGAGTGACCAGGGATACTCTCTGGTGTGTAATCAAAGGGTTTGGTGTCACGAGGCATACACAAAAGTGTCTGCAGTACATACACTTATCTGCACTTACACATTTGATTTAGATAAGGCTTTGGTAATTTGTGTTCTTTATAATTCTTTCTCACCATAATCACGTGTTTTGTTTCAACAGTCAATCTCCTCCTAATGGCTATCTCAGACGTCCGATGTTTATTGATCAGGGCATCCTCTCTGGGCATGTTGGAGCCAGACTTTGTTTACATACTGCCAGATATTGAAGGAGTGAGACACGAGAACGCGTGGATATGGCGCAATAATGACTCGTATGATCAAGTAGGTCTGACTTTTGGTTCAACAGCATGTCAACAATTAGCTATGGTGTAGTGGCGGCCTTGAATATAGGTTGAATGCATTAGAGGGTTTAAAACTACGCAATAAAAACCTATAGCAACAACTGAATGCAACAAGCTCTCCTTATCTCTTCCTTTATATGTAGACTCAATGCAACAGGCTCTCCTTATCTCTTCCTTTATATGTAGACTCAATGCAACAGACTCTCCTTATCTCTTCCTTTATATGTAGACTCAATGCAACAGGCTCTCCTTATCTCTTCCTTTATATGTAGACTCAATGCAACAGGCTCTCCTTATCTCTTCCTTTATATGTAGACTCAATGCAACAGGCTCTCCTTATCTCTTCCTTTATATGTAGACTCAATGCAACAGACTCTCCTTATCTCTTCCTTTATATGTAGACTCAATGCAACAGGCTCTCCTTATCTCTTCCTTTATATGTAGACTCAATGCAACAGACTCTCCTTATCTCTTCCTTTATATGTAGACTCAATGCAACAGACTCTCCTTATCTCTTCCTTTATATGTAGACTCAATGCAACAGGCTCTCCTTATCTCTTCCTTTATATGTAGACTCAATGCAACAGGCTCTCCTTATCTCTTCCTTTATATGTAGACTCAATGCAACAGGCTCTCCTTATCTCTTCCTTTATATGTAGACTCAATGCAACAGGCTCTCCTTATCTCTTCCTTTATATGTAGACTCAATGCAACAGGCTCTCCTTATCTCTTCCTTTATATGTTGACTCAATGCAACAGGCTCTCCTTATCTCTTCCTTTATATGTAGACTCAATGCTTTTTTTGTGTGTGTGACGGTACGCACCAGTCTATGGCGTACCGGCACCTTTTTCAATGTGGGGAAAAATATTACTTTTCTTGTATTTTAACGTTTATTATTACTTTGTTAGTAGTCAAAAGTTAGGCAATCCATTACAGAGTACCGGCACCTATTTTTTATTTTACAAAAAAAAAAAAAAAAAGCACTGTATAGACCTATATATAATGTTTATCCTATTTTTTACCCACCATTTTAAAAGTTTAGATCTAGACTTATATATTTATATATAATTATTTTTGGCCTCTACACAACAATAGGGCTTTTAGCTAAAACACTTTTCCGACTTTGAAAAGTTAATATTATAAATCTAGACATTAAGTTATTCAATTGTATTTTGATTACAACAAAACAACAGTTCTTTGTTTATTAACGTTCAACTCTGAGAAAATTCTTGTTCATAATCGTTGGCTTAATTCTGACGTCTTATCATCATAGATTGCCTTAGATTACCCTACTAGAGCACCCTAGATTGCCCTAATAGATTGCCCTAGATTGCCCTACTAGAGCACCCTAAATTAGCCTAGATTGCCCTACTAGAGCACCCTAAATTAGCCTAGATTGCCCTACTAGATTACCCTAGATTGCCCTAGATTGCCCTACTAGAGCACCCTAGATTACCCTAGATTGGCCTACTAGATTGCCCTACTAGAGCACCCTAGATTACCCTAGATTGCCCTACTAGATTGCCCTACTATTGCACCCTAGATTGCCCTACTAGATTACCCTAGATTGCCCTACTAGATTACCCTAGATTGCCCTACTAGATTACCCTAGATTGCCCTACTAGATTACCCTAGATTGCCCTACTAGATTACCCTAGATTGCCCTACTAGATTACCCTAGATTGCCCTACTAGATTACCCTAGATTGCCCTACTAGATTACCCTAGATTGCCCTACTAGAGCACCCTAAATTGGCATAAATCAAACACGACCACTGAGAACTTGTTAACACACATCTCAGAGACTGGTGTGCAAAGTTTTGGAATGAAGAAAAACAATTCTCGAATTAAAAATAAGTATCATTTTCTAAAGCCAGGTGACAAAATAAAAACGTACACATTTTATGAAACCTGTTTTTTTGAGTAATAAAAACATTATAAATAATCTAAGAGAATTATACAGATCTTGACTATGACTATAATAGTCCACAGGGACTTCATCTATTGGTGCCATTTTGTTTAAGTCAGGCAGATATTATTTTTATAATACAAGTTTATAACAATTCTTTTTATTAACAGATTATCTTTAACAGCTATATTTCAATAAAAGAATACTAATTACAGAAATAAATAAATGTAATATATTCACATTAAGCATATTTTAACACACATATAAATTATTAAAAATTTATTGTAAGCAATAGGTACGTATTTCCGCAGAAATAAACATGACATACTATTAGGGTCCTAGTCGATTTCAAATAGAACATATATGTGCTCACATTGTTTGTCATATCTCTTGTCAAATTATTCTTGACATAACTTGCTCTCTCTTGCCAATGATTAACGCGCCTATGAACTTTTCAAAGGTCAAGGAAAATCTCCGGGGAATGGCCGTATGTGATGCTAGCAATGAATATTTAAATGATCTCATATCAGTTCCCATTGTTTCTACATACATGTAGAGGCCACTATAGGTACAAAGCTTAGAGTCCTAATATATAAAGCATTGAAACGCCATGAGAATACCTCCATTATTGAAGGGATAAGGCATCCCTTAGATGATTTCTGAGTCTATGTCTTAGTAAGTTGTATGTACTCGATTTCGCAGTTCTTAACTCGTCCAACATATCTTGCACTTTTCAGTGTCTTGTCTGGTTCTCTGTAGTAGGGAATGCGAGGAATGGATACAATAGTTACGGGTCATCTGTCAGGCAGGTTACCCTTGTATGTAAGGGCAATGTGCACTCAGCTTGGTAGAGCCATAGAATTATATATCGAGTTGGCCATCTTGAAATTTGTTTTCAACACTGAATTAAATAATACTTTTTTGTTTGCAGGCGATGAATGCGGCATTTCGACGAGTGATGTTGATCATAATAAAAACGCCTTCCCATGCTGCCTTTGACGCCATCTTGAAACGTCTGAACGCTAAAATGTTTGGCAATGATACGTCACAGTACGTGTCTGCCTCCTTTGAAGACGAAGTGGAGGTAAACTATTTTCTTCTTCTGTTTCGGTCTTAAGCTCATATGTTTGTACTCTTGGCGAGCCAAGGTTTACAACCTTTGTCTATAGCCTCACACTATTTCCTACGCTTAAACATTAAGGTAAAAGGAATCTTTCTCAGCAATGAAAATTATTGTTTTAACCCTTGTCAAAACAGGCGCCAGAAAATGTAAATACAAAAGGAATAAAGGATCATTAGCGAAACCCGACATATTTTTAACATCAAAGGAAATGTGTCTTTATAGATACATCCGATCAGACCAGGTCGGTCGTTCAGATTTATCGATGGTCCCGGGTTCAAACCTTGCCCGCTCCCATCTCCCGTAGTCCTGTGGGAGGTTTGGACTAGGAAGTAATTATCTTCAACTCTGAAGGAACATCCGAAAACATTTGACAAACATTTGAAGACGTTTGTTTCGGCGGAAGGAAATGGCCGAGATTCTAGACGAATACAGAAATAGACAATTGGCTCCACTTTGGTTATCAAAGTATTGTAACAGCCATTGTAATACGGTTAAATAGAGACTTTTTCGATACTATAAAATCTACCATTCCATTCCATTTTTTTGTATCACGTGACCTGAAAATGATAATCATCAGTAAATTGGTGGACACATGAGTGTATTTAAAAGCATCTATGAGAAACGCGTTCTTTGAGCTATGTATTTCCAAGATACGCCTCTGAATAGCAATAAACAATAGTATGGGCTTGACATAGCGTACACTTCCTAAGGCGATGGAGTGAAAAATTTTTGGGAGAAATTATTTCCAGCTGTCTTGGTCTTCTAACAATGAATGACTTCAACCCAAAACGAATCTTATAGAAGGCTACAGTAAATGCATTCAGGTATTTAAAAGACTACTGTAATTGTCAGTTAACAGGTGCTTTGTGCTACAACAAAAGAGAGTTGGCACATACCAGGTGCACCAAAATAAAAGGGGAAATAAGAAGATTGATCTTTGATCAATAACTCATGAGCTCATAATTCTTCTACACAAACACTTTTCCATCTTCGGAAGCTAGGCAAATTCAACATTGACAAAACAATAATTTAACTTCTTATTCAGCTACCATCAGTAGTTTAATTACCTTGACATCATGTGTTGGTATGGAAATACCAGACATCGACTAAATAGACTAATTTAAAAATACATCTTTTATTATTCTCAAACACAGTTACCATTTTTCATAAAGAGCCTTTTCAAAACATATAAAATTCTGACAAACAATATGCATACATTGAACAACAGTATCATCAGATCTAGAAGAAGCAGTCGGCTCCTCACGTAACAAAAAGATAAAAAAAAACATCTTTATACCACTTTCGGTCAGGTTGTTTCAAGGTCATTCATCGTCACCAAAGCTGGAAGTAAAACAAGAAAAACATACAAATACTTAAAAACAACAACAACAATAACAAACAACAAAGCTTATATCAAGTGTCATTGTATCACTTAGGTTGGATCAGTCATGTCTAGACTAACAATACTGCAGAAATATTAGTACCAGTCGTTTTTGTTTAGCGCAATTTCATGCTTTTAGATTTCTCAATATCCGGGTGATCACTTTTTAAAATGCATTTATTTTAAAAAAAAAAAAGGTGAACGATCTTAATTCGAACTCCTCCGCATCCTTAAGCTTATACACTAACCACTGTGCCAGGAAAGTGCTTCTAAAAATAGAAGGGTTTATAGTTATCTATTGTTAGTTTCAAACTTTTCTCTCTACAAAGTATAAAGGAACTAATTCAACTTATACCACCACATCAGTCAAGTACCATTTCTTTCTCTTGTTCTAGATGCCAATCAAAATAATTAATTACCAATAGTTAATTAACTAATTGGTTAATTCTTTTAAATTGATTCTTGTGTTGTCAGGTAAAAGAAAGAATTGTGCACACAAAAAAATTGATCCGAGATTGCATGTGGGTGAATTAGCGTGTACAATCTTTTTAACAGAAAGACAGACTGACTGACAAAGTGAGTTGATATAAACTTTGTAAAATTTGAATCCTTCCAAGTTGAAGTTTTGCAAATCAAGTATGGCTGTATATCCAAGTTGATAAAGCATCCATTCGATTCCCATACTGGCTAGTATTTCTCTTTATTGTACGATGTCGAATGAAATATGAATGTTTAAACGACTAGATTATTTGAGCTTGATTAATTAAACTCGTGAGTGTGTGTGTATAGTGTGTGAGAGAAAGAAAAACTCTCTGCAATAATGAGAATTAAACAGCGCAAGGTCTCAGTACTGGATCTACATCTTTCTTCTCAACGTAAATGCACTTCGGTGTTTATTTCCCTTGGGATAGAAAAGGACAACTTTAATATAGAGTTATTCCCCTGCTATAGGATCTAATTATGACAGACGACAGCGTTTGTTGAACTCTTTGCCTTTAATTCAAGGAAAACATTTATTCCACATGTTCATAAACTAATAAACACATTTCTTTGAACACCTAGCTCGAGCCAATGTTCAGTCTCAATAAAAAATAATTGAAGAGATTCCCACAGGTACTTCAATTGTCCACAATGGTATACGACAATCTTAGCCCAGCACGTATTGGATACAAAGGGTTGCGGTGCATACACATTTTTTCTCAGGTCTTCCATCTTATCTCATCTTGTAAATTACGGCCCTTTGACAAGAAAAGATTATCACGTTCTACGATGTGTGTTCATCAGGCTTTAGTCTCCCACGATAAATTTTGGAGTAGATTACAAGTGGTATTGTAGAATTTAGTTTCAATCTGAACATCTTTTCAGTATCAAACACTTTGTTGGTGATAATAAAACGTATTACTTTGTATTCTTAATGAGACTTATTGAACGGATACAATTATATGTGAGAAAGAGATAGGAGAAAAAAAGAGAGATATATAAATGCATCTGGGTTATTTGCAGACAGCTGGGTTTAAACGAATATATGCGTTTTTGTGTGTAACTTAGGTAAATGTGAAATGCAAGGCCAAAATGTTCCTCCTCAAAGAGGACATTATACACTAGTTCAGACCTTGCCATATATAGAGCAGATGATGTTAACGTCGTCCGATTCTTTGGCCAACGGTTAACGAGCAGGGTGTCATGTGGCTAACGACCAACCGCTTTTCCTTTCCCTATCTAAAATCCTTAGAGTTGGGTGGGCGCCCTAAAAATAGGAAATTCAAAACCCGTCTTTACCGAGATTCGAACCCAGGACCATTCAGCCACCTCGCGCACTAGATATACTAGGCTACTGCAAATTTGGTTGTGGTCACTTTTAAGTACACGCCACACAATCTCAGCAGTGGTCTTTTAATGCTTTCTAATGTGTATGTTTTTAATAATCTAAATCAACTGTTCTATATAAGTTATCTTAACCTGTTATAACTTTAATAAAGTTTGAAATATATTTTTTTAAAGTTCAATAATAAATATATCGGAAAAAACAATTATATCGGATGACGTCACTCAGATAAAATGATAAAAATATCTTTACTAATGGATCAAAGGATGAAAACATTTAGTATTTCTTTGTATCAAAACTAATGTCTGTTGAGAATACAGTTATTAGCAGTAATGTTTCAGTGTAGAGCGTCAATTTTGTAATCTAAAATGAAAGCAAATGCTGTTACAATTTGCAATCCGATTAATTCATCACTGGACGTTGCTGTCCAAACGTCGACCACTTGAAAGTACCTGATCGAAAGCATTAAGTTATTAGCGTTTGTTAATAGAATGGGTATGTCTATCCGTTTGTAAATTTGTCTTTTAAAACAGAATCAATTAAATATCTATATGATTAAAACTTGTTATTGGTATTTTAACAGGTCTTTATATTATGTCGTTCACCTGTTGGCCGATTGGAAGGGGAGGAGCGAATACCTCTACTGCCCTTCCCATCTAAACCCTTTGAGTGGGGGGGCGGTCCTACTTTTATGGAAAAATCATAGTATGTGAACAAAATTAGTCGAATATCTATATAATATAAACAGGTGGAAGTGCGATACATGCAGTCACCTTCCCCACATCGGACAAACCAATACTTTTTCTTTTTGTATTATAGTAAGAAATTACAAAATTTAAAAAATCTGTCACAAATATAATTTATATATGCTATCAAGTAAATTCTTAAATCGAGTCACCCAACCCCTATTCTTTAATGCAAAATGCATTCATTAGCAGAAATTATAAAAAGGAGCGAGAATTAATCGTTTTCATTTTACCGCCCTTCCCCTTTCCAGACAGAGTTTGTGTAATTTCAAATGAATTTATCTTAACTATTTTAAAAAAGAATTGCTTTGGAAAAGTTATAATTCAAACAAAATTTTTCAATATGCCAATATATGAGATGAGTTCAAAAGCCTAATAATCTTTTCCTAGTCCTTTTTCCAACCTTACTCTATCTCATATTTTTCTAATAAAATAAATTTAGGACTATAACTCACAATTTATGCTTGAATTTTATTGAATATTATTTATCGAATAATTTTTTTTTCGGCGGCGATCCTCAAAGCCCTAATCTAAATATGTGGGATAACTTATCTTTTCAAAGAACAAATCTGTTTTATTTGCAATGTATTAAGGTACTATAAATTCATATTAGAATATTTTTCCAAATTTTTCAAAAGGTCCTTTATAATAGAATGAATAATTAGCTGTAGGTCAGGAGAATGCGTTACTGCAGTGAAGAATGACAGAAAACGGTTTTAGCGTCGAGGCTTCACCACGAACCTCACTGATGAATAATAAGCTGTAGATGTCAGGAGAATGCGTTTCAGCCGTGAAAAATGTAAGAAAACGCAACTAATAAATAATGAACTGTAGATTTCAGGAGAATGCGTTTCTGCTGTGAAAATGCAAGAAAACGCTTTTGGGTGTTGGGGCGAACCACTGAAGAAGCTTACAGCGCTCTCCCAGACAACCAAGGTTGCAAGAGAAAGGCTTCAACATGACTGTTTTTTTTTTCCTTTTTTTTTCGCCGAAGATTGAGAAACAGTCTTATTTTATTCTCATATATCGAATATATATATATATATATATATATATATATATATATATATATATATATATATATATATATATAACATATATATATATATATATATATATATATATATGCTGTACGCACGTTTATGCATAGGGTTAGGGTTTACTGAGCGTTAGGGTTAGGGTTTGGAAAAAAATCGCCCCCCCCCACTCCAAAGTTCTGGATCCGCCAGTGTCTAAGGCAAGCCCTCAACGAAAGGAGAACACAATAGACGATGCATTTATTGACAGTTATAAAATACACAGTGAGACATGGACTTCAGCTATTAAGTCACAGGGAGTCTTAAGTTCTACAAGTCCTAGTACAGATCACCGACACACTTCCCAATGTCGCTCCAGGTCCTCAATACAGTTCACTGGTAGCACGTAGGATGTCTCTCAGTCCCAGACAGATCAGACTCCCATAACCTGCAAATCACTACAGCCGGATCTAAAACAGTCTTTCCTTTTGAATCAATATGTCGTGTATCCCTCGTGTTGAACGGTGTACTGGGGCACACCATCAGTGTGGGCGCGGGAGCAGGGTTATAACAATATTTAGTATCTTAGTTAATGCTAAGAATGTTTACTACCCTAACCTACTTTCAAAGACCTAATTAAAGGCTTTGATAGAAATTCACTGCGCTAGTATGTCTTTGAATGATTGTACTAGCCTCCAAAACCAAAACATCTGCCTTAATTTTCTTCACTGTTACATCAGAGACAAGGGCATTCACTCCATAGTAACTTACAAAAAAATGGCTTTACTTTTCAAACCTTTTTCTGCCTATGAACTTTGTTATTCGTTTTATCTCCGACATTTCGTAATCGACTTGAACCGAAAGTCAGGCCAAGGAATACCGAATACTGGAATCGATTAACAAAATCAGCGAGAAACATGCGAAACGACAACATGCCAAGAGTCGAAAGAAAATTTGCTGACGTCAGTTTCTGAGAAGAAGACAAGATGCTGCAAAATAAAAGCATTACATATATTACTCATGCCTCTAACACAGGAGTTGGCTAGGCAGTGAACATGAAATAAGGATTAAGAAGAAAATACCGCCAAGCGGTACTTTGAAGCTATTAGTCAAACGATTAAAAAACATTTTAAAATAAAATCGTGAAATTGATATACTTTTTTGATGAAATTGGGACATTGGCCATCACGCCCGGAAAAAAGATTGAGTAGCTTTGTGGTATTTGACTTGAAAGGCAGTTTAAACTCTGGCCTATGGGTGGTCAAGTTAACGTTCTCTTCCCGCCGTCTACGCCTCTGTCTTCCTTTACGTCTCGTGTTACGAAGCTAACTGCTGCCAGGTTGTCACTATTCCAATTAAGTAAAGATGGCGCCTGAACTGGTCTTTATAAAGGGTATGTTTTTACTATATAAGAACTCACCTTAACACTCATCAAATCCATTTCGATTTTAAATTTTACGAAAAAAAAAATGTTTCGTGAAATATTTTTGGCGTCAGACTGGATCCTTTGATTTCTCCTTTTGTTTTGTACACTACGTTTCCATTCAGAAGGCTTTCCACATTTTCTGGCCAACTCAGCTATTTAGTTGAGTGTTTACTACAGAAAAAGGCAAATAGACTTATCGTATCGTCTGGATCTCATCGAGTGTTTAATAGAAATGCAATAAAGATAAACATTAGATGAAAAAAAGATAGAGCGCGCTTGTCCATGTACTGATAAACAGCTCATCAGGTGGCTTTAGACAAAAATTGCATTCGATTTTTTTCTATTGTTAGAAGGCCTACATTTTTAAAAAACAAACGGCTTAGAAATATTTCAGGTCATGACAATATAAATATGAAATAGGAATATTTTGATATTCATATCCAAATGGCGTATTATACGACATTTTGAATATCTTGACTTCTACCCTAGTTTCATAACGGGTCGCCAATAGAAACCAAAATTTGGACAGCTCGTGATGAATCATTACCCCACCACTTCCCACAACCCAAACTGTAGTTAATTGCAACAATACTGCCAAGCAAACAAACAAACGGTACATTTTTTCCAGCCCTAAAGTACACACTGAAAACATCATGAATAATCGCCTGCTTCCATTCAATGTGAGAACCACTACCCTGGACCGATACCACCACTCCCCTGGACCGATATCACCCAGACAGAAATCTTTTTCGCCCAGAATAATAAAAAAAAGTACCGCAAGCCGTTGTAATTATATGATAATTAAAGTATCGATTCTTTGTTGGGTAGTTCATAAAAATTCTAAGAAGATTTGAGTCACTGTCTGTTTCTAAAGATGAAAGAAGGAGATTATTCTCAGATTATACAGACCAATTATACGTACACATTATACAAACGAAAATAATGTCAACTAAATTCAACAAATACAAAGCAAATTGTTCTTACAATTCTGTTTGTTTCCTCTTCCCCTTCCTGACACTGCCCACACGCGCTACTCCAAACACACAATTAGAAAATACGTAAGCAAGTATTAAACACTCAAGTCACTCATGGTAATGTACGTCTGGTTTAATTGTGTGGTTGTGATCCACACCATGGGCCACACATCTGTGACAGAAGAGCAGACAATGTTGACAAAAAGAATAGCAAAAGAAATATATTGGAATTATTTAAATAGTCAGCTTGGATAAACAGGAAGTCTCAAGAATGTCCATATTGCAACAGTGCCTTGCTTAGCTCTCAACCTTTTCTCTAGAGAGGTCTGACATTATGAACTTCACGCTTTCAAACTCTTTGATTTTCTTTTCATCTAGTCTACTCCATCTTTCTACTTTGAATGTTTAGCAGGATATATAAAGTAGATACTTGGTTGGATTGTATTTAAGACTTCGTAATATTTCTCCCCATGTATTTAATAGTTCTTTATGTGTTTTTTTTTGTCAGTATTCACAGTCACGCACTAACACTGGCTGAAGCATCGTTCGATATCAAAATACCAAGAAAGAAATATTGCCATGCACTTGCGATTTCTTTCCCTTGTTTCATATAAATCTTGTAAGAAAAGACATTCATCATCATCATCATCATCATTGGCCTCCTTCAGTCGTAGGACGACTATGGTTCATCTCAGAGCACACTTCCTCATGTGGCTGTGGAGCCCTATTTTGGAGAGACACTCCCGTCCACAGATAGCGCAAGTTAGGGTCCCCTTGGCTTTTGCTTCGGTGGTAGAGGAGCTGGCCGTTTTTCGGTTTGTGCGTTTTTCTTCCTGGGCTGAGACCCATGTACTTTCACTGTCCATAGCTTTCTTTGTCACTGTCTCTCTCCACCTGTTGCGGTCTAGAGCTATGTCTTCCCAATTGTCAGTATTGATGTTCACTGATTTGAGGTCGCGTTTTATTACATCTATGTAACGGAGATGGGGGCGACCAGTTTTTCTTGTGTCAGTCGCGAGTTGACCATAGAGGATGACTTTCGGGATGCGCTTGTCCTCCATCCGGCGAACATGTCCAAGCCAGCGCAAACGGCGTTGTCTGAGGGCTGTAAAAATGCTGGAAATACCTGATCGCGCAAGGATCTCAGTATTGCACACTTTTTCTTTCCATGTGACATTCAAGATCCTACGGAGACATCTCAAATGGAATGAGTTTAGTTTTCTCTCTTGCTTTGCGTAGGTGGTCCATGATTCACTGCCATATAGCAGTGTACTCATAACGCATGATTGTAGACTTCCATTTTGGTCACCGTGGTTAGCTTATGGTTTTCCCAAAGTCTTAGTCTGAGTCTAGCGAATGTCGAGGCAGCCTTCCCTATGCGTTTTTTCATCTCCTCTTCTAGGGACAGGTCATCTGTAATTGTGGATCCCAGATAGCAGAATTCGTTTACGGCGTCCAGCTTGTTATCGTCAATGAGGATGGAGGGTGGTGCTGTAGTAGGTGGTCCCATAACATTTGTTTTCTTCGTGCTAATAGTCAAGCCATATTCTTTACAGGCCTGAGAGAAGCGGGACATTAGTGACTGAAGTTCCTCTTGTGTGTGTGCCCCTACCGCTGCGTCATCCGCGAATAGCATATCTCTTACGAGGGTGGCTCTGATTTTAGTTTTGGCCCTCAGTCTGGCAATGTTTAGGAGTTGCCATCAAATCTGGAATGGAGATAGATGCCTTCAGTGGATTTGTCAAACGCGTTGTGGATTAGCAGTGAAAATAGTATTCCAAAGAGGGTTGGGGCCAGGACACATCCTTGTTTAACTCCGCTGTTTATACTGAAACTTTCAGAGCTGGCACCGTTGAATTGCACTGTGCCCATCATATTTTGGTGGAAAGATATGATTACATTTAGTAGCTTGGGTGGGCAGCCTATTAACTGTAAAATTTTAAAGAGGCCATCTCTGCTAACTAGATCGAAGGCCTTTGTCAGGTCAATAAACGCAATGTATAAAGGCATCCTTTGTTCTCTGCACTTTTCCTGGAGTTGGCGGATGGAGAAAATCATGTCAATCGTGGATCTCCCTGAGCGGAAGCCGCATTGTGATCCTGGGTAGACCCGATCAGCGAGTTTTTGTAGCTTGGGAAGTATCACTCGAGCAAAGACTTTGCCTACAATACTTAAGAAGGAGATTCCCCTGTAATTGTTGCAGTCGCTTCTGTCACCTTTGTTCTTATACAGTGTAATGATTTTAGCATCCCGTAGGTCTTGTGGCATAGCACCTTCTTGCCAACATTTACAAAGCAGTTCGTGTAGAGGTTGGATTAGAGTGTTTTGCATTGTTTTAGAAGATCTGGTGGGATACCATCGCATCCGGGTGCTTTGCGGGCAGCAATGTTGTCTATGGCTTTGTTGAGCTCTGAAAGGGTGGGTGTTTCATCTAGCTCGTTCATTGTGGGTAGTTGTATGATGGCTTTAAGGGCTGAGTCAGAGACTGAGCTTGTTGTGGCGTAGAGCTCGGAGTAATGTTCCACCCATCTGTGCATTTGTTGGCACTTGTCTGTGATAATTTCCCCAGTGGTTGATTTCAGAGGTGCTGTCTTGTTTTGGGAGGGTCCGAGAGCCTTGTTGATTCCTTCGTACATCCCTCTTATGTTGCCCACTTGGGCTGCGAGCTGAATACTCTCACTGAGCTCTACCCAGTATTCATTGGCACAGATCCTTGCTGTCCTCTGTGCATTGGCTCTAGCTTCTTTCAGGTTTAGCAGGTTGTGTTGGGTAGGTTTTGCCTTGTAAGTAGCGAGTGCATCTCTCTTTGCTCTGATGACAGGTGCTAAAATAACTGCTTTAGAGTCGAACCAATCATTTTGTTTTGTAATTTTTCTTCCAAAGATTTCCAGGGAAGTCTTTTGTATGGTGGACTTGAGGTGTTCCCATTTTTCAGTTGCTGTATTCTCAGAGATATTTTATACTCGCGTTCAAAAGATTCCGCAAACTGTATCTGGAGATCAGGTTGACACATCTTGCTTACATCCGATTGGGGTCTTCCAATCTGCTTGGTATGGTGGATTTTTTTGGGGAGGAGATTGATCTTACAACATACCAAGGAGTGATCTGTGTCGCAGTCTGCACTGTGGTAGGACCTGGTAAGCTTGACAAATTTTAAGCACTTTTGTCTTACCATGATTAGGTCTAGTTGGTGCCAGTGTTTGGAGCGAGGGTGCCGCCAAGATACTCTGTGCTGCGGTTTAGTCTTGAAATAGGTATTAGTGACGCAGAGGGAGTGTAGTGAGCAAACCTCGAGGAGCCTTTGTCCGTTTTCATTTACTTTTCCGACACCAAAACGCCCAATACAACAGTCCCATGCAGAGTTGTCAGATCCAACGCGTGCATTGAGGTCGCCGAGGATGATAACCTGTTCCGTGGTTGGGATCTCGCTAAGAGCAGACGAAAGGTTGTCATAAAACATATCTTTGGCCTCTGGCGTGGAACTCAGAGTAGGAGCGTAGGCACATATCAAAGTCACATGTCCAATAGATGTGTTAAGGCGTAGTGATAGGAGTCTTTCTGAACCGTTGCACTTCAGCTCTACTCTGTTCAGCAGTGTGTTCTTAACTGCAAAACCAACGCCATGCTCCCTTACTTCACTTTCGGCTTTGCCTTGCCAGAAGAAGGAGTAGTCTTTTTCTTTGATTGAACCAGAGTCAGCTAAACGAGTTTCCTGAAGGGCGGCAATGTCTACTTTGAGCCTGGACAGTTCATCGTTTATTATTGCAGATTTTCTGACATCTTCTGTGTCTGGTAGGTTTTCATTAAGTCCAGTTTGTAGAGTACGCACATTCCATGTGCCGAGTTTAAGAGTGGAGCTCCTCTTTTTTTTCTTCATTATTTTTAAAGATATTTCTCCCCATGTATTTAATAGTTCTTTATGTGTTTTTTTTTGTCAGTATTCACAGTCACGCACTAACACTGGCTGAAGCATCGTTCGATATCAAAATACCAAGAAAGAAATATTGCCATGCACTTGCGATTTCTTTCCCTTGTTTCATATAAATCTTGTAAGAAAAGACATTAAGTAACAAATTTCCACCTATTTAGGTGACTCTCGTCTAGAATTGGTCAATGATACTGGAAAACATAAAATACAACGAAAACTCTTCTATAAAAAACAAAGCACAATATTGGTCAGAATGTAATTTCAAATGATTGATTGAACATCTATAGTTAATTTACTTTTAGTAGCTTGTCAAAGAAAGCAGGTTGGAAACTACGCTAAACAGTCTATGGTGACACATCGCAAGGGCAGAAGTCGCTAGTTCTAATTTTTTAAAAATTCTGTTGTGTCCGGTCTCATTCTGTTTTGTCCGGTCTCATTCTGTTGTGTCCGGTCTTATTCTGTTGTGTCCGGTCTCATTCTGTTTTGTCCGGTTCTGAGCTGAAAGATTATACGTTGATCATGTCCATGTTTGAAATAAAAAATATCGTGAAATAAATGAGAAAATTGAAAACCATGGCTTTCCAAAAGCAGCCTATTAAAACTCAACTTGAAACCCTTACACATATAAACACCAAACAATCTTTCGATTTAAAGAGTGATACCTGAAATACGACCCTCGGACCAAACCTTGTCCCTTGATATCTCTGCATAATAAAGCCGGATAGGTTCAATTCCAGTGCACGTCACGTTTTTTAAGAATTTCTATGACTCTCAGGCCGGGAATTTCTGTGACTCTCGGGTATTGGAAAAGTTTGGGTTAAATTAATTTGGTTGAATTTAGTAATAAAAAATGTAAGCAAAAAAAACCAACAAATCAAACAAGCAAAATAAAAAAAATTAAAACACAAAGATTATCTAAGGAGAAGAACCACAAAATCACTGCGATATCTCTCAATACTGCACGGTTTAACTCTTTTTCTATGTAATACAAAATTAATTGATTACGTTAAATTAATTAACTTTTTAAAAAATTGATTCGTGTATTGCCGTGGACTATAATTAATTGTGCAAAGTTCTAACTTGATCCGCTCATGGGAAGTGGGAGAAAAAACGTGTCAACAATTTCTGACAGACAGACGGACAACTGAGTGAATATAAGCTTTATAAATTGTTAGTTGATGTATAATTGCATATTCTATCAAATATATATTTGTTATAGATTGTTAAAAACTTACAAATGTATTAATCTATCTGAACACGTCCAACTTCTATTCAGGAGAACGCAGGTCACGATGACATAAGTGCTCAGCAATACATTCTCAGCGGGTACTACAATTCCTTCCTGGTCTATCTGACTGCAGTCAACGAGACTTTAGCTGTCGGCGGAAACATCTCAGACGGCATT
The DNA here is from genome assembly GCA_036873155.1 of Biomphalaria sudanica. Taxonomy (NCBI): domain Eukaryota; kingdom Metazoa; phylum Mollusca; class Gastropoda; family Planorbidae; genus Biomphalaria; species Biomphalaria sudanica. The sequence continues at coordinate 3,144,138 of JAZGLO010006698.1, forward strand.
TCTTTGGTCAAGAGGATGTGTAATAGAACTTACCTAGGTCAGTGCGTTACCAACATTTTGATTTTTGAAAAAAAACACATTTTTTTTACTAAATTATAAATAGATTTCTACAAAACATTTTCAGATCAAGTTGAAACTGTGCACAGATATTCATTAGCATAGGACATAATCAATAAAAAAACAACAACATATTAGTCAATTAATTACTAATAATTTATTATTTTGTTTCATACCAAAAAGGGAAATTAGTCTTTCAGTATTCAGATACGATTGAACATGTAGGTTTTCGTCCCCTTAATTGAACACATTATTTCTCTTACATCCATTTTTGAATCAATTTTAAACTTTGAACAATTATTTATTGTTCCTAAAAAATACACGAATCAATAAAAAAACAAGGTTACAAAGACAGTTTGTGTGGAAACACAAACTCAAAATCGGCCCCCGAAGTGGTCCACCCAGGCAGGCTTTAATATTTTCAGAAAGAACATCCGAATGAAATGATATCAAAGACAAATGAGAGATAAGAATGGAGAAGTCAGGATCAAAGGATAGGTGAAGTTGAATGTAAAGTTATCATTGATCTCATTGTTTTGTAAAGGCTCAATCTCTTATTTCTTTTTATTTAGTACTGAAGAGATGACATTGCCAACAACACATACGACACTAACATACGTTTACTGTTTGCACAACAGTTCACGTTAAAATTGTTCATAAACTGTCCAAACTTGACGATCACTGGGTTGTCCATTGTCCTTTCATGTAGACGGGCGAATTTATTGGGATTCTTTCGGAAGGATCTGTCCTTATTTCCTATGGAAGCCCAAAGGTTCCAAGAAATATAAATGTTTTTGTTGGTGCGATTGAATTCCTGAAACTGTTGTTATGTACCACAAAGCGGGCTAATCAACACAAAAAATTGTTCGTGTACATCACTCAGTCATAAGTCCCAGGCTGAACTCTTATTACTATGACCACTTTCCGAAATCACTAGTAGAGAAGCCTTCACAACCACACAGGTTGATATTTGTCGTAGAACCGCACTTTAACTAACAAAAAGAAAATGCAGTTTTAAATTATGTCTAGCTTATAATGCATATTAAATAGATTTTTTCTCTTTAAAAAAATAATAAACATTTGTTCGTGTGTAAATATAGTACTTAATATAACAGAACTTATATAACTTATCAATACAAATAAAAAAACATAAATTTTTGAACAAAAATCTACAACCGTTTGCATAAATGTGTTACAAATATGGCAAGCGGCTGTTTCCCCTAATAAAGAGCCACAAGTGTTATATTTTTTAATAGTTAATAGTTGTAAAATTGGTGTATTTTTATGAAAAAACTGCTTGCGTAAGTATTTAAAAAATTAGATTTTTCGCTTTCAGAAAAGAAAATAGCAGCCGTTGCATCAGAACTTTGAATGGTCTCAAATATTGTGATGTCGGATTTTCACTATCTTTTCTAGTTTACGAGATCTAAACTGGACGGACGGACAGACATTTCACACAAAACTAATAGCGTCTTTTCCCCTTTAGGAGGTCGCTTAAAATAAACAATTAGCCAATTATCTATTGGTATTTATTATTTTGTTTAATATTTAGTAAGGAGAATAACTTCTAATTTTTTGTACACGCGTAGTTCTTTAAATTGGATAAGCTTTTTTTTTTTTTTTTTTTTAAAGGCTTTTTTGAAAATATATATTCCGCTTCTTTTCTTCTAAAAACATCGTCACTTGTCTATCTTAAAAAAAAACCCTCGTCAACACTGCTTGCTATTAGGTTTTAAACATTTTCCACACGAGCAAATAATCTCTGTATTTATTTGTTGAATAAATATTCTAGAAAATTAGAATTTTTGCATTGTACTCTTGCTGCTAATAGAAACCAGTAAATGTTTCCATTTAATTTTCACCACTCCTACTGTGTACCTGTGTATCCGTGAAAAGGGTTTGTGTACCGGTATGTATGTAAGTATGGTCTGTGTATCAGTGAGTCTATGATGTTGTCTTTGTACCGGTGATTCTATTAAATGGTCTGTGTACAAGTGTGTCTATGACGTGATCTGTGTACAGGTGTGTCTATGACGTGGTCTGTGTACCGGTGTATCTATGACGTGGTCTGTGTACCGGTGAGTCTATGACGTGGTCTGTGTACAGGTGTGTCTATGACGTGGTCTGTGTACCGGTGTATCTATGACGTGGTCTGTGTACAGGTGAGTCTATGACGTGGTCTGTGTACAGGTGTGTCTATGACGTGGTCTGTGTACCGGTGTATCTATGACGTGGTCTGTGTACAGGTGTATCTATGACGTGGTCTGTGTACCGGTGTATCTATGACGTGGTCTGTGTACAGGTGTGTCTATGACGTGGTCTGTGTACAGGTGTGTCTATGACGTGGTCTGTGTACAGGTGTGTCTATGACGTGGTCTGTGTACAGGTGTATCTATGACGTGGTCTGTGTACAGGTATGTCTATGACGTGGTCTGTGTACAGGTGTATCTATGACGTGGTCTGTGTACAGGTGTGTCTATGACGTGGTCTGTGTACAGGTGTATCTATGACGTGGTCTGTGTACCGTTGTGTAATGGGAATACTCTCGCACGGAGTCTTGTTTCGCTACCCATTGGACTAATAGTTTTCTCTTATAACCCTTTCCACTCGGGCGCTACTATGAGGCAGTGTAGATCGCCCGAGCCCAAGTGCACCCATTTATTTATACTAGATCTACAGAAATGCACACATTGTAATCACAACAAATTTCCATAAGGATCAATAAAGCAGTCTTAGTCTTAGCCTTAGTCTTAGTCTTATTATTGTCTGGCTTATTTTGTAACCCGCTGCAAATGTTGTGGCTCTTAGACCTCCTGCTAGACGTTCTACTCTGGCCAATCAGAGATGTGCTTGACGTGCTAATGAAGACTCGTGCATCTTATTGGAAATGTTTATTTACATGGAAAGTTTTGTCTGGATCTGCGACATTGTTATCGTAAAAAGCAATCACCTGATTATTATAATTATTCGTTTTCCATCTCGTCCGCACGCATCGCTTAATTTTAAAATCTAAATGGAAGGTGAATATAACGCTTACAACAGCCACAGTTGAAATAAACTAATTTAATTTAGAGTGCCCTTTTTTCCATACAAGTCAAGAAAATAGATGTCATTTGTCGAATGTATAACTTTCAGACAGGATTCAATATAAAGTAAACAATCGAGCTCGGTCAGACACTAGGAACAGTAAATGTTACCTTTCAAATCTTTTATATTTTGTATTTTTCCATTTTTTAAATAGTCATCGGCCCTTTTTATTCGTACCATTTTATTTCGTGCCATAGTGCGTTTATTGTGAGTATGTTTTAGTCCAGCCAAGTGCAATGAATACCTGAAATTATGTTGGGTAAGTAAAGGTGGTTAAGCATTGTGCTGGCCACATAATACCCTCCTTAACCGTCAGCCATAGAAACAGACGACCTCTACATCGTCTGCCCTGTCTGAAATGGGTAATTTGTGTGTTTACGCATGTGTTTTATGTGATGTGTATGCAGAGGCATAGTGATTAAACGTGCGCCCGGGGCAAGATACTTTATTTGCACCCCCTACACCATTTTCCATAAACATCACATAGAAATATAGGCCCCATGATGGTGGCGCCTTGGGCATCGTGTCCGCTTTGCCCCCATCACTACGCCTCTGTGTGTATGTATGTGTTTATTTAGCATTCCACTTTGAGCTCTGAATGTGTCTGTGTTGTATTCAATGTCATTCCCTTTATTACATCGCACATTTCCCTGAACAGATGGAAGCGATGATGAGTTCCAGATAAGTGACCAGGCTAACAGGGTGGTCAACATGGAAGTAGCCAGTATGTTGGATGAACAGAATGGAACATTTGAGGTAAACACGAGGAGAGCTTCAACAGTAGGGCGTGCTTCTAAGTGCTTCACTTTATAATGTTTTTTTTTTTTAAAGTAATTTCTTGTGTAAACAAAATAATTATTTCTATTATATATTTTATAGAAATGTCGAAAGTTTCAAAAAAAAAAAGTATTATAAACAAGGTTACAAAAGACAGTTTGTGTGGAAACACAAACTCAAAATCGGCCCCCGAAGTAAAATGTTTTACATAATTCGGATGTTCCTTCAGAGTTGAAGATAGTTTACTTCCTAGTCCAAACCTCCCGCAGGACAACGGGGGATGGGAGCAGGCAGGGTTTGAACCTTCGACCGTCGATAAATCCGAACGACAGTCCAGTGCGAAAACCGCAAGACCAGTGGTCCACCCAGGCAGGCTTCAATATTTTCAGAAAGAACATCCGAATGAAATTATATCAAAGAGAATGAGATATGAGAAAGGAGAAAGAAGGCTAACAGATCTTGTATAGTGCCCCAACGAGGGTGTCATGTAGCCAGCACAACGACCAACCGCCTTTACTTTTCCCCAACTAATGTCAGGTACCCATTAGAGCTGGGTAGACTCAGAAGTTGAAAATCCCAGTCTTTACCAGGATTCGAACCCGGCACCCTCGGTTCGGATTAAATAATGTAATTTTTTTGAACAGGCTCAATCTCATTTTCGAATCCTAAAAAAAAAAAAAAAATTAACAAAATGGAATTTACATGGAATATTCGTTTTAAATTAGGTCTAACTTATAATGCATACTAATTAGCTTTTTCTCTTTAAAAAACTGCTTGCATAACTGATTTAAAAAATTTGAATTTTCGCTTTCAGGAAAAAAAAAAAGTAGCTAAAAATCAGACATGGTAGGTTATGTTTACTTAAAATATTTTCAAGTGTATTCTCTTATTTCTTTGTTAGGTAATGATTCTGAAATATACTTAAAGATACTCAAACCAAAATCCATTGAGTGCTTATAGAGTTCAAAATGGATACCGTAAACAACAACGTGCGTTTATTTTATTAGAATCTTTAAACATCTATTTGTGTGTCAATAATTGTTTTCATTGCCTTTAAATATTTAAAAGCAGAAAGTCTTGTAAAATTAATTCAGATTTCAAATTTTAATTGCAAGATTATGGACATAGTTTAAGGTAGCTACTCTCGAGTTTTTAGTTTAAACTAGCCAACAGAATAAGCAAGAATGTAAGTAAGTAATGCTTTTTGTCCACCCAACTCTAATGGGTACCTGACTTTAGTTAAGCAAAGTAAAGGCAGTTGGTCGTTGTGCTGGCCACATGACAACCTGCTCTTTAACCGTTGGCCAAAGAAACAGATTACCTTAACATCATCTGCTATATAGACGCATTGCCTGAAAGCGGAACTTTACTTTTACTTACTTGGCTTTGTCGACATTCGACTTTAAACCTTGAAGTATTCTGATATATTGAAGAGTCGAGGCAAACTGACTTGAATATATGTGATCAAGACCTAGTCCAATACAGTGATGTCACTAAGAAAGGGAACTATTTTTTTGTCTGCTTCCAATTTCAGACTATTGCAGACTTCAAAGTCTTGACAGAAACATTGATTTTTAAACTGCCCGAGTATGAGACTGGCTGGCTATCTGATGGAGAGTATGTCCTAGACATACCAAGATGTGGCTACCTTGGACAATATTGTGTATCAAGTGAGTTGCAGGTGAAACTGACAGAAGACAGACTTTTCTTTAATTTCTAGCTTTTATTACATCGGCACTACTTAGGCCGGTTATTATACTTACTTTTTAAAAAACTCTGATTACATTTTTTTTAAATTCTGAAAAACATTTAATACTACAAAATAATCTATTCATTTAGTTATTACAATAAGAACAAATTATTATTAAGAATGCAACGTTTTTTTCCCACTATTGCGTCAATTTCATTGGACAAGAGTTTCGTTCAAAATCCTTTAATTGTCCATTCATGTTTTTAAATTTTAAATTTCCATATGGTTGATGAAGTTTTTAAAGTAACTTAACACTATTTGGAAGAGTAAAAAGGACTTAGGAGTATATGTACATCTTTAGAGTATTTAGTTTCAACTCACTTTCTGATTACGTAATATTAAATACTTATTGCATGTGTTGTAGGAGTCGTAAGTGAAAAAAAGTATATCAATATCTTATTGCAATATTTGTTTCCTGTCCTAAATGCAACTATTTTGTATAACATTTCTTGGAACTAATGAATCACTCATGCATGATCATTAGATTTTTTTAAATGAAAAGAAATATGTGTAGTTTCAAGGTGGTGACAATAGAGTAAACATTAGTATAGGAAGTCTAGTGGGCCTACATCAACGCTGTAATATTAAAATTAATTAATTGTTGCTTCTGTCATTAGTGAGTTTAATTTCCTATTGACGTCTCAGGTGATTCCAGCCTACAGACTGCCCTCATCGCTTCTTTTCTGATTATTCTTCTCATTATTGGAGTGTCTGCTGTAATTATTCTCAGGTAAAAATTGTTTGATTCCTGAGGTATCTTGTATTCTAAATTACACAAGTTCCAACAACAAAAGAAGATAATTACGCATTGATTTCTAATTGGTTCATTGTCGAATTATAATGCTGTTTTTTTTGTAAACACTATGATTCGAATTTGTGTGTGTAGACTAATGTTTCAGATGGTGCATATTTACTAACCGTTTGAACTATTAATTTTTACATTCTAATAACATATACATTCAGACTATGTGAAATCAGAGCAACAACAAATTTAATATTGGTTTTTATTCACACTCTGAAGAACAACCATCAGACAAAAACATATAGATAAGTGATGCACAACCTTTTTCAGCCCTGGGATCAAATAAATTGCCGACATGCGTGTCTCGGGCGGAATAATTTGAACCAAAAAAAATTGGTTGAGCCTAACGAAACTTCTGTTTCAATGTCTACCGCGAGAAGAGGTGTCGAGTGGAGGGATAGCATCTTGGAGCAGGTCGGTTGGGGCTCGGGCTTACTTTGTTCGTCACTGTCCCTAGGTACGTGGTCATGAAGTTTTTATGATTGTGGATGGGCTTATCTTTGATGCCATTCATTGTGGATGGGCTTATCTTTGATGCCATTCATTGTGGTTGGGCTTATCTTTCATGTCATTCATTGTGGATGGGCTTATCTTTGATGCCATTCGTTGTGGCTCTGCAGAAGGTTTAGAAAGTAGTATGTCAAACTTGCCTTTCTAGAAAATCATGGCAATAGCTCCATTCATAGCCAAACTTCTGTTTCAGATTACGCTATATTCAACGTTTGAAAAATTTGTATTGGTGGAGGCTAGAACCAGGAGAGCTCCAGTCCATGAAAGTCCACCTGACAAGGTCTGCTCTTTCAACATCTATACATCAGGTTTGTTGGCTGGTCAAAAGTTGACAGTAGATCGCGTGTACAAGAATTTCTCATCTGGTCAGTGTTCGGTTTATTGCACATGTTCTACTTTCAAGACAGTTCTGCTTATTGATTTGTTTGAACACGACTTGCCCAAGAACACTTCATTATTATCTTTATTCGTTGCTTTGTACTTTCCGTTACCTCTTGGTCACCACGACAGCTGCAATACATGTATGTGAAGTGTATGTGAAGTGCATGTAAAGTGTATGTGAAGTGTATGTGAAGTGCATACAATATACTAGTATACAAAAGGAAGTACCCTTTTCAAACCTTGTATCTAAAGGGCAGATCATGTAAAGGTCATCTGTTTCTGTGGACGACAGTTTGGATGTTGAAATGTGTGTGTGTGTGTGTGACTATGCGTGTGACTTTGTGTGTGACTATATGTGCGATTATGTGTGTATGGCTTCTTTTCGATACTCCCGTTTAGCAACAACAAAGATAGGCCAAAGTGAAAAGCAAATATGTTTCTCCCCCCACAGGCCCCCTCATTGAATACACTAGACACTCGTGCCTCAAACAGAGAGCCTCGACTGGGATTTCTGAAGGTAATCAAACGTTTTCTTGACAAACCATCTTTTACGATCTTATGCAGTCCGCGTTTTTATGTGTAGTCGATATTTCAGCAATGATAAGCAATCAGCTCTTACGCTCAGTACCTGTAATACGCTGGCTTTCAATCAGTATTGAGCTGACCATTCCTGTTAAGCATGTTGACTATTCCTAAAAAGAAACAAAATTCTACGTAACCTGTTCATTAGTATCTAATGCAATACTCACAGAAGACGCTGATTTGTTCAAGTATTTAATAAAAGACGACATAATTCTTAATGTCAATATCTGGCAATATCCATGAACAAACTCTAACACCCAATGTGTCTCCAGGGACAGATTTCACAGATGCATGCACTGCCTCACCTTCACGTCTCGGTCAATGCAGGTCTACTGAAGGAATTTGAAAAGGTGGGTCCATTAAGAACATGATTTCTTTTAGTCATAAAAATGACGCTGCTTTGTTTGTTATATACCCGTTAAGATTGACAGCAATGGGAGAGTTGGTTGTAAAGGTGAGCTGCCAGTAGGTCGATGACGCCTCTGTTAAATTTTAATTGTCAGAGACATGAAAGCTGCTAAAACTCAAACTAACAACAGAAGATTGAGAACGCCGGCTTCCAAAAAGTAGCCTATTAAGATAAACTTGAAACCCTTAAAAATTACGACCGCGGGCAACATGCGGTTCGCCGGAGTGCTTTTTGCGGCGCGCGGACACCTAAAGAAATCTGGTGTGCCCACACATTACACATAAAAATGAAGATATATTAAAAATAAATAATTGTAAATATCTATAGAAACTATTGAAACTTCGGATTCTTATCACTCATGATGAAGAAACATTGTCTCTAAACGTCATTCTAAAAAGTTTAAAGTAAACGAAGATTATTCTTATTGGAAAAATTTCGAAACATTCAAGACAAACTCAGGCCAGTATTTATTCAATGCCATGAAGAAATGTGTTGAAAGTGTTGGGTTGGCATGGAACGAGATGGCAAGGGTTACAACGGATGGAGCCCGTGCTATGACTGAGTAAAACAGGCTTTTTAATAAAATACATAACAAATTTGGCGAATTATTTTTGCATGGCCAAAAGGCGTGTGCTGCATCATAAGTTAAACATCTTGATTTAAGGTTTCAGACTTGTAAGACTTTTGAACCACTCAACACGACACCCACAGAACATTTCTACGCTACAACACGATTAAATGAAAACAAAAACTATACTTTTTTATTTTATTTTCCAGATTGACATCTTGACTTCATGGGGTATTTTAATGAAGAATGAAAGATCAATAACGAAGTTCGACTATAAGATCTCTTTGGCGCCATACTTTGGCTGCCTTGAAAGCAGATTATAGTGCAGGGGTTTTGTTATGTAACTTTGCATAATATATAGAAATAATTGCGTGAAACTGACATGGTAAAAAACATCACAAGTGTAAACAAATAACTGGCTTTCTAGCATCACTTACCAATGTAAATAAAGTACTAGCTTTAACATGACTTACGAATGTAAATAAAGTACTAGCTTTAACATGACTTACGAATGTAAATAAAGTACTAGCTTTAACATGACTTACGAATGTAAATAAAGTACTAGCTTTAACATGACTTACGAATGTAAATAAAGTACTAGCTTTAACATGACTTACGAATGTAAATAAAGTACTAGCTTTAACATGACTTACGAATGTAAATAAAGTACTAGCTTTAACATGACTTACGAATGTAAATAAAGTACTAGCTTTAACATGACTTACGAATGTAAATAAAGTACTAGCTTTAACATGACTTACGAATGTAAATAAAGTACTAGCTTTAACATGACTTACGAATGTAAATAAAGTACTAGCTTTAACATGACTTACGAATGTAAATAAAGTACTAGCTTTAACATGACTTACGAATGTAAATGAAGTATTAGTTATAACATCACTGATATTTATGTAAATGGAGGTATAGCTCTCGATTACTTCCACACGTTCTCCTCACTTCAATGATGCTGAACTTTTCCATAATTTTGTTTTGTCAGCTACATTTGCTGCACGATTATTTGTTATTACAATTTTCTATATATCAAACATGATTTATTTGAAACTTTACACAACCTAGGTTTAGATCAAATCATTAAAAAGCCAACTAGATTAAACAACACATTAGATCTCTTCTTAACCAACAGACCTGGATTAGTAGTTGATTATGATATTATCCCTGGTCTATCAGACCATGAGATCATAAAAATACACAGTCAGATAAAAGCAGTAGCCAATACAAAACCCAAAAGAAAAATCTTACTCTGGAATAAATGTAACCTAACACAACTACACCAAGCTGCATTAAACTTTCAACAAACATTCTTATTAGAAAAAGACATTAACCAACCAGTCGATGACCTCTGGAATTTCATTAAAAACCATCTTAAAAGCATTATAGAAAATCATATACCAACTAAATACACATTAAACAAAATAAATAAATGCTGGTTTAATAATAGACTAAAGAAGCTTTGTAAACAGAAGGAAAACCTATATAGAAAATTTAAAGCAACCAAGGCAGAAAGAGTTTACAAAAAGTATATAAAAATTAAACACCTAACCCAAAAAGTAAGCAGACAGCTGCAGAGTGAATACATAAACAATGTAATATCTAAAGATAACAACAAAAACCTATGGTCATACATTAAGTCTAAGAAAATGGAAACAACAGGCATAGCGCCATTAAAAGATGAACATAACATAATACATAATACATAATGATAATGAAACTAAAGCAAACATCCTAAACAAATACTTTGCATCAGCATTCTCAGCCCCAGGAGACAAAGATATAATTCTTAATTTGAACCAAGTAGACAACATAGAAGATTTAGTAGTACAAGAAAATGGAATTCAAAAACTATTAGCCAACACCAAACCAAATAAAGAGTCTGGACCTGATGGTATTCCAGCTAGACTACTCAAAGAACTAAGCAATGAGCTAGCCCCAGTGTTAAAAAATACTCTTTCAGGCATCGCTTAACCAGGGCAGAGTACCAAAGGACTGGAAAGAAGCTAATGTCACCCCCCTATTTAAAAAAGGAGAAAAATCTGATCCAGGAAACTACAGACCAGTATCACTTACCAGCATCACATGTAAAATCCTAGAACACATAATATGTAGCAACATCATAAACCACTTAGACAAACATAATGTCCTCACCCCATACCAACATGGCTTTAGGAAATATAGATCATGTGAAACACAACTAATAGGACTAATTAATGATTTTTCAAAAGGTTTAGATAATAGTGAACAAATAGATGCTATCTTACTAGATTTTTCCAAGGCTTTCGACAAAGTTCACCACCATAGTTTGCTTAAAAAATTAAAATATTTCGGCATTAATGGTCCACTTCATCAGTGGATTAAAGATTTTCTGATAGGGAGAGAACAAACTGTAATAATACATGGCTCTAAATCAACACCAATAACAGTAAACTCAGGTGTGCCTCAAGGAACAGTCTTGGGTCCACTACTATTTTTAATTTACATAAATGATTTACCAAATTGCATTAGTTCAGGAACAAAATTCAGATTATTTGCAGACGATTGCATAATATACAGAACAATAAAAACAATACAAGACACAGATATTTTACAAAGAGAATTAGATGAATTACAGAAATGGGAATCAAATTCAAGCATGTCTTTCCACCCAGAAAAATGTCAGTTGTTAAGAGTAACAAAAAAACTAAAACAAATTAATTCCACTTATCTTATTCATGGCAAACCAGTAACACAGACTAAAAACGCAAAATACCTAGGTGTTATAATAAATGAAAAACTGTCATGGAATCCACATATTGATGAAACTAAAAAAAAAATCCAACAAAGCATTAGGGTTTATTAAAAGAAATTTCTATAAATCAAATAAGAACATAAAACTAAAATGTTATTTAACCTTGGTTAGGCCAATAATAGAATATGCATCCACCGTTTGGGACCCCTCAACTCAAGAAAACATTAAGAAACTGGAACAAACACAAAATAGAGCAGTGAGATTCATAACAAACGAATATTCACATTTGACTAGCGTAACACCATTAGTAAAATCACTAAATTTAGGAAGCCTTCAGGACAGAAGACTCAAAAGTAAAGTAGCAATTATACATAAAACACTGAACCATAATCTTCAAATACAAAAACAAAATCTAATAAAATACTCTGAAAGACACAAAAATAAAGGAACATTCCTCGTCCCATATGCTAGGACAAATTTGTACAAATACTCCTTCTTCCCTAGTGCTATTAGAGCATGGAATGGGTTGCCTGAGCTAGCCAGAAAAACCAGTGACTTGGCAGAATTTAAGTCATTGGTTAATATGCATGACTAAATGCATGACGCGTAGGACGTAATCATCTTCTTTTTTGAAGTAACGTCTGTATTATATAAGATAAGATAAGATTTGACCCAATACTACAACTGTATCATAACAATGAATTATTCGACCCAAAGTTACAACTACATTTATTTAAGACAGCAATACCATTCTATTGACCTAGATACGAGACATCAACCATCCCAATTTGCTTCGTGTGCTTGGTGCATGTTTAGAAGGGGATAAAAAGGTGATCATCACAGAGTACTGTCAGAAAGGTACACTGCAGGTAGAGTACTTACCTAGGTTAGTCCACATCCAAATTCTTAAAGTCTAAGGGCGTAAATCTTAACCTCTCTAATTTGAAAGCTTTATGATTAGTCAGACGAAACGAATCACACAAAATACTTTAATTAAATCTTTATTTGGTTTTCTTTTTTGCACATGTTGCCCAGTACAAAGGAACCGCAGTTCTAAGAAATGAAAAAAACAACAACACAGGTGACTTGTGACATAGAATTTAAAATATAATGCAGAAAGTCATATATAGTCCTCTAGTTAGACCTTACATCAACAAATAAATGATGATTGAAATGAACGTTAGTGGGTATAAGACTTTTTATGAAGGCTAGAAATGTCATCCATCCAGAGTTGTTTGTTTTTCAATGATCCAATTTTGATTCCTTTCTGCACCATTAAAAGCTGCACCACAGTTTTATGTTTGACTTAGTTTTTATATCCTACAATGATTATCTATTAGATTCAATACATTGTAAAGCGAAGGTTAGTTGCAGTGAATATGATGGTAACTTTTCTATTTAAATTCGAAAATAAACTTCACTTTTTCTCATAACGAGTCGTCATTGACATTTTATCAGCAGGAACCAATGGCATCTTTCGCAGATTTGTAGTCTGTGTATTAGATGTTATCATTTAAATGTACCTTTTCAAACATTTATTTGAAAACTTAAGGATATTTTAATTTCTAAAGAGTCCGGTCAGTCAATTTAAACTTAATATTTTTGTCACCAAAAAAAACAACCAAATATTTCATTTAATGGCATGTTGTTACTACAAATATAATCTATAATTGTTTTGATGTTTTTCTTTCTGCAAGTTGTTGTTAATGGACGCAAGTTTTAAACTTGATTCTGTGTTTGCTCTGTGTATAATAAATGACATTGTTAGGGTAAGTGTAATTTCTTCAAATACTACTCTTTCACTTTCTATGGCCATCTTTATATAACAATCAATCCGTTGTAAATAAAGAAACTGATTCAACAGCAACATTGCCCCTTCAATATTGTTTCTCTCCAGGCACTTGCCTATCTTCACAAGCACCCAATCCGCGTCCATGGGCGTCTCACAAGTGAGGTCTGCATGATTGATTCACGTTTCTCAGTCAAGGTGGGCTACTATGGACTGCCTTCTATTTACGGGTCGATCAAAGAGGTCAACAAATCGCTGGGTAATCAAAGGTCTTGTGTAGAACGGTGGCGTCACTATGGTCGGTGTCACTCGGTGCGATTAGTTAGTGTTGTCACCCCCCCACAGAATACGCCTTTCTAAAACTCATTTGTTGCCCCGTGCAACATACAAGAAAGAGTTAATTATCTATTTGGAATGAAACACAGGTGTAAAATGTGAACCTATTTTCTGATTTGTTTCGGACATTTTATCCATTTGAATTGAGTGTATCCACCCTGATGTGCGTCACTAGATGCAATCCGCACCTCTAAAACTACGTAGCGACGCTGCTGATGGAATATATATATATATAAATAAATATATATAAATATATATATACATATATACAGTGCTTTTGTTACGGTAATTAATTTTTAATTATTACTGTTCTTGTTAATTATAAATTTATTAGTAAATAAAAAAAAAGCAATCCATCACTGAGTTCCGGCACATTTTCTTTAAAAAAAAAGCACTGTATATATATATAATTTTAAAGAGAGCTATAACTTAAAAATGATACATAATAATTGTATTTTAATTTTTATAATCGAATAGAACTATTCCTCCTTAAAATAAAACAGAAATATCAAGTCATGTGATTGTTTTGCAAACGAATCATCAAGCAAGAAATGGAAAGCACTCCTTGTTGTGTGCATATGCGTAACTATTCTCCTTTCTGTTGCTAAATTAGCTTGTTTTTGATGCCGATAATTCAACTCGTTTACCATTGATATTCACCAGAAGTAGACAACACATGGCTAGCCCCTGAACTTGTGCACTGCCCAGATATCTCAACACAGAAAGGAGATATCTACAGTCTTGCTGTTATAATGTCAGAAATCCTTGCCCATGATGACATTAGCACCATCAGCAAAAATCACAGCGCGTCGCGAGGTATGATATTAGTTCTAGATCTTAGTTATAATTGTGTTTTTTTTTATTTCTCCGCTTCTAAAAGAGGAGGGAGCAAGCTGGGGAAGCATATTATAGATCTAAAAGTTAAATAGTAACAAGATTACAAAGACAGTTTGTGTGGAAACACAAACTCAAAATCAACCCCCTAAGTGAACACAAGCAGCTAAAAAGGCAGGTTTCAATATTTTCAGAAAGAATATTAGAATGAAATTCATTAAAAGACAAATGAAAGAGAAGAATGGAGATAGAAGGTTGACTGATCGTATGTGGTGCCCCAACGGAAAAATGTATAGGTGAAAGTGAAGGTGAAGTTAGATGTGAACCTAGCCTTACTGATGACATATAATGATTATCTAATTGATCTAATTGTTTTGTAAAGGGACAATTTCTTATTCAAAGCCTCAAAGTACAAAACATTTCCGTATTTTTATGAAAAAACTGCTTGCATAATTGATTAGAAAAATTTAAATTTTCGCTTTTAGAAAAGAAAAAAGTAGCCGTTGCATCAGAACTTTAAAAGGTCTAAAATATTAGGATGTGGGATTTTCAATATCTTTTCTAGTTTACGAGATGTAATCATGACGGACGGACGGACAGAACACACTAAACTAATAGCGTCTATTCCCCTTTCGGGGGCCGCTAAAATTCTAATTCAGTAACTTAAGAATCAATCAAAATGTTTATACGTGTGTTAATATTTCAAAAGGATCTTTGTTCGACAGTACAGTTAGTTTATTAAGTATTTCTAGCATTGTGTTCGCTGATTTCGAATCATATCATCAACTAAAAACCTATCACATGATAGATAGCTAGTAGTCAAATAAACTTTTAAAATTGTTATTCATTGTTATCTTACCAGTTTTACTACTAAATAAAAAAACAACAACAGTGTATTGAAATATTACAAATACTAGTGCAGTATAGCATAACGCTAACATAATTGCCATTCAGTTTCTTTGCATTTTTTTCCGAGTTGTTCTTAATCTTTAATTTTTAATACTTATATATTTTTTGTCAACAATTCTCATTAATGTACACTACATAACCTTTACATCGTTGTGTGCTAGTTACAAGTGCAACAAGACAAGAGGAATCTATTCTGAGTTCAAAGGTTAAAGATTCCAAAGATATGCTTGCCATGGAACATTTGATGAGGGAATGCTTAGCTAGAGACCCAGACAAAAGACCCTCGATAGACAGAATCCATGGAATAATGCACGCACTTATGTTGTAAGTGGACTAGATATGTTAGTGTTAGGGTTATGTCCATATGTCTACAGTTCAATGAGTTCAGTTACATAAATAGTACAGAAAACATATTGAAAAACATAATCGGTAGTTTTTTTTAATAATGGTATCTAGAATAAATATTTCTAAAGACATATGAAACAAATAACAAAGTATGAAAGACACAAACAGGTCTCAGAGGTAGTTTACGTCTCCAAAGACAATCTGTTTGTAGCATCTCATGTGGATCAAGAAGCCAATCTTTGAAAGACATAGATAGACTTATAGATAGACTTATAGATAGACTTATAGATAGACTTATAGATAGACTTATAGATAGACTTATAGATAGACTTAGACTTATAGTAGTTAAAAAAAAGCAATCCATCACTGAGTTCCGGCACCTATTCTTTAAAAAAAAAGCACCGTATATATATATAATAATAAAGAGATGATAGACTTATAGATAGACTTATAGATAAACTTATAGATAGACTTAGACTTATAGATAGGCTTAGACTTATAGATAGACTTATAGATAGACTTAGACTATAGATAGACCATAGACATAAATAAATATAGACTGGCCGATTAAAGAGTTTTATGAAACGAACATTTGTGACTTGCAATTTTGTGCACTTTATTATACAGCATTTATAAGCAGTATAAAAGTTAAGTATTCATATCTATTTCAGCCACACACCTATATATATTGTAAATAAGGAGGCAGTGTAGTTTTGTTTAATCTCTAAGAATGAAGATCATGCAATTTTTCATAATTCGGATATCCGAATACAATAGATATACATGTTTTCAAGTTACATGAAGTTACTTCCTTCGGCCAGTCTATATTTATTTATGTCTATGAGATAGACTTATAGATAGACTTATAGATAGACTTAGACTTATAGATAGACTTATAGATAGACTTATAGATAGACTTATAGATAGACTTATAGATAGACTTATAGATAGACTTTATCGTTTATCTTGCCACCTTCAGGTTAAACCCTAAACGTCTACGGCGGTGGAATGTATTAAGTTTTTTTTCTCAGTTCCTGTCAAGAGTAGGGGGTCCATATTTCACTGCCATATATCTAAGCGTTTTATTCACAGGTTTTACAGACTAGGGCTTCAGTAGTACAAAGCATTGCCATTGTCTTTTGTTCTGTATCGGTGACAAAATTGTCCATTGCCTTAGCTAACATGTAATACATTAATGTCTTTATCGATTACCTTGTCGTTTTAGATAATGAAGCCATGGGTCCCCAAAGTCTTGTAGAATGTTAACTCTTATACTAAGTACATCATGATTTTGTAATAAGACATATTGCGCTACAATAATAGATTGCTTAATTTGCTGACTAATAGGTCTATTTACTAATACTAATAATACTAGCTACATTTTAAGAAATAGATCTATTTATTTGGTTTGACTATTTATCGTTGTAATTTTAATTGTTTTAAAGGCGTTCCAACCAATCTGGCAGCCTTGTAGACAACTTACTTCAAAGACTTGAGAAGTACAGCAGCAACTTGGAGAGAATCGTGGACGAGAAGGTGGAAGAACTCAGACAAGAAAAACACAAATCAGAAGAACTATTACGTCAGATGTTGCCGACGTAAGACAATTTATAGTTTATGTAATTAAATATACAGCCAAAGATATCAGACAATTTATAGTTTATGTAATTAAATATACAGCCAAAGATGTAAGACAATTTATAGTAAATGTAATTAAATATACAGCCAAAGATGTCAGACAATTTATAGTAAATGTAATTAAATATACAGCCAAAGATGTCAGACAATGTAAAATTCATTCAAATATGAGCCTGATATGCTTACAATTTAATTTGTTTTTCTCATACATAAACTATTATGTTAAGTCACTCCGGATGCCAAAATAACTTTAGACTGTTTTTTTAAGTATGTTTTTAACCATTCACGTATTTATGGACCAAACAAAAAGTATTCTTTTCTTATATAATAAAAATGCATGGCATGAGTCAACAGTTAGGAAGTGTAAAGAAAATGTATAAATATAAATGATGAAGAAAGTGCACGCATGTGTTATGGGTCCATGTAGTAGGCATGAAGGATAGCTAAGTCTAAACATTTAAGAGTTGTAGTCTATCAAACATCGTTTTCAGATTGTAATGTATCTTCTCAAAACATTCACATACAAATCGAACGCAATAGTTCGCATCACATAGAGTAGCTACATTTACTGAGTAAACTAGTTTGAGTTGGCCTCCTTCAGTCTTAGAGCAACTATGGTTCATCTCGAACACTTTTTCATGTGACTGTGGAGCCCTGTTTTGGTGACACACTCCCGTCCACAAAAATCGCAGGTTAAGGTGGCTTTCGCTTTGGTGGTAGAGGAGCTAGCCATTTTTTCGTACGGCGCCCTTTTCTTCCAGAGCTGAGGCCCATGTTTTTTCACTGTCCATAGCTTTCTTGGTCACCGTCTCTCTTCATCTAGTGCTGTCTAGGGATAATGGTCCTAATGGACATTATCAATGTTCACTGTTTTGAGGTCCCATTTGATTACATCTACGTTATGGAGGTGGGCGCGACCAGTTTTTCTTGAGCCAGACGCGAGTTGCCGGTAGAGAATGACTTTCGGGATGCATTTGTCCTCCATCCTGCGAACATGTCCAAGCCAGCGCATTCGACGTTGTCTGAGGACTGTAAAGATGCTGAGAAGACCTGTTGGCTCAAGGATCACATATTGCATACTCTTTCTTTCCATGTTTGAGTAATTATCACAGAAAGATAACAATTTTATTTTATTTGACAATAGACATCAATAGACATCATAGGAAGCGTGTTGGCTTCCGAATCGGAGCGTCCCAGGTACGAATCCTTGTGAAGACTGGTATTTATTATTTCGGGATCCTTAGGGTGCATCTGAGTCCACCTAGCTTTAATGGGTACCTGGTATGAGGAAAAGTAAAGTGCTTGCCACATGAAACACTCGTTAACCGTGGGCCTCAGAAACCGAGATACCTAACAAATAATTATTTAATAATAGTTAACTAAACATTATTTTTATTGATTCTTGTGCAAACTTTCAGCTTGATCCGAGATTGCGTGTAGGAGAAATAACATGTACAAACTATTTACCAGACAGACAGTGTGAGTTGATATAAACTTTGAAATGAAAAGATTCGCTTTCTATTTGAGCATGTGTGTGTGAAGACAATTATTATATCTCAATTAGAATTGTTACAAAATTATGAAACATAAAAAAAGTGAAGTTGAAGATGGTTTGATATTTGAAATCTGATATACATCGAAATAACACATTTTTTGTTTTTGTATTGTACTTGTCATGTTTGTGTGTGCGTTTAAACTCTCCACATGCCAAAACTATTTAGTATAATTACATTTTTAAAATTTTTTTAGCCCAGTAGCTGACCGACTGAAAGCTGGTCTCCTGGTAGAGCCAGAGTTCTACGACTGTGTAACAATCTACTTCAGTGACATTGTTGGCTTTACAGATATTTGTTCTATGTTAGAACCTGTACACATTGTCAAGATGTTGAATGATTTGTACTCGTGTTTTGATGGAATTATTGAACACTTTGATGTCTATAAGGTGAGACATTTGAATATTTGTGGGTCTTTAACCTACGTCAACAGTTATGTAAGTGTATTTGTGTTTTAATTGTCAGTTTTAAAGTAAAGTTTTGAGTGTTTTCTCAGATCAATAAATGAACATTAGCTTTCTAGAGATCGATACATAGCAGCTTACACACATTCTATATAAAATCTAAAATTATAAAAATATATCATATAAACATTCTGAATGGTTGAGTAAAATAATGTAGGAAAAAAGTTTCTCTTAGTGTGACGAGCAGGCCGAAGGATTGTATTAATAAGTTGATGAATTCATCAAGAAGAAAGAAACATATCTCTGTATTTTCTTAAACTTCTTTAATAATACTTCTTCATCTTTCACACCAAATTAACTTCTCAATTCAATAACAACTTGACTTGAAACTTCATAAATAAAACTTAAATGATATATGAAACTTCACTTAGTATAACTTCAACTTCAACTACTAAAACTTTACTTAATGGACCCGCTAATATCATAAAACTTATTACTAATCGAGGACTGAGCGAGGACCAACGCTCTTCTACTACTATGCGAGGACCCCGTCTGACTGACTTTCTCCTAATTTATACTTTCTTTGATCGTACATTCCAGAATCCTGGAACCTTCTCCGATTATTATTTTAGTAACTTTGACCTTCTAAAAGCGGACGTGTGCTATTTTTTTCCCTTAACCTCTTTCTTCGATTGGATATCTAAAATTAACTTGTTTACGCTGGACACTTGCACTGGTTTGAACTCGAGCTTCTAGAAACTGGTCGAAATAGGTCACAGATTCGACACGTGACACTTAGTCAATTGTTTAATATTCAAGAGAGGATTATTTAAGCCTATCTCTCTATGATTCTTTATCAAAGGTTGGAACTATATTTCATTGCAGGACAGGCGAAAACTACTGAGAGGGTTCATATATTTGTTATGTTCTATACCAGTGATGCCCAAAGTACGACCCGCGATGTGGTTCCATCCGGCCCGCCGAAACGTCGGAACGAAAAGTTAAAAATCCTCCCCCCTTAAAAATAGTTGTAAATGTATCTTTACCTTCGTTAGGGCCCTCACTGTTTCTGTGATGGCCTTTAACGAGTGTGCGATTATAAGTTTATGAAATGGAACTCTGAATGTAGAATCTATCAGGAAAAGTGAGTGTATCTTTTTTGTGGAACATGATAATAAGCCTACATATTTGTTTTCTAAAGAAAGTCTGGCTGTTTCAAACAAAATAAACAAAAAAACAAAACAACAACATATACAGTGACATTATAAAACAAATATAAAGGCCTTCTTGGTTTGAGCCAAGTCAAAAAGGTTGGTTAAACTACGCCTAGAGATTGGAGGATCGATGAGAATATTTACCGAAGAGAGACAAGAAAATAAGTAGGTGGTAAAAGTAGCTAAACTGTTGCTCACATTTGAAGTAGAGAAATGAAACTATTTTAACTTTTAAGACGCGTAAAAAATGATAGACTTTTACTATCCCATTAATTAATGTAAGTACTAGATCCAATAGTTTCAAATAGTTTCAGGTGAATTTTGATTTCATTTTTCGTACCTTTTTGTTAATGTGGCCCGCGACACGCGTTTCGATAGTTAAAATGGCGCGCAGGTCGAATAAGGTTGAGCATCACTGTTCTATACCATATGGCTAACGATGGAAAGTTCTCGATTTGACTAAATCCTCGTTCAGAACATTCAGCTTGTTACTTTAGCAGACGACTGTTTGACGTAATCATAAAGTATGTCATACTATTTCAGGTAGAAACCATAGGCGATGCCTACATGGTGGTCTCAGGATTGCCGACAAGGAACGGAAACGAACACGCCCGTCAAATAGCTCGCATGTCGTTGGTACTTTTAAAAGCTACATCAAGTCTGGAACCAGTAAACACACCAACACTTGACAGAATCAAAATTAGGATAGGATTGAACTCAGGTATGGACTTTTTTTTTCAAGAATCCATAGACTACATTTAAAGTCCTTTCAGTTTTTCTAAGAGTTTGGAATCTAAGAAAAATGAATTAGGGGAGGGAACTCTGATATTTCGACCGGTAAGGGGAGTTAAATACATTTTAGCAAAATTTAGTGAATTTCTTCTCCATGTACAGATAATTTATCTAGAAAAAGGCACTACTTTCTTATAATACCACTACGCTGCACTTATAGGTCTTTTTCAAGCTCCGCTCATGAGGATGCCTTCAGTTTCTCAGACCCATTGATAAAGAACTCCTCTTGTGTTTGACAGGTCCAGTCTGTGCCGGTGTGGTGGGTCACAAGATGCCACGCTACTGTCTATTCGGTGATGCGGTAAACATTGCGTCCCGCATGGAGTCTAATGGGAGCGGTAAGTAAAACAAATTGTCCCCCTAAGAAAATCGATAAATTCAACTCGCCTAAACTAAGAAGCCTCGATTTCAACTATAAAATTCGATTAAACATATCTCTATGTGCCCAGTGGATCTCTCACTCAAAATAAAGTAGATTTAATGTAAACAAGATTAAGAAGAGAGAGAGAGTTTGAAGCGTCCCCACCAGATCCACCCATGGAAAAATAATATTCAGGCCATGGCCTTGTTTAATCTTATAAGTCAAAACAGTAATTTCAGACCATCATTAGCTTTCAATTAAAACTGAACAAAATATCATAAGCGCGAATCAAATATGGCACTGTAGTATATTGGAAAACAAACAGAAAATCCTATAATTGCTAATGATACTTCAAGACCTTTAAGCAAGATAATTAATGTGATATAAATCACAAGAGAGAGTCCAAAGTATCATTTGACGTTGTTTTTCAGTCGAAAACAAACTATCATCAATAATGAGATTTCTATATATATTTTTTAAAAATTTTTTTTACCAAAAAGAGATACCAGCTTATCATTACCTTTTGTAGTTTATTTCAAAAGAAAACTTTCAGAAGATAAATCTAGACTTGCACCAGAACTTTGCTAGATCTAAAATATCATAATATCAGATTTTCAATCTTTTCTAACTTTTGCAATCTAAGACGTCGGACGGAGAGACAGACCACGCAAAACACTACTAGCGACTTTTACACTTTCGGTAAACGCTAAAAAGGCTTTTTTAAATTTCTGATTTCTCTTAGGGCATACAAGTTCCAAACAAAAATCTTTCATTAAAGAACGTATGATTGTTTGAAAGCTATTTAACAAAGATATTACGCTCTAGTGCAATTTTAGAAATCTATTTCATATTCATACAACAGAATTGCTGTGAACTCTTTATCTCACTAGTAGCATTGCAGACTGCAAATTGTTTGGACCAAGCTGAAGCGACTTAAAACGTACACAACTTTTACATTTTGCTGGATCTTTCTACTGAATAGTAATTTTATTACGTTTAATGTTGAGAGACATTGATAGACTCAGACAAGCTAATGAAAGACGTTATTTTTTTTGTTAAAACAAGGGAGGATATCCATTTTTCTAAAAGGAAAAAAAAACAAGATTATTGCCCTTTCAGATTTACTCAGTGCACTCTCTTAAGATAGGAAGATTATAAAAAGAATCTTGTTTACTATTTATTCCATTCTAAAGAAATAATACCTACCCACAGAACCAAAAGTACTATTAATCCAATTGAAGACTGCATTACAATGCTTACAATGAAGTTTTAGCGGCTTTTCATCTACACATATTTGTCTTTTTTTTTTTATAAAGGGGTAGGTTGACATATGGTCTCTAGTGATTCACTGATACTTTTGTTCATTAAAAACACTGCAAGTTATATTACAAGTCATTTAAACACTACTAGATACAAGACGTATACAGTTCAATTGTTTTTTAATCCATTTTTTTTTCCAGTTTTTTAAACTCGAGTTAAATTTTTAATATAATAAAATGTTTTAAAATAATTAACGTCCTTTTCTAAACTTTTTTTTAAGAGTCCAAAATTCATACCAGTTTGAGTACAGCCAAAATATTGAAGACATTTGGAACATTTATTCTTGAATCTAGAGGTGTTGTATCTATTAAGGTAAGAACGAGAGGGTGAGACCGTTGTAATTCGATAGATATGACAGTATTTCACAATAATAGGTGGCGCTGTGTGAAAGAAAGATAAATGAAACTCGCTGGAAGAAACCAGAAAATGTCTAGAATCTATATTCTTCTCAAGAGATAGTCAAATCTCTGTTTTATGTAGTTTGCTCTTGTTTGGTAAGCTCTTGTTTAGTAAGTTCCTTTTTTGGTAAGCTCTTCTTAGAAGGGGATGGAAAAACAAAAGGTAAAAAAAACAAGAATACATTTCTCTTGTATTACTAGATCTTTGTTTGCTTGTAAGGCGTTAGAAAATATTTGTAATGTGGTCTGGACAACATCATTGTACTCAAAGTTCCTTCTGAAGTGTGGTCTGGACAACATCATTGTACTCATAGTTCCTTCTGAAGTGTGGTCTGGACAACATCATTGTACTCATAGTTCCTTCTGAAGTGTTCTCAATTTCTGAATGTAGTAGCAAAAACGTTCTCCGAGCTAACAACCACGTCTACAACACTTTCGCCCCTTACACGTCAAATTTATATGGAGGAGGGAGGCTTGCGGTTGTTTCTACTTCAAACCCGCCTTTCTACTTGCATAACTTACCAAAAAACAGATGGCCCTTGAGTGCACTCTACGGAGGCCTCTACTGAGTTTTTGTTTTACACAAACTCTACTTGAAATCTTTTGTATTTTATGAAATCGGAACATCGTTAGTCCCAAAGTTTCTCTATTTCTCCAGGGCAAAGGGAAAATGGAGACTTTCTGGTTGATGGGAGAGAATGTCTAAGTGTCAAGGAATGGTGACCAAACACGTGACCCGTGGGATGTTCTAGACCTACTTTAGACAGACTAGAAATTCTACGCAGCAATCTTTTGAACCTGGTCATGGCAGACGTGGCAAGCAGCACCATGCTACATTATGTCTGATATTTACTTTAAATCATTGCATCGATTAAAGAGACTCATGGTTCTGTCACTGGATGTGTCCACTGCTGTACAGGCACAATATACTCCATTGAACCTACTAGTGAAGTAGCGAAAAGACAGATTGTATGGATACAGTTGCGTTTTTGAAGTGCATCTAAAGATATAAATAGTGATGTTTTTTGTTAAAGATATTACGAATAGATTGATAAACACAATTAGTGCTATCCTTACAAATAGTGGGTTGGAGTATTTCATTGTAAAATCTACATACCTACATATACAAATGTAACGATTTAACTTAATAAAAACTTAAAAAAAAAAAAAAGTGTATATTTACATAATTATTGTTAATTGTTCTCCCCCCCCCCCTTCCATTTCTGCACAATTAGAACTTTTAAACAAATAAATAAAATTATTTGAGTATTTTGAAACTAAATAAAATTTCCTTAAGTTTTAAAATAATGTATTAGCAATGAAAATAATGTTTTTGTCTTTTTTTTTGTCCACAATAAAGCCGAGGCTAAAATTAAATTTCTTTGTGGTTTCATTTCTTTACAGTCGAAACAAAGTACTTTCTAGTGAATATACCTAAATAAATGTATACATGTATTTGTTGTATAATCGTTGTTTGATTAATGGACACACAATATGTAATGGATTTGTTATTGTTAAGAGCAATCGGCAATCAATAGACAATTTTGAAAATGTAGTTTATTAGCCTTTGCTCACTTTTAAAGGAAAACACTGATTGAAAGTGAGCATATCTAAAAGAAAGGCAGTAGTAGTAGAAGCAAAGCAAATGAAATGATTTATAATGAAGTAACCTCTCACAATGTTGGATCATGGACAGTCGATCTTGTTACAGCATCCTTTCTCGAGTCATCTTTTGAGTTGGTTCTACATCTTGATAGACAACATAGAAGATTTAGCAGTACAAGAAAATGGAATTCAAAAACTATTAGCCAACACCAAACCAAATAAAGCGTCTGGACCTGATGGTATTCCAGCTAGATTACTCAAAGAACTAAGCAATGAGCTAGCCCCAGTGTTCAAAATACTCTTTCAGGCATCGCTTAACCAGGGCAGAGTACCAAAGGACTGGAAAGAAGCTAATGTCACCCCCCTATTTAAAAAAGGAGAAAAATCTGATCCAGGAAACTACAGACCAGTATCACTTACCAGCATCACATGTAAAATCCTAGAACACATAATATGTAGCAACATCATAAACCACTTAGACAAACATAATGTCCTCACCCCATACCAACATGACTTTAGGAAATATAGATCATGTGAAACACAACTAATAGGACTGATGATTTTTCAAAAGGTTTAGATAATAGTGAACAAATAGATGCTATCTTACTAGATTTTTCCAAGGCTTTCGACAAAGTTCACCACCATAGTTTGCTTAAAAAATTAAAATATTTCGGCATTAATGGTCCACTTCATCAGTGGATTAAAGATTTTCTGATAGGGAGAGAACAAACTGTAATAATAAATGGCTCTAAATCAACACCAATAACAGTAAACTCAGGTGTGCCTCAAGGAACAGTCTTGGGTCCACTACTATTTTTAATTTACATTTAATGATTTACCAAATTGCATTAGTTCAGGAACAAAAGTCAGATTATTTGCAGACGATTGCATAATATATAGAACAATAAAAACAATACAAGACACAGATATTTTACAAAGAGAATTAGATGAATTACAGAAATGGGAATCAAATTGGAGCATGTCTTTCCACCCAGAAAAATGTCAGTTGTTAAGAGTAACAAAAAAACTAAAACAAATTAATTCCACTTATCTTATTCATGGCAAACCAGTAACACAGACTAAAAACGCAAAATATCTAGGTGTTATAATAAATGAAAAATTGTCATGGAATCCACATATTGATGAAACTATTAAAAAATCCAACAAAGCATTAGGGTTTATTAAAAGAAATTTCTATAAATCAAATAAGAACATAAAACTAAAATGTTATTTAACCTTGGTTAGGCCAATAATAGAATATGCATCCACCGTTTGGGACCCCTCAACTCAAGAAAACACTAAGAAACTGGAACAAACACAAAATAGAGCAGTGAGATTCATAACAAACGAATATTCACATTTGACTAGAGTAACACCATTAGTAAAATCACTAAATTTAGAAAGCCTTCAGGACAGAAGACTCAAAAGTACAGTAGCAATTGTACATAAAACACTGAACCAAAATACAAAAACAAAATTTAATAAAATACTCTGAAAGACACAAAAATAAAGGCACATTCCTCGTCCCATATGCTAGGACAAATTTGTACAAATACTCCTTCTTCCCTAGTGCTATTAGAGCATGGAATGGGTTGCCTGAGCTAGCCAGAAAAACCAGTGACTTGGCAGAATTTAAGTCATTGGTTAATATGCATGACGCGTAGGACGTAATCATCTTCTTTTTTGAAGTAACGTCTGTATTATATAAGATAAGATAAGATATAGTCAAACTATTTTTAAAATTATATTTTCATTTCATGTCGTCTGGTGCTTCAGGAATGTGCTTTCTTTTCGCGTGGTCACAGTTCACTTCTGACTGATAGATGTTTACTGAAGAATGTTTTCATGTCTGACTGATGGATGTTTACTGAAGAATGTTTTCATGTCTGACTGATGAATGTTTACTGAAGAATGTTTTCATGTCTGACTGATAGATGTTTACTGAAGAATGTTTTCATGTCTGACTGATGAATGTTTACTGAAGAATGTTTTCATGTCTGACTGATAGATGTTTACTGAAGAATGTTTTAATGTCTGACTGATGAATGTTTACTGAAGAATGTTTTCATGTCTGACTGATGAATGTTTACTGAAGAATGTTTTCATGTCTGACTGATAGATGTTTACTGAAGAATGTTTTCATGTCTGACTGATGAATGTTTACTGAAGAATGTTTTCATGTCTGACTGATAGATGTTTACTGAAGAATGTTTTAATGTCTGACTGATGAATGTTTACTGAAGAATGTTTTCATGTCTGACTGATGAATGTTTACTGAAGAATGTTTTCATGTCTGACTGATAGATGTTTACTGAAGAATGTTTTCATGTCTGACTGATGAATGTTTACTGAAGAATGTTTTCATGTCTGACTGATGAATGTTTACTGAAGAATGTTTTCATGTCTGACTGATGGATGTTTACTGAATAATGTTTTCATGTCTGACTGACGGATGTTTACTGAACAATGTTTTCATGTCTGACTGATAGATGTTTACTGAAGAATGTTTTCATGTCTGACTGATGGATGTTTACTGAACAATGTTTTCATGTCTGACTAAAGGTTGTTTACCAGTCGAAGAGGTTTACAAAGGGAGACTTTATGAACTTCATGCTTCTATCGAGAAAACGTGTGTAAGTTTTTCTACATAACATCAAAGTTAAAGATTTTATTGACTCCTCCAAATGGATGTGTGTTCACCACAATGTACACTTTCAAATTCTTAAGTTAGCGAGATTCACGTGTCATTATAATGCAGAGCGTTAAATTTGGTCACGATCTTGATCTAGTCCATTGCAAACAAATGTGCAAATTACAATAATGTTGAGTTTTTCTGAGATAATTAAATCAAACTGTGTTAAGCCAAGATAAAAAAAAAAGGTTTATAAAGTCATACTCATAACTTAAAGTTGTGCACAAATCAGATGAACCTTCTCAACAAGGTACTCTTTATCTGGTGTTTTTTGAACTCTGTTTTACTGCCTAATGACTATTTAGTCATGTGGACAAATGCTTAAGACATGTATTTCATTAGTGTTACATTAGTCTAAACAAATTGAATCACATTTTCTATCCACGGAATTCATACATAAGGCATACACAGACATTTACTTAAAACCTATCAAGGTATCGATCCACTATTTCCCCCACACCAAAAGTCGAATACTGTCTAACACGTTGAAATGAAGGTTTGGAGATTAAATTCAGTCGTTGACTTGAGCTTAGTTTAGCTCGAGCTAAAATGTGAACGTCTAAAGTCACAAACAAAGAAATCCTCAGAGTTAAAGCACGCAGTCGTGTAACAGAAAAACAAAAACTTCTACCTTTTAAATTATGAACGAGATCAAAATTCAAAATATAATTTTACTAAACAAGCAAACAAAATGCATCCATTATCTAGATGACTACAAGATTGCTAATCATGTTTGTCGTGTGGGCATGGAGAAACGTTCCGGATGAACAAACATGGAATTACATGTGTGCCACTGGCTGGAGGTCAATAGTGAACATTTTTACAATGACGTGTTCAGAGCACTTGAACGTCAATTCAAACATCGTTAGACCAGTACACAAAGGTCAACAGCAATGGGTTCGAATCAAGAAAACTCTAATTCTGATACATAAGGAAATAATGGCCTTACTTCAAGTGCTGATATAATCTGCTAGTCAAACACTAGATTTAAAACAATACATTTTAATGTCCTCAGGTAATCGATCAAACACTATAATGCAGTGCATTTTAATTTTTAAAAAATCGTAGGATTTAAAACTTTACGTTTGTAAATTGAATTAATTGAAGTGTCTAAAACGAACAAATGTTTTGCAATTAGGGTTCACATATTCGGAACAAACATTGTGTCGCTATTCAATAAAACACTCGCTGTACTTTCTGAAAATTTTCTTGAACGAAATATAACTTCATAAATGTATCTTTTGAAAGATTTAAGTGCACTGCATGTCTCTATGATATATATGATTGTATTAGTCTAAGGAAAATGAACCGTATAACCAGGGGAGATAAAAACACATCTTTTGACGTTACAAACTGGCATCAACAGAGAGAGAAAGAGAGAGAAAGAATGTGAGACATATATATATATATATATATATATATAGGAAGAGAGACAAGAGAGACAGAATGAATGAGAGAATGTGAGAGAGAGACACAGAGAGAGACAGACAGACCGAGAGAGAGAGAGAGAGACGGGGATAGATAGAGAATGTGTGTGTGTGTGAGGTAGAGAGAGAGAGAGAGAGAGAGAGGTGAATATGTGTGTGAGAGCGAGAGAGAGTCAAAATGGAAACGGAAACCTCTTCTAGTTTTTGAAGAGATTCGACTGGAATAGGAACAATAAGAGAACATCATTTCTTGAAAGGTTTTACTTGAAGTCCTCAATTTCCTGGCAATGGCTTTTCTAGGATTAAAATCGAATGTAAACATTATGTCGAAGTTTTTAACACCTTTTCGAGTTGACTAAAGACGACTGTTAATCAGAAAAGGTAAAATACAGGTTTTAGGGCGTGTAATACACATTAAATAATTGTCAATAAGGACCAAAAAGTAACAAGTCTAATTACCGTACCTCTATTTAATTTGTAACTTCGTGGAATCTTCAAAAAGCTAAAACCTGGCTGGGTGGACGCGATTCTCGAAAACGCTATAACGATTTTCCTAGAAATGCGACAGTTGCTGTATATCATTGGGAAAAGAATTACTCACTCGTTGGCCACAATTTGAAAACTGCAGTTTGACCATTGTACTTGTTCAAAGTAAACAAAACAAAAAAAAAAAAAGAAAGAAATATAAATTTGGCTAGAGAACAAGAACGATCTTGAACTTCAGCTATTTCCGCATTTAGTAAAGATTTTAATAGATCAATGTTCGGAAACATGTTGCGTGTCGTCTTCTTAATTCTAGATCCTCTTAATGGAATAGTGTCAATGGAACAGTGTAGATCTAAACATTCGCTTAACCATTTTACAAAGCTTCTGTCAGCTCACTCTGTCAGTCTCGGATCAAGCTGAAACTTCGCACATTTATTCATTGCAATAGACAAGACATGAATTAATAAAAAAAAAGTAACCAATTAGACAATTAATTACTGGTAATTCATGTTATTATTTAATAGAAACAAGGGAAACTAAAACTATAGTATTCACAGATATGGCAAATTTTCTGGATTTAGACCCCTTCAATAATTGTTAACGCTATTTCTCCCTCATGCATTCTTCGATCAAGTTGATACGTTAAACAATTATCTATTGTATCTACAAATTATGCATCAATAAACAAAAATACCTTATTAGTCAATTCATTATAAGTAATCAATCATTTTGTTTGATATCGAATAAGGGAAATAACTTGTACATTATTGGTAGATATAGTATTGAGGACTTAGTTCTTCTCCCATTAAATAAGCTTTGTTTTTTTTTTAAACGATTTAAACAAAATATTTTGTTTGTTTTAAATCTTACATTCATTAGTTATTATACGAAAAATAATCGCTTGATACTCTGTTTCATGGAGGTCTTGTCTTTTTAAAAAACGTATTCAACATGCTTTTCTTGTTTACTGCCCTTGTAACAAATGATGATTGGACATTTTCACCCCCCACGTTTGTGACCCGTATTGTATTCGTATCAATACGACACAGTATAAACATTGTTGTTAGTCAATTGATTTACCACTCTACATCTATTTTACTCGTACCTTAGTTAAAATTAAAATCTTCTGGGTGGTTGGGCTCAAATGCCTGGACACGGCATTCGAAAACGGCTCTTACGATTTTCCTAAATTTTCGCATAGTCACTTTCTAACAAGGGGATAATCCCTTCTTCTATTGTTATTAGTTTATTTAAGTCGCGTTATAAATAGTAGAGTACACTGAGATGTACACAGCCCAGTCGTAATGTGACTCACTTCAATATCTGAACATAACAAAGTTGTTAGAATTCAATTCAAATATATTTTTCTCTTGATCAGAAATATTGATCAAAGTGTAATCAGTACAGAACATAATGAGAACATAATCATAAGCAGTTCTGAAATAGAAAGAGAGAGAGAGAGACAGAAAGGGATAGGAAGAGAGAGATAGAGGGTTAGAACGTGAAAGAAAAGTTTTTAGTGAATTAAGGATGGAGTCAGAGAGTTGCGAGAGAGAATGAGAGTGAGTGTGTGTGTGAGAGAGAGAGCGAGAGAGAGAGTTAGCAAAACTAATCAGGATTTCATAATTCTAATTTTGTCTTGCTAATACCAAACACATACACACCATACTTTTAACAGAATCGTTTTAAGTAGTTGTTGCACTGGACTCCACTGTCCACAGCATTCTGAAAATGTAACAACGTGAACAAAGCGATACATCAACAGTAAGTGACTTCAAAGAGAGTTCTTTATACTTTATACGCACACATTACAATTGATTTTGTTTTTTTGACGCTTAAATATTTTTATAAGTAATTTTTTAATCGTATGTGTCTGCACATTTTAAAATTCCTATTAAATTACTTTAAAGATAATTAACTAATGCAGGTCTGTAGATACATGGGAGGAGCGATGCAAGCCTGTATAGCCTAGGCTGATACCCTAATCACCTTCAATGTTACTTCTGGTATGGAACCGTACTTCTGTTGAGTAGAAACTGTCTAAATCGAATTATAATAAAAGCCCAAAACATTTCGCAAACAAAAATAGCATCAAGAAAAACAACTCTCCTTTGTAAACGGAAAGAAACTCTAAAGCCACGCCCACTTTTATAGGAGCTCAAGGAAGATCAGAACAGTTTGACCTTTCTTTCTCAAGGTCAGGTAGTTTAAAAAAATATCTTTTTCCTTTGATCATTAATCAGTTGAACAAAAACGTGTCTTAATGAGAAAGTAGATAGGCCTGAATGAGAAAGTAGATAGGCCTGAATGAGAAAGTAGATAGGGCTGATTGAGAAAGTAGATAGGCCTGAACGAGAAAGTAGATAGGCCTGATTGAGAAAGTAGATAGGCCTGAACGAGAAAGTAGATAGGCCTGAATGAGAAAGTAGATAGGCCTGAATGAGAAAGTAGATAGGGCTGATTGAGAAAGTAGATAGGCCTGAACGAGAAAGTAGATAGGCCTGATTGAGAAAGTAGATAGGCCTGAATGAGAAAGTAGATAGGCCTGAATGAGAAAGTAGATAGGCCTGAATGAGAAAGTAGATAGGGCTGATTGAGAAAGTAGATAGGCCTGAACGAGAAAGTAGATAGGCCTGATTGAGAAAGTAGATAGGCCTGAATGAGAAAGTAGATAGGCCTGAATGAGAAAGTAGATAGGCCTGAATGAGAAAGTAGATAGGCCTGAATGAGAAAGTAGATAGGCCTGAATGAGAAAGTAGATAGGGCTGATTTAGAAAGTAGATAGGCCTGAACGAGAAAGTAGATAGGCCTGATTGAGAAAGTAGATAGGCCTGAATGAGAAAGTAGATAGGCCTGATTGAGAAAGTAGATAGGCCTGATTGAGAAAGTAGATAGGCCTGAACGAGAAAGTAGATAGGCCTGATTGAGAAAGTAGATAGGCCTGAACGAGAAAGTAGATAGGCCTGAATGAGAAAGTAGATAGGCCTGAATGAGAAAGTAGATAGCCTGAATGAGAAAGTAGATAGGCCTGAATGAGAAAGTAGATAGGCCTGAATGAGAAAGTAGATAGGCCTGAATGAGAAAGTAGATAGGCCTGAATGAGAAAGTAGATAGCCTGAATGAGAAAGTAGATAGGCCTGAATGAGAAAGTAGATAGGCCTGAATGAGAAGGGTTCTGGAAAGACGTTCTGACATAAAGGACAATGCTTAAAAGTAATAGAAAGTAAAGTTTCCCTTTCAGACCTTGCGATCTATGGGGCAGATGATGTAATGGTCATCTGTTTCTGTTGTCACGTGACTAACACATCTTTACTTTTCCCAACTTATGTCTGGTGCCTATTAGAACTGGGTCAACTCAGAGGCGTCCTGAAGATCCGGAAATTAACCCCCCCAGTCTTCACCAGGATTCGAATCCCGTACCTTCCAGTTCGGAAGCTAAGCGCTTTACCACTGAGCCACCCTGTCTCCTGGATTACGCTTAAGTTTAAAAAAAAAATTGTGAATTGAAGAAGGGTACTTTTTTTTTAGAGGCTCATGGGAGAAAATTTTAGAAACGCTGTATCAACTAAATAAAAAATCGCCTGCTAAGAGACGGACTCTAAGGTCAAGGCTGAAAA
This sequence comes from Biomphalaria sudanica, assembly GCA_036873155.1. Taxonomy (NCBI): domain Eukaryota; kingdom Metazoa; phylum Mollusca; class Gastropoda; family Planorbidae; genus Biomphalaria; species Biomphalaria sudanica. The sequence continues at coordinate 3,177,524 of JAZGLO010006698.1, forward strand.
GACTCCTCCTCTCTTTAAATTTGGCTAGGAAATCAGCTGTCCAGTGTAATGTCCAGTGTAATTTCTAGTATCTCCTAAGCAGGTCCGGTGTTCGGACAGACAAATCCCTTTTGATCTCCTGCCAGACTTTGCTAGGACCATCTCTATTAGTTGATCTTCCAATTGATGTGTATGACTCTCATAGGACTCTCTTATGACTCTCATAGGACTCTCTTATGAATCTCACAGGATTCATTTTGTAGCGAATAAAAAAAATTGTGAATTAACTTCGCGATGCTCATTACTAAAAAATCAAAAAATCTCTTTCGCACAGATCAATACAATTATTTTTAGAATTGAATAGAAGATTCTAATGTGGCATCGTACAAATAGTTTTAATAGGCTCAACTGTCAGAAAAACTATCAGTTCTAAAGTACAGGTCACAGCATATTAGCTAGTCTAATCCAGGGAATCTCAACCGCTAGAGACATGAAATAACAGCTGCAAGAGTGGAAGGCTTCAGTATTATGTCAAATTTTTTTTTTTTTCTCATACTTTTGTTTGTTAAAAAAAAGTAAACTAACATTCTTCTTGAATCTGTAACTTGTAACAAACAGCACAAACAATGATTCTTTCTGATTGTTTGACTTTTGTTTGAACCATTTTAAAGCCCATGTTTTCATATGCCTCTCTTTTTTACCAAACCGATGGTCTAAATTTTTAAAAAGGTAATGTACATTCTAGCCATCGGCGCATTGAGAACTTTTCACTTCTATTTCAACAAGTTTTAGCTCTATTGTTTCTTTTATCTGATAGTGTTGTATCAATATTGACTTCTTGGTGGTCATGATATTTAACGTGCTGTAGACGTGATTTATACGTTTTATTTGATTATTCAGCCTACCTGGCAATTAAAGTCTTTGACCTCTAGTAAAGAGAGTAAGTATCCCTTTCAAATATTACAGTCTATTGGGCAGATGATGTAAAGGTCATTTGTTTCTGTGGCCCACGGGAGTGTGGCCAGCACAACGACCAACCGCATTTTCTTTACACAAACAAATCTCATGTACCCATTACAGCTGGGTGGACTCAGAGGCGCCCAAAGATCCCGAAATTAAAAGTACCAGTCTTCACCAGGATTCGAACCTGGGACCTCCTAAAAGCTTTACCTCTCAGCCACCTCTAGCCACGCTGCTTTAGTAGCTCAAAGTCTTTTGTTTTAATCATTCTTAGCTAACATTTGAGTGAAACAGACAAGATGCACGTGTTCCATTGTACAGCCAAAGTTTCACTTTTCAAGCACGTTTTTTGTTTTTGTTCGCGCTTATTTTCGTGCTCGTCCTAGTTTTAAAGTCAATCACATTTTTACCTCACTTGGGTTGTGTGTATGTCTGTCTGGTCAAACTTTTTCACACTTGGTCACTCTCAAAAAGGTAAGGTCCACTGATAAGCCATGCCTATTAAAAGCTATCCCAACAAGACCAACCGGACTTAACAGAATGAGACAACATATGTACCGGAAGCTTTAATTTGGAACCAGTGAAATCTGCCCACGTGGAGTGTAATGAGAGACCATGTACTTCAGGACTGCACCTCTACCAAGAGACCCGAACAAGACACTGGTCCCAAAACACCCCAATAGAAAGACAACTATATGGAGAGCTCCCTGGTTTCGAAACCACTGCACAGTTCATCTCATATATTGTTCTAGACATCTGAACGCTTCAACATAAAAATGAGAATGAGGAAGAAGAATAAGAACTGATAAGCCAAACGGTTTATCCTTTTAGGACATCAAACGTATATGGTATTTTAAGTATATGGTTACATTTTGAGTCTTTAAAAATTAATGAAATGATTGATTAAAAAAAAAACTATATAATTTCACTCAATCTCGCACCTGACCCAAATTACAGGCGACATTGCCAGTAGAACAGACTACAGTAACGGTTTGAGTGCAGCGCGGTGCGTATGTAGAGTGGTAAATATGTTGAGCTGTTCGTATGTAGAATGACGTGTATGTAGAATGGTGCGAATGTAGAATGGTGCGAATGTAGAATGGTGCGAATGTAGGATGTGCGAATGTAGAATGGTGCGAATGTAGAATGGTGTGTATGTAGAATGGTGCGAATGTAGAATGGTGCGAATGTAGAATGGTGCGAATGTAGAATGGTGCGAATGTAGAATGGTGCGAATGTAGAATGGTGCGAATGTAGAATGGTGCGAATGTATAATGGTGTGTATGTAGAGTGAAACATATATATTTATTCATGAAGTGTCATTAAATGTCCATTATAACTGAGACCATGTCCAAAGCCATTATTTTTATAAACAAAATAAACCCAGCTCTAAATTTCCACGTCGCCTAATTAGAAACAAATCCAATCACAGAAAAATCAATATCTCTTTCTGAACGAGAGTAGAGAACTTGTAGATTTGTTTCTATAAACTAAGACTGATTTAATGTCTCCTTGTTTCAGGGTATCGATCAAGTAGTCTTTATTACATACACAATAGGAGTGGGTAGGGAAAGGTCGCGTGAGTGCACTTCCAGCAAGCATACATAATGAATCTATTCTTTGTGAAATTTTGATAAATTCAACATATTTATTAAAGGTCTTTCCCTTTTTTCCCAATACGACTTAATAATATCGTTGATAGAGAGCCAATTGAAACATACCATATAGAATGTCTACCTATTTGATATATAGATGGTAGTTAACATTCTGACGCTAATAAAATATGAAATACTTTTCCTGAAGCATAAACTAAACCAATGAAAGACACAAACAAAGAGACTTGGCCTTGCTTCATGTGCAATTGTCACGTTCAGAGAGAGATCAAGCGTGTAGATGTATCTGGTAATCTATAGTTTGGTGTGAGTCAAGATTCTCCATTAAGAAGGCTTAGTCTGCCAACGCAATTATGTTTTTTTTAATGACTGTCTTCTTATTTAATCTTATATTATAATTTACTAACGTTACTTTAAAATAAAAAGAAGGCATCAAATGAATAGTGTTACAGCTGTAACAAAATTTTTTGACATTGTTAGTTTACAAGCTAAAATAATTACACGTATTTTTCATTATCTGGAAAATATAAATCTACTATAATTTAATTAAAAAACAAAAAAATTGAGGAAATATCTCTTAAAAATAGAATCCATTTCTACTAGTTTTTCTTGTGCATTTCGAAAATATCCATTTTTCGAACAAGGTCCGAACGAGTTTAACTCTAGTAGTACAATTATATCTCTGGGGTAATCGTCCAATAGGACAAGCTCAATACACGCATCGATAACTGTATTTAGCAGACGGCCTGTGGTAGCCAGGCCGCGATCCGTTGTCTGTCTAGCCGCTTCAATTCAGTCGTCCTGAGAACTAGATCTAGACTAGACTCTTTATTTCTTGTATGCTGTAGTGAGTAAAGCTTAGTGACGGTATTTCTTTACTTCTCATGAGCACCTAACTTTAGTTGATTAATTCACCTTGACATGTTTGATTTGCATATGTAATTTGTAAGGGCAAGGACATAATTAAACAATATATTCTCATCTTACAATTTCTATATCTTCTTCAGTCGATTGCAATTGGTATCTATTCAAAACGTGCAGTTGAAAATAAAACATTTTGTAATGTCTTTGAAGTAATTATGTATATCATTTAATTGGGTGCTACGCATATACAGACACATATTTTATAAATACAGAAATTTTTGATTATTTTCAATAAACATTTTTTTCATTAAAGCAAAACTTGAAAACAACAAAATCTTAACTAATGAGTCACTTACTGCACCAAAAAATAATGGAATACGTATCGAATAATGATCATTCATTTAGCGGGGGTGGACTGCGCGTTTAGTTTCTATCCAGAGATCGATATACTCCCTGACTGAAGACCAGATGTTGCCCCTGGGATAACTTCTTGTTCTGGGATCTAGTTCTGTCTGATGTCAATGTTGTTAAAAATTCAGAGAAAATTTAAGTGCATGATTCTGTTCAGATGGATGATTAAGTTATGCTTGAACTTCTCGATAGAAGTGCTTAAAAAAAACAACTATCTGTCACGTCTAGTCGATGTAATCAAAGGTGAACTCGCTAAAATTAAACAGCTCATTACGTATAGGTAAGGACAAATTAGCGATTGATTCAAAAACTTGTTTTTTTTAATACTCTTTTTATGAAAGTACGTTTACATGTGCATGTGTGTGTGTGAGTGTGAGTGAGAGAGAAGTGAGAGATTGAGTGAGAGAGAGGGAAAGACTTTGAGAACTGATATTCGTTATTACTTGAAAGCGTAGGCGAAAATTATTATCCACAGTCAAAATTCTTTGTTGAATATATAGGCCTACTCCGGGATTTCTCTTACACTTGGAGTCAGAAGTGTACTGGATTTAAAACATCCATTTTTGTTCGTACTATTCAATTGGTTATTAATACTATGGAAACGACTCAATTTAAAACTACGGGCTTACTGTGTGAGTCACTTGGTGTTTTTCTGTTCTTGTGAGATGTTCGCCACACTGGCTCTTCAGATTGTTTACGCGTTGACCAGCATGAGGGTCGAGGCCCAGAACATCACCAGAAAGACTGTCAACATTGTGGTTGTGGAGAGCACTGGAGTGCAGGACAACGGAACCACTTACTTCGTCCGATATTTAAACCCTCTGCTGGAGTTGGCCATGAAAGATTCTCAGGAGAAATTCGGCGAGTTTATTGATATACGCATGAGGCATGTTGAAGCCCTGTCTGGGATTTCTCAAGTTGGAGCTGTAGCAGCCAGGGAGTACTACAAAGGCGAAGTGGATGTTTTCTTTGGCACAGGTAGGTCCTCAGTATTACTCTTAAGATGATAACTACTATATACATTCACTAAGAATAGCTACAGATTTGACCTTTGAAGTGTAAACAAATTTTGATCATGCGTAATTAATAATGATACAAAAAAAGGTGCTATAAGAAACTTGACCGTCAATATATTTTACATGTTCATCAACCTTCTGTTCTATTGAACACATTGTGAAATAATTCTTCTTTGTAGACTAGTTTTGAAAGAATGAACAAGCAGAAATAAGTTAGTAGAAGTGATCATACGTATGCACGCCTACATGGGCTAGTACGGCACAATTATTCAGGGTATTTGAATCAGTTTTTAAACAATATTAAAGTATTATATAGCATCTATTTCGATTCACTTCCAAGCTTACACCAACGTATCTGGCTTCTAAAAAGTCAAACATAGTAAAGATATTAACTAACTCCATCACAATAGATCTCACTTTGTTTTGTGAACTATGACAGACTTGCATACACTAAAAAATTACAAAACATAATTATTACATGTAGTTGGGGTTCTATGTTGCATTGATAAGCATAGATCGTGCATCATCATGCTACAAACATGACATGAGTTAAAATGTGTTCACAAATAATAATATTTTAAATTTAGAAACAGAGCCAAACCAAATCTTTGTTTTTTTAACGTAATGTTATCATAAAGCGTAGGGACTATTTGCAGACGCGTAGGGACTATTTGCAGACGCGTAGGAATTTATTTATTTGCAACTCCTTGTTTTGAAGCAGTAAACATATAGAAAAAAATTCCTTTAAAAATGTTTATCAATACTTTCGTAATCTCTAGACCAAATTCACCAAAATATAGCTTGCTGATTAGAAATTTACCTTCATTTTATGAAAATCTATATAGTTTAGATGTAAAAAAAAATATTAGTTAATTCAACTTGAGCTAATTTTCAACATCACTAAAAAAAAACATGAAAGATTGTTCAGCATTGTGTTCGTTCTATAATCTTCTTCAAGTAATTTTAAATAGTTTGGAATAGACATTCTGGAAAGATCATTTTTGATGTCATACTTCCAAAAAATACAATGAATAATTTCGTATATGTTTTTTTTTTCTTTGTGCATGTAATTTGATTCGTCGTTTATCAAATAACATGAAAGCGTCCAACGAAGGTGCCGCCATTTTGTCCTACATGGCACTGGCCTGGAACCTTCCCGTCATCATTCCAAGAGGAAATGACGAAAACATCCGGAACCTTTCCTATTTCCCCAACATCGTGGCGCTACATCCGCTCGACAAGGTCGAGGTGTCCAGGTTTTTGATGACCATCTGCAAGAAGTATGGATGGAAGAGAGTATCGCTACTGGTGGACTCTGACTTGACCGTCATGTCCACTACAGCTACAGTGGTTCAATTGTAAGTTTCTTATGAGCGTTGGATCCAAACATTTAGTATTTCCTTCTAATCGTTGTATATGCAATGAGTGATGCTATAAAATATTTCCATAGATTTTATTAATTGACTCTAAGTAATTATCTCTGAAGTCGGAAAAAAAGTTCCAATATATATATATATATATATATATATATATATATATAAACAACTACCGATCACCTAATAGAAACAAATTATTTTACTAATGCATTTAACCTCTTTGATGACGTCCATACAGATTTGAAAATGTTCCTTTTAATAATTCATAGTCAGCTGATAAAGCCTCAGGCAGCAATTTTATATCAGCTACATATGCATGTATTCACAAGAAAAGGTTTGCTTCTATATAGGTCGGTGTGTCGATAATGGATTTCACTAAAAGTATGATTTTCAAATAAATGCAGGAGATTTTAGAGACAAAATAAGAGCATGCTCATTGGCAGATGTACATTTTACACAGTACAACTATGGTATAACTTATAGAGAGCTGAGTGTGTCATCTATGTGTACACATTTACTTTATGCTGCGATCAGAAAATGTCATTGTAAGACATTGTCACTGAAACAAGTTTAAACAAATACTACGCTTCTAATTTAAGAACATAAACAACAATAGAAATTGAGTTCGTGAATCAAATTTTCTATTTAAAAATTCTTACTCTTTTGCTGTAATCGCGGGTAGCTTAGATCTTGCGCACATAAATGTTTATGATTTGTTAAACAAACTAGGTAATACGCCTTTTAAATTAGAGTTTATTTGATCTACATTTGATAATATACTAATATGTAAATGTTAGTTGACAAAAACGTTAAAGCTAACATTCAAATAGAATAACCTAGATTTATTGCATAACAAACCTAATTGATAAGCAAAGAAATAGACTGGATGGCTTTGGCTAATTTAAAGTTTGAAATTTCTAATATTGCCCGACTGCAGGAGGCACAAGGTTCCCTTTAGCTTTATTTCATTTTGCAGTGAATTAATCAATAATAATGTTTATATTAAAAAATAAAAATAAATGTACAAATAAATCTGAAAACAGTTGGCCCTAATATTCCAAAATTTAAAAGGGGACTATTCTTAGGATTTGAAAGAAAGTCATGACAATCAGATCTATTAATGTGTAATCACTGCAAATTATTTGACATTATTTTTGGAGAATGATAATATTGGCAATGTCTTCGATTCCGAAGATTACGGCTGAGTGCAGTGTTTCACAATACTACGCAAGCCCAGTTGCGACATGCATATTTTCCTGAATTTTATGCAGACAAAGCCGTTAACTGATGGTGTTCTATTTAAGTTTTCTTTCCGTCTTTAGCGCCTGTCTTCAATAATGGCTTTTCTTTGAGTCTCAAATGTTTGTCCCGCAGCTTTTACGAGAGCTCTTCAACTGTTTCTCTCAGAGGCCATCTGCTGCCAGAGAATGCTGACAGTTACTTTCCTCTATGCCAGTGAGGGCATCTTTATAGCGCTTGCGGAGGTCACATCTGTAACGCCGTCCTCCTTTAAGCTCACCAAAGAAGATCGCCTTTAGCATGCGTTCGTTTCCAATGCGGGATAAGTGTTATTGACAGCATACAAATTAATAAATAAATGACATTTTGTTCCAATTGGCCTTCTCACGCTTCTGTATAAGTGTTTTTCTTAGGGGGGGGGGCGCTTGCGGATTTTTAAAAGAAAAAATTCGAAAAGGGGGCGGTAGGCCAAAAAAGGTTGAAGACAATGTACAGTTCTGTATGTAACATGTACAGATCTCTATGTACCATGTACAGATCTCTATGTACCATGTACAGATCTCTATGTACCATGTACAGATCTATGTAACTACCATGTACAGATCTCTATGTACCATGTACAGATCTATGTAACATGTACAGATCTCTATGTACCATGTACAGATCTCTATGTACCATGTACAGATCTCTATGTAACATGTACAGATCTCCATGTACCATGTACAGATCTATGTAACATGTACAGATCTCTATGTACCATGTACAGATCTCTAACTAACATGTACAGATCTCCATGTACCATGTACAGATCTCCATGTACCATGTACAGATCTCTATGTACCATGTACAGATATCTATGTAACATGTACAGATCTCTATGTACCATGTACAGATCTCTATGTACCATGTACAGATCTATGTAACATGTACAGATCTCCATGTACCATGTACAGATCTCTATGTACCATGTACAGATATCTATGTAACATGTACAGATCTCTATGTACCATGTACAGATCTATGTAACATGTACAGATCTCTATGTACCATGTACAGATCTCTAACTAACATGTACAGATCTCCATGTACCATGTACAGATCTCCATGTACCATGTACAGATCTCTATGTACCATGTACAGATATCTATGTAACATGTACAGATCTCTATGTACCATGTACAGATCTCTATTTAACATATACAGATCTCTATGTACCATGTACAGAAATCTATGTAACATGTACAGATATCTATGTAACATGTACAGATCTCTATGTACCATGTACAGATCTCTATTTAACATATACAGATCTCTATGTACCATGTACAGATATCTATGTAACATGTACAGATCTCTATGTACCATGTACAGATCTCTATTTAACATATACAGATCTCTATGTACCATGTACAGATATCTATGTAACATGTACAGATCTCTATGTACCATGTACAGATCTCTATGTACCATGTACAGATCTCTATGTACCATGTACAGATCTCTAAGTAACATGTACAGATCTCTATGTAACATGTACAGATCTCTATGTACCATGTACAGATCTCTATTTAACATATACAGATCTCTATGTACCATGTACAGATATCTATGTAACATGTACAGATCTCTATGTACCATGTACAGATATCTATGTAACATGTACAGATCTCTATGTACCATGTACAGATCTCTATGTACCATGTACAGATCTCTATGTAACATGTACAGATCTCTATGTACCATGTACAGATCTCTAAGTAACATGTACAGATCTCTATGTACCATGTACAGATCTCTATGTACCATGTACAGATCTCTAAGTAACATGTACAGAGATCTCTAATCTTTTCTTTTTAAATTGCTTATGTATAGCTCATCCTTCATGCTTTTATCCTAAATACACTGTGGTCAAATCTCTTTTGTTGACCAGTAGGGGAAAGGGGTATATGGGAGAAGGTTTCGATGGTGCCTCTAGGCTCTCAGTTAACACACCTCAGCTCCAGTCGGGTTTCGAACTAGAGCTCCCTTGATAGATAGCCAAGCGAGTCACTTGTCACCATGTCACTTAGACCCCACACTCACTTTTCACAAATATAAAATGCTTGTGGATTTATTCATTATTAAGTGCATTTCTAGTCAAGCTTGAAGCGGGTAGAGAGTCCACAAAAGTCCGCCCAGTTAAAGATAAACTACATTCTTTACATCTTTTTTAGAACCTCCATCAACATCTTTGTAGAGAAAACTCACATTTCAGTATTTAAAGTAAAATTCAAGAGTTTGGTGAGTGATATTTTAAAATTAAAAAAGAAAACAACTTTGATTGATCACTTAATGTGATTATATAAAACGTTTTGCAAGTTTAAAACTAAGACTATAATTAAGGACTTTATTTTTAAAAGATGATTAGTGACTCGGTTGTATTCTGCACTGCTGGTGAGGTACCAATTTGTTTGGGTGTTCCAATCTCTGTCACTTAGTTTTCATGAAACAACCTTTTTTTTAAAAATTAATTTTTAAAATTCATTGGCCTTGAAAACATGCCCCAAGGCAATTAAGAATAATTAGCAAAAAAAAAATACTGTACAGAAAGCGTTGATAAGCAGGGATGTTTAAAAATAATTGGAATGTTTAACTAATTGTTTGACCTTTTGTTTGTTTCGAACAAAGATTCTGTGGCAAGTATGAAATGACGTGTCTACAACACAACTGGTCATGCTTCCGGTGTCCGAGCACTAACCTAGATGTTGCATTGACCGAAGCAAAGAATAATGCCAGAGGTAAGTGTTCATTTCTTGACACACTAACTCAAGGTGTTCGGAAAGATACAAATTGCACTAGAATAAAGTCATATTGATATTGATTGATAGAAAGGAAGAAGGGGCTAGAAACATTCGCTTCACTAGTTTGTACACTGTGCATAGTGTGTCTGTCTTGATATGGTGTTTACGTGTTTGTTGTCTGTGTATAGAGTGATTTCCCTTGGTATGCTAGCTTATATTGCAGTGTTGTGTGTTAACTGTGTCATGAGGGACTGTGATTAGAGTCTGATATACCTAGCGTCTTATTGAGTTCAGTGTTCCTTAGTGTAATATTAAGCTTATAGGTGTATTTTTCAAGCTAACTGTATGTGTATTTGTGTGAGTGTAAAGTGTCTAGATCTTTAATGTTAAACATCGTTTATTTTTTTTAAATTTGATTTGCATATTTATTTTCTTTTATGAAACACACAAATAGTACTTATATTAAATTGATTCCTTTAAGGTGCTGTAAAGTACACACACACACACATTATTGTATGCAAGGCAAGGCTCTCGTCTATTTAAATCTCTCTGTGTATCACAAAAGGGACAGTACACATACCAAATATCATAACACGCAGCGCGCAGGTACAATGCTTTTGGTTGGACATTTAATAATGTTTAATAATAATGAAATTCTGCAGTTCGTTGTTCTTACTTGTACAGACTTGCAGGCAATGACCACATGACCACCACTATATACATTTAGTTGGCTAGCACTTTGTCCAAAACATTAGATACGTTTTGTGCCAATGTTCCGTGGAGGTGGAAACTTCAATAGAGGTTCTGTTAATTCTTAAGCACATACATTGAGACAATCACCACTTACAGCACTCTGAACTTGTACCATCATAACTTCAGGCATTCTTTTTTTTTTTGTTGTCTTTAATGTATTAGTGATTGTATTAGTCAGTGTTACAGGGTTATATAAAGTTCAGGTCCACTTCTTTCTCAGATCAAATCAAAGTTTATAAAACATGAGAGGATTTATCTTGTTTCTCTAGTGTATATACTGTTGATGAATATCGGTGATGTACGGAGTCTGTTACTGCGTGCCACAACTCTGGGCATGACACAGCCAGAGTATCTGTACATAGTGCCGGATATAGAAGGATTTGAACACACAGGGCTGGATGTTTGGAGGCGTAATGATTCCAATGATGATGTAAGTTGTACTTTCTATTTTAAATCATGTCACACTTCTGTGTGTAAGCCAGAAGAAAGAGAGAATGAGTGAGTGAGAGAGAGAGAGAGAGAGAGAGAAAGGGAGAGAGAGAAATAGTGACACTGCGCTATCCAGGAGAAGAGGACTGACAAGGTTATTGGGTCACCATTTGTGTGAGAGAGAGAGGTACTTCATTACTTATAGACTGAACAATCTGGATGACCTTGATGTAAACTGGCTTAATGAAGAACTATTTAGGTAGAAGTTGAACAAAATTAAAGGTAAATAATCCTGAAAAGGTTGTAGGCTGGACTGCGACTATGTAAAGAACGTAGGGTTCACTACCAGGGTCATTGTCTCAGGTTCTTCTCTAATGGTTATTAATCGTCAGTTTCTTCAATGTAATTAATCTATTCAACGATAATACTTTATATCAGTCAGGGTATTATTTTAATTGTACAAGTGATTTATATTCTTTGTTTGTTCATCGCTAGATTATTTGTTTATTGAGTTGAGTTTAAAACAGAAATACACTGAACACTGCGCTTTCTCTATGTATGTAAATAGAGGCACCTCCGACCTCTCGTGTGTCATGTACTCTGGGGCGGCAATACAGCTCTCCAAAATAAACACGTGACACAATTCTCAACAACAGATTTGATTCTATTCTCGCCAATAAACAACTATTTAATATTGTTTTAAAACGAGAACTAGATGCATCTATCAATAGAATTGGACACATTGAGTGTTAACGAAGCTTTTTTTTAAAACACATTTAGTGACAAAGCTTATGTCAATTCACTCTGTCTGTCTGTCTGTCTGGTAAAATGTTTGTACACGTTATTTCTCACACACCAACTCTCGGATCAAGTTGAAATTTCGCACAATTATTTCTGGTACTTGGCAAAATAAGAATCAATAAAACAAAAATTAACCAATTAGCTAATTAACTATTGGTAATTAATTATTTTGTTTGGTCCTCGTATTGAACAAGGGAACGAAATCATACTTGACAGATGTGGTGGTATAAGTTGAGTTAGTCTCATTGAGGAGGCTTAAACCCTTAGTTCGAATTCTTATGCATTTAAAAAGCTATCATGGTTTAACGTTTACAGAGATACCCACTTCTTCCCCCACCTTTATGTCCCAACTGGTCCAACTAAGTGATTGTATCATAGCGCATTGCGAAAGCTAAACGCATGACATTGCGCTAAACAAACAAAAAATGTGTAACATTATTTCCAATCGCTCAGATGTATGACTGTTGGTCTAGATTTATGACAAATTTAATTACAGGATTGATCCAAACTAATAAATACAATTAAGCTTAATATAAGAGTTTTTTTTAGAAAGTATTCCTTAAATATTTTTCTTGTTTGTGAAGAACGAACCTTTCGATGGCCTTACTTAGCGTCTTGATATGTATGTGTTGTCTACACATTACTTACTATTAGAATCTTTCAAATTAGGCGCTAAAATATTTTTTTTATGAGTGCAAAAAATTTAGTAATGATTGAAGACGGCTTCGGGTTTCATTAAACATTCGATGTTTACTTTTGAGAATAAAACATTTGTGAGACTACATAAAATACTGGAGAGAGAATAATGTCAAGCAATCGTCTGCAATCTTTGTTTCAATCAATGGATTTATAATTCTAGTTAAAGCATACTAAAACAAATCTTTTTGATTCATAAAATACAAAAGAATAATATTTTTCCTATCTAAATCCAATTTAAATATCTAAACACGAAGACAAGCAAATTGGAAGGAAATAAATTTATGAAATTTTAATGTGTTGTTTCAGACAAGATTGATATTATTTGCTATATTCTCAGTGATGCTAAATGTCATATGTATAGATAAATGTCATACATAAAGAACCTCTTACGATGTGAACAGAAACATTATTACAAAGAACCTGAACTAACATTGCAATCTATAACCAGAATTTCTTCCTTTCTAAAAAAATATTGTAACGACCTGCCAATCAAACGAATGCAAAGCTATTCAAGGTCATGTCATTTCTGGTTGAAACAATGGCTTACATAACTAAAATATTTAATTTATGGAGAAAAATGAATTTTGAACAAACTAAATTGTTGAGCTATCACAGCAAGCATTTCTTTATCGACATCACACAAGACAACTTGGGTCTCGTTGTTAGACAACTTGGGTCTCGTTGTTAGACAACTTGGGTCTCGTTGTTAGACAACTTGGGTATATTTGTTAGGGCAATTTGGGTACAGTTTAAGGACAATTTGGGTCTAGTCGTTAGGACTATTTGGGTCTAGTTGTTTGAACAATTTGGGTCTTGTTGTTTGACAACTTCAGTCTCGTTGTTAGGATAATTTGGGTCTTGTTGTTAGACGCCTCCACGCTGTGTCTTGTGTAAGATAAGTCCAAGGTAAAAAAAAACAACAAATAGCACAAATGTGAAAGGTCATCACTGCACAGGTGAAAGGTCAACACTGCACAGGTGAAAGGTCAACACAGCACAGGTGAAAGGTCAACCTTGCAGAAAATACTCGACTCTGATGACCGATGTCGAATAATACATTTAATCGATCCATTCATTATAGAAGGCCTGAACACTGACCTGCAACGTCACAACCTGTGTGCAGTTAAGACAAATAGGGTGTGGCCACGTCACATGCCTTTACGACGTGGCGATAAGCTATTGGTCTCCACAACCCTTAAGTTGCGACGTCGCAGGTCAGTGGTGACGAATGTTCTCGGTTTAATACGTAATGAAAGGAACCGTCGTAGGTCATTTAGCTAAATCTCTAAATATCAGATCAGAGAAGCCCAGTTTCTATCTAAAGTCACCAAAAGTATTCAGTGTTTACTTTCTAGTCTTATTCTTCAATTGTCAGGTCATTGTCACCAATTCACAACTTTTCACGCCTAATTCCTAATCGTGTCCAGCATGATAAAGGTGCTACAAGACTCGGATTGTTAATAACACGTTTTAGTTGCCCAGAAGGATAGATAAACTGACAGATAAACTTCACTAAACCAAAAGACCCTATGCATCTTTCAAACACTTTTTCTCAATCAAATACATCTCATGTTAATCTCACATAGCCAGTGAATGAATGTCACCTTGCTCGCTCAGCGATTTTGATCATATTTTGTGTATGTCATCATGTTTAGTTATTCCTTTCATGTTTAAAAAAAAATAGACATCAGAATATAAAAAGGAAATCCAAATGTACGAACCAGAGCTGAGGTTATAAGAATAGAAGCTTAGAATAGAAATGATTGGACATGACAATCGATGGGAAGAAAATCTGTTTATTTTGATTTCCGCAGCTTTTTATCTGAAAAACAAATAGAAGCTATTCTTACGCTCTAGCTTTACAACCATTTTGTTTCCAAATAAACACATACAATCTCACGACACACACACCACCACACATTCAGAGATGGTGTGCTCATCACTGTCTGTCAAACGATATTGTATTGCAATTACTTATGTATGTTTTCTTGTCCTGAGTTTTAGAAGTCTCGCTGATTGTATATTACATTTAAATAGTGCGTAAATGAGCGTTGAAAAGATTGTAAGCATGTCATCTATTACTACAGACTTAAATTTCGTGTGCATGGTTTGCGCTAATTATGTAATTATTGTTTATTGTAATGTACAATTTGTAAAACAAATTTC
Organism: Biomphalaria sudanica; assembly: GCA_036873155.1. Classification (NCBI taxonomy): domain Eukaryota; kingdom Metazoa; phylum Mollusca; class Gastropoda; family Planorbidae; genus Biomphalaria; species Biomphalaria sudanica. The sequence continues at coordinate 3,192,610 of JAZGLO010006698.1, forward strand.
CTTACGGATAGAAAAGATTATTATTATTATTTAGTATGATCTTAATTCTTCTCTCGGTTCAACTTTCTAGATGGCCAGAGAAGCGTTCCGTCGTGTGATGTTGGTTCTGATCAAGACTCCATCCCATGACTCCTTCCAACAAATGTTGCACCGCTTGAACGAGCTAATGTTTGGCAACAAGACTTCCTCCTACGTCACAGCCACCTACAACGATGAAGAAATTGAGGTACTTTCTAGGCTTTTCTTTTAATGTACCTACAACGATGAAGAAATTGAGGTACTTTCTAGGTTTTTCTTTTAATGTACCTACAACGATGAAGAAATTGAGGTACTTTCTAGGCTTTTCTTTTAATGTACCTACAAGGATGAAGAAATTGAGGTACTTTCTAGGTTTTTCTTTTAATGTACCTACAACGATGAAGAAATTGAGGTACTTTCTAGGCTTTTCTTTTAATGTACCTACAAGGATGAAGAAATTGAGGTACTTTCTAGGTTTTTCTTTTAATGTACCTACAACGATGAAGAAATTGAGGTACTTTCTAAGTTTTTCTTTTAATGTACCTACAACGATGAAGAAATTGAGGTACTTTCTAGGTTTTTCTTTTAATGTACCTACAACGATGAAGAAATTGAGGTACTTTCTAGGCTTTTCTTTTAATGTACCTACAACGATGAAGAAATTGAGGTACTTTCTAGGTTTTTCTTTCAATGTACCTACAACGATGAAGAAATTGAGGTACTTTCTAGGTTTATCTCTTTTAATGTACCTACAACGATGAAGAAATTGAGGTACTTTCTAGGCTTTTCTTTTAAATGTACAATACATTTAATCATACCGCGACAGCCAGAAAAAGTCGATCTGCCCTGCGCCTTCGACATTGGAGGTCACGGAGGTCACGATCTGCCCACCTAATAATGGTGACAATTGTTTGAGATGGAAGATGGTGATAAAAACTTTGTGAAGTGGCTCTCTGGCACAGCAAAGAATCATCTGCTATTCTCAAACATGCCGCAAAAAATGTAACACAAATATTTAAAAGTATAAATGACATTCAGAATCCCTCTTGGTGCAAACTACTGCTACCACATTCTTAATTAAGAAATTCTGAAGTCGAGGTTTTTATATGGCCGATTTCAATCAAAAAGATAAGAATTTTTTAAAATGCGATTTAAAAAAAAAGTTGACAATAGGTGTGACTGTGAGCAAATAACGTTTACCATACATTCATATACACAGTTAGATCATTGATTGTGTCATTCGGTACCGTCATTTATTTTGTTAGGTTCAAGGCACTTGGGTCGCTGCTTCATCTTTCAGTCCAAATTTCAGATTTGTTTCCGATAAAAAAAACAACAGAGTAACAAGGGCCCAGTGGCAATCAATATATCTGAAAACTGAAGAGTGGGTTGGGGGGGGGGGGGGCTGCGCTCTTTGACACTTTGATTGTGCGTGTCTCACTCACCAGTGTGTGCACAGTTCACTGCTTCATTGATGCATGGACAGCGAGAGGTCACAGGCCATTATGGTACAATGATTTCAGTTTACATTTCCAATCAATTTTCGGCTGCAATAAGAGACACAGTGGGAGGGCAGGGGAAGTCCAATCTACGCCAGCACCTCCCCCTCCATGGTAGTACTTGTCAGTGTTCTCTACAGTTCACACTTGGTAGCTTCGAAATGTGTATTAGTATGAATCTATATTGCAACAATACTCAGTAGTTCCTGGCTGCTCCTATGAGATTATATAAATAAAATTATACTTTGCTTTCACTGAACAAAATATCTAGTTTATATAAAAATGCACTTAAATGCCTGATTCTTAACAAATGTTTCAGTCATTGAGTTGGTCTTGTTGGTGACTTGCATTCATTCATCAGCCGTGTGACCGTTTGGTTTCAACGATGTCCCAGTCTTTGCTAGGGTAAAGCACTAAGCGCTGCAGACTGCCTAAGGTTCACTTTTACTGACTTCTTATATTTCCTCTGGGTCAACTCCAGACTTTTCCATGTTAGGATATAGCTGCAAGGTAGCAGAGATTTGAATTCAGACTTTTCCTTCATCCAAGTGGGTAGCCAGCCAATACTTGTAAATAGCGCAGCCTATTACGGTAACTGCGGATAAAAAAACTGTGACCACTTGGTCAAAGCTAGCTTTCTTGAGGATAATCCAATGTACCATAAATTAACAGAGGTAGAACAGTTCACACAGCTATGCGAATTAAAACAAAAAGAATATTAAACCAATATAGTGAAAAAAGAAAGACTGGTTATCAGCTTATTTTAACTCTAGACTTGTTGATAGTTTTATTTTTTTTAGACTAGACTTGTAGGGATAGAAACATTGTGTAATTCCAGCAGTTCCCTAGTATGTCTGTTGATTGCTGCCGTTTGTGTCCTACGTCTTCTTTGTGAGTGGTCAGCTTCTGTCGGTCAGCTGGGGGCCACAGCACGCTTGATGGCGGCTTCCCAATGTCCACATTTCTCTTTCTCTGTTTGAATGATGACACGGTCTCAGGGCTCTTTCCTCTCAACTGTTACAGTTACTGTTACTGTGTCCATTATTAATGAACTCTGAACTCTAGTCTTTCCTGTCAACTGTTACGGTTACTGTTACTATGTCCATTATTAACGAATATTTCTTTTTTCAATTGGAATTCAACGCCCCCATGTTTGAAGCTGGTCTGGGAAAACTCGAGTTTGTAATTGGAAAGGATGCTTCGGAAGAAAAGAAATCGCTTGCTTGTATCATTATTTCTATTATGAAAAGAGTGCATCCTTTAATTGTGTTATTTCTATCACTACCTATAAACGCCTTTGTGTGCTCAACTGTTTATGGTAAACACGTAATAGGAAATAGTCAAAGGAATCTGGGACTTCATTCATTACATACATCAAAAAGTAGAACACAAAATGCAAATTTAAAAAAAACATGATAGAAGTGCAAACAGTTTTGTAGAAAATATTTAACATAAACAGTTCAGAGATAAGACGTTTTTAATTCTACTTTTTAATACGTTGCAATTAAGCAAATAATGATAATAATTTTATATCTAGTTTATTTATGAGTGTGCGTGTTTGGAAGGGAGGGATAGATAAGTGAAAGTGTGAGTGATGTGACAGATAGTTTCCTTATTAAAACGTATATTATGTTATATAATACAGACGTTACTTCAAAATAGAAGATTGTTACATTCTACGCATCATGCATCTAGACATGCATGTTAACCAAGGACTTAAATTTACCCAAGTCATTGGTTTTCCTGGCTGGCTGAGGCAACCCATTCCATGCTCTGGTAGCATCAGGCAGTGGCGTAGCATGATACCCGTGGCCCGGGTTCAAGAATATATTGGTGGGCCCCCTATCCCAATTAGACGAATACAATGTATGACAAAACAATTGAGTCATTTGAATGTGTCGGTACATTTACCAAAAGACATTCTAATGCAAGTAGAGTAGCTTTTAAATAATCTTATTACGTTTGACTCTGCTAGAACTCCAACACGAATTCAAAGTCAATGTTTGTACAATTTTTGAACAGAATGAAACGAGATAACGGAGTTTCAAATCTATAAAGAAATGTTTTATAAGTTCTAGTTTCCATTCTACACAGTTACATTCCTAAAAGACTTCTAAGTGTCAAACTTTGAAATATTGATACAAACTAGTATCGAGTTCTACGTCCATTATTGAACAGTAAATAGATCGAATATTTATTTACTGAACATTTCTCTGGCCTTCTAAGTAGCAAAGTAAGAAACCAGTACATCTATTTCTTAATGCGCGAGCGGCTTCTTCTGATGAAACATTTCCCAAAGGCCATTCTAGTATCCAATCATATTGGAAGCACCTTCATAGCTCTAGCCCAGCAGTAGTTGAGTGAAGGATAAATGTTGTATTTTTTTAGTTACTTGAATCATTTGTTCAGCAAATTCTGCTGGCGTTTGATTCTCACGTATATGAAAACCTAAAAATGACAATCTAATTTCTATTTCTTTGGATGTTCCGTCAAAGGAGATCACTAAACAGTATCAATAAAATAATACGAATTTGATATCAACTTTTTATTTGTCATGAGCCCTGCCACCAATGAAAGAGACAAATGGTACAGAATTGATCTCCTATAGTGACCTATAGTACCGGTATTTTTTCCATATCTGCATTGCCCAACAGATCTATTATCTCGTTTTGAATCTGTTGGACTTTGATTTCCTGTCAAATTTGAATATTCATAGCATTTTCTGATGTTTTTGTATAAATATATGGCGTTTAATTTCCAAAAGAGCAATGAACCAAGTTTCCACCAAATTGTAAGCATTCGTCAGAGAAAGGTACCATTCCATGATCCATTTAGTCACCTATCTTCTAGATCTTACAGATCAGCTTGACCGTTAAGATTAAATTATATATTCTCAAATTAGTAAGAGTGTTTTAAATACAAAACAAAATAAAAATATATTAAGCTTTGAGAAAACTGAATAATTTGCAGCTGTATTGAAATTTTAATTAGTGACAATCCGGACTATTCCTTTTTTTCTAAACAAACTCTCCTCCATCCCCCCGCCCTTTCCTGAAATAA